>OZ034809.1:44075452-44430452 GCA_964028335.1 Altica lythri | reverse complement strand
AATAAACTATAACAGTTTGAAAAGTGTTCTGTGGATTCCTTTGGAGCCCCCTTGGTTAACAGGTTGTCACAGCTGCATACCTAGAACTGAAAGTGGTTTTATGAGCAAAACTCAGTATGTATATTTACAGGTAAAAATTTTAACTTTTATTATTTTAGTTGTATATAGTAGTTTAAGTAGGGAATTTAGTTTGTCGGTACATTTCCACACCACCTAAGAGGTAGTACCATGGCGCGTTAGCTTTTTTTTAGGGGAAAGCTTCGCCAATAGCCCTATAAAACCACTTTAAGGCTCCAATTATCATTGGCTACCTCAAAAGCATTAGACATCAATCTTATAAGATATCTTTTGGTGACCCATCAGGTATCTTTTAGTGACCTTTATCGGTATCTTTTGTTGACCATATAGGGTATCTTTTATTGATCTTATAAGATAGTTTTAAGCACATTTTTCTTTTTTTTTGGTTTCGAAACAACATCTTTTTGTGACCATTACGTTGGTATCTTTTTGTGGTTGTTCAAAACATCTTTTTTTTTATTCTCAATATTTAAATATGGAGTGTTGTTTAGTAGGCATTTTTAGTTTATCGGGATGAGCTTTTAGTTAATTTTTGATTAAGGCTCTTATGTTTCCATAAGCTACCTTAAACTCTTAAAACTAAAATTTCAAGGCTCTTATGTCTCCATAAGCTACCTCAAAAATCTTTTTTGCTGTTTTTGTGATTACCGAGGCATTTTTAAGATTTGAATATCAAATTTCGTATCTTTAAGCTGCAAATAAGCATTGGAACTGGCCACGTTTTCAATTTGTTCTAACAACTTGTCCATAGAGGTATCTGCAGTAGTGGGTGTCGAAATAGGGTGGTTAAAATTGTCATTTAATGCCACAATGCGTATTCTGTCACCCTTTTTGTAACCAATGTGCATTTTTATATCGTAAAGAGCAGACTCTAATTTATTTTTTAAAGACTCCTGATTAAGACCCCCTCCTACATAGTTTTCGCAACATATTTGGAAAGTGCACTGGTGAGCATTAAATTTTTTAATTTTCCGCTGATTTATAACATTTACAGACCACATCTTGACACGTCTGTACTTCACGAATGTTTAACTGTGAATGAAGAGTTTTTAGTTTGTAAACTAGGTATGTCTAAGACGCCTTGAAGCCTAGAGGTTGGGTATCCATAAACTCATCATTACACACAATCTTCCTTTTTTTGTAATCCATTTTAAATGTTTTAGTAGTTCTTTTTTTAGTAATGATATCTTTGGTATGAGTGTCTCGGCCGATTTGATCATACTGTAAAATAACTTTTTTTGTAGGGTCTTCAATAACATCCTTTATAATGTGGGCATTTAGTGCCTGATTGTTCTCGTAATTTAATGTGAAACCCTTGATTTTAGTAACCTCTTTACCCTTGGCTGTTTTGTAATAATAACTTTTTGGACCAGTTGCCAGCCATTCTACAATATAATCATCAGGTAACTCGTCACTCCATTCGCCCAGCAAATCACCGGTTTCGACAGTGTTTAGGCCATCGTCTATATAGACAATTGAGTCAGTATCGAAATACGCTACAGCCTCTCCTAATCTGTCAATCATTTCGTACAGTCTTAGACGAGCGTTACTGGTCGTAAACAATGCCACAAAAATATTTGTAGATGTAGGGTCTTCAACAAAAACATCTATATAGTCGTAACTCACTTGGGCTATATAATCATTAATAAATATGACATTTGTAATATTGATTTTATCATTCATCAGAATTTCGTACCATCTTTTGAGGTCCGTAACATACTCTGTCTGTTTCATGTTCATTCTTTGCCCAAACTTACCCCATAGGCTATTCAGGCATATTTTAGCGACAGCTCTTTTGCCGGGATTTGGGGAGATTTTTTCTAAATCTAACGCTATGCCCATTTGCTCTTTTACAACTCGAGCGTATTCTTCATTAGAGGCATACGTATGTGGACTAGTTTCTAATTTTATCTTCATAAAATCTTCGACGTAACCCTTAAACAAATCCGTTGACGTCTTTTCGAAATGCCATACCTCATAAATGTTTGAAATTTTGTACCCCTTTTCTAGGGCTTTGTTTATTTCTAGGGTTGTCCACGTACCAGTCAACATTCTTTCAGATTCAGTATGTTTGCACTCTTTAGGTCTATCCATTACACACTGGTTACATAGAGGAAACATTAATTTGTCAGTTTTGACAGGTAGAACGGGGTGATATAAATTAGTAGGAGGCAATATTTGGCAATGTATCAGACCAAACCATGCGGGGTCGTATGATTCAGGTGCTCGTATTTTAACAGGGTGGTCAACCGGGTAGCGGTCATAATATTGCACAGTTGGGTATAAACTAACGATATCAATGTAACGGAGTTTTTTTCCTGTTACTTTTAATTTTATAGCATTTGTTCGACCACCAAAGAATGCATCACGTGGTTTTAGAGGCTCCACGATCTGAGGTTCTGGCCTTTGTTTACATTCTTTTGATTTAAGCCATTCACATTCCCATATTTCTACCAGCTGATAGCCGGCTTCTTTTATCTGAGCACTTCTTCGCAATGTTTTTTCATGCAAGTCACCCATTGTCTCATTGTTAACATGGTTAACGGTGTCCGCCTTAAAGTACTCTGGGTGACCGTGCCAGAAACAACCGTGGTACTGATACACAGTATTCGACTCTTTATCGAAACCGTCTACTTTAGCTCCACAGATTGTGACTTCACCTCCGTTCAAAGCGTGTTGAACGCCAGAAAATTGACTAAGCCACTTGATTGATCCTTTACTGTACGTATCTCTTAGTTCTTCTTTTACAACGGCAACGGTTTTTGGCTGTAAATATTTTAATCTGTAAATAGCCATACATACACTAGCAATAGTCAGATATTGGAATGGATCAATATTAGCTATTTCCAAAAATTCTTTGCGAAATTCCAAACAGCCCCTTCTCAGAATATCAACATCTGAATCACAGTAATCATGTAGATCCCTTTGTAAATCAAACTCGTTGTTTTTATGTGCCTCATACCATTTTAAAAATTCCTCTCTTTGCTTTGGTTTCATTGTGCTGGGCCCATAGTACTTGGCATCTGGTAAACAGCCTTTATAATCTTGGTTTTCAGGAGTATTGAAAAAGTGTGGAAAATACCCTTTTTTAGCCTCTTTTAGGCCAAACGTTTTGGGGAAATCTGCCAGAGAACCACTCACGAAATTAGAGCTGTCGATTATTTTCAATTTAATAGAAGGTATTTCCAGCAACATCAGTTTTGATCCATTGTATATTGTGTAGGGCTTTATCGTATTTGCCACACAGTGCTTCAAAATAAAATAGCTGTCATAACCTTTACTATTGTGAGCCACCGCTGTATAACCGCGATGTTTTTCAGATATTAGCCAACTGCAAAACTCTTCGTTATCTTTAAACGTAAATTTATTTCCATTAAAATCGTGGGCAATTATCAAATTTGGAATGTGTATACCGGTGTCTTGCATGGCCTCATAATCGAAGAATATGTAGTTTTCTGTGTAGGTACAACGTTGTATCGTTTCATCAGATAGCTTGTTACAAATGCACGGTTCTTTGCATATTATTGACTGTTTATGCAAACTTTTACATCCCATATTTATAACATTAGAGCGCTGATTACAGTGACAAGGCACTTTACAAAAACCACCCTTGGCTGCTTTTTTCATCATATAACAATGTTGTGAGGATATTTGAACAAAATCATTACAGTTTCTACACATTGTGTAACCACACTGGTGTTTCTGATTCCTGTTACAAACCTTGTTACAGGCCTTGCATTTAAATACGTTTTTGCAAGATTCTGTGTGATGAAGTAGGCAGTCGTCGTTAAAGCAAAATCTATTACAACTCTCACAGAGAATTTTGTTTTTCGTCGATAAGGCGTGTTCAGGTTGTTTGCAGATAGTGCACAGTGGTGCTTTCTTGCATTTATGCACCCTTTGGTAAGGTGTATCGCATGTGTCGCAGTAAAAACGAGAACCGTACAAACCCTTTAAGCTATTAATCACGTCGAAGTGGTTACCATTTTTATATAAATATAATTTAACAGGCCTATCAACACCCTCGTAGATAAGAGTGTTGAAATTTTCTGCACAGATAATTTTTATTTGCACATCCAACAGCACCTCGGCCTTCTTAAAGTCATCCAACGTGAAACCGTCGACATAGCACCCTCCCAACAGACTGCAAAGCTTTTCGGCTAAAACAGTCTGCAATTGTCGACCCTTTCGTATAAAGGTCACATCATTATTTGTTAGTTTGTAAGCCAAAATCTCTGTTGTGACGTATGTAAGAGCAGTTACAATTGCTCTTGCACCACAAAGCGTATCACTGTTTTTAATCAGGGTAATGCTTTTTTTGGTGCGACGGTCCTCTGACAAATTTATCATTTTATGTCTACCGCTACCCCTAGGCATCTTAAAAATTTGGATATCAAATTTTGTGGTAGTCAAAAGAACATTTTCATTCGATGTTATTATATTTTTAATGTGGTCCACCAACTTTGCTATAGAGGCATCAGCAGTGGTGGGTGTCGAAATAGGATGATGGAAATTGTCATTTAATGCCACAATGCGAATTTTATCACCCTTTTCGTACCCAACCTTCTTCTTTGCATCAGTCAATGCAGTTTCCAACAGATTTTTTAAATTCTCTTGGTCGTTGTTAAGAGAACCCCCTGTATACTGATCACAAACAAGCTGAAAACTATGTAGGTACGCACAAAAAGTAGTTATAAACCTACGAGCTAAAACCTTTAATGACCAATAATTGTTCATTTTAAATAATTAAAGAAAAACTAAGAATTTAAAAAAATGCAATCTTACCGTAAAAGTTGATAAGAATGTCACCAGTTAAAAAAGTAAAAACTCGAAAAAATTTCGAAAAAATTCAAAATTTTTAAAATTCAAAAAAAAAACGAAATTTTCAAAAATTAAAAACTTACAGACCAATCTGGCAGCAGGTTTCAACGAAAAATAACGTAAAATACAGGAAATAAATAAACTCAAAATTTCGAAAAAAATTCAAAATTTTTAAAAACTCAAAAACGCGCACAAATTTACTGCGACTGATAGCAGCTGTAGCAGGAGCAGAAATGAAACAGACGCTGCTGCTGCTCTCTTTTATAAGGTTTCGAAATGGTCACGTGGTACTCTCTGATAAGGAAAAGGGTGTAAGAAAATGCTGTTTGAGAAAAATCAGGAGAGTTTATTTTCAAATTTTTATGAAATCAGCTGATTTATGTGTATAAAACACTACAATTAGTCATTTTACGAAATCCCTGTTGTAAATTATCTATATTTCAAGTTGAGGTTTACTCGCTATCATACTGTGATAAAAATTTAAAAGCTATTTTATCTAAAATAATAACAGTATTTAATTTTATAATTAATTATTAGAACAACACAAAATCAATTTTTCGAAAAGCGATTATAATTTTTTCAGAAAATGATAAAATTTAGGGCGTTGTTCCTTTTCAGAGACATTTCGGTAAAATCTTGCGCGAAATTATCAAGAATAGGAAATTACGTCATCACTGTTTTTAGATAAAGATAATAAACAAGTCAGTTATATTTGTGATACCTATATAAATATATTAAAAACACTTATGATTATATAAAACCGCATACTATGTGGAAAAGGAATTTGCTTTCTCATCAACTTTGTGAATATATACCGGTGGTATCGAAAGTAAGTGTCTCTTGTAGATTATTGTTATAATTTTATCTTATTATTATGGATGATGCAATACTTTTTAAAATTACGCAATATTACATGTCAACAGTTTAAAATACTCTTATTAGATGAAAAACTTAGTGGTTTTCGGTAATGGAACTCCCTCCCTCCACCACAATTTTATTATATCTATTCGCGTGTTAGTCGACAGGTACAGAGACAAGTCTGAACAAGTCGAACCGATGGGTTGGAATAGAAAATATTAATGCGGTTTATTAAACTTAAAAAAATAGCAAATTTTGGGGATTTTGTTAGTAAAAATGTAGCATCATAGCAGAGCGTAGCAGAGCGTTATAACAGAGCGTAGCAGAGCGTAGCAGAGGGTAGCAGAGCGTAGCAGAGGGTAGCAGAGCGTAGCAGAGCGTAGCAGAGCGTTATAACAGAGCGTAGCAGAGGGTAGCAGAGGGTAGCAGAGGGTAGCAGAGGGTAGCAGAGCGTAGCAGAGCGTTAACGTTAACGTTCTCTGTACCTGTCGACTAACACGCGAATAGATATAATAAAATTGTGGTGGAGGGAGGGAGTTCCATTACCGAAAACCACTAAGTTTTTCATCTAATAAGAGTATTTTAAACTGTTGACATGTAATATTGCGTAATTTTAAAAAGTATTGCATCATCCATAATAATAAGATAAAATTATAACAATAATCTACAAGAGACACTTACTTTCGATACCACCGGTATATATTCACAAAGTTGATGAGAAAGCAAATTCCTTTTCCACATAGTATGCGGTTTTATATAATCATAAGTGTTTTTAATATATTTATATAGGTATCACAAATATAACTGACTTGTTTATTATCTTTATCTAAAAACAGTGATGACGTAATTTCCTATTCTTGATAATTTCGCGCAAGATTTTACCGAAATGTCTCTGAAAAGGAACAACGCCCTAAATTTTATCATTTTCTGAAAAAATTATAATCGCTTTTCGAAAAATTGATTTTGTGTTGTTCTAATAATTAATTACAAAATTAAATACTGTTATTATTTTAGATAAAATAGCTATAAAATTTTTATCACAGTATGATAGCGAGTAAACCTCAACTTGAAATATAGATAATTTACAACAGGGATTTCGTAAAATGACTAATTGTAGTGTTTTATACACATAAATCAGCTGATTTCATAAAAATTTGAAAATAAACTCTCCTGATTTTTCTCAAACAGCATTTTCTTACACCCTTTTCCTTATCAGAGAGTACCACGTGACCATTTCGAAACCTTATAAAAGAGAGCAGCAGCAGCGTCTGTTTCATTTCTGCTCCTGCTACAGCTGCTATCAGTCGCAGTAAATTTGTGCGCGTTTTTGAGTTTTTAAAAATTTTGAATTTTTTTCGAAATTTTGAGTTTATTTATTTCCTGTATTTTACGTTATTTTCCGTTGAAACCTGCTGCCAGATTGGTCTGTAAGTTTTTAATTTTTGAAAATTTCGTTTTTTTTTTGAATTTTAAAAATTTTGAATTTTTTCGAAATTTTTTCGAGTTTTTACTTTTTTAACTGGTGACATTCTTATCAACTTTTACGGTAAGATTGCATTTTTTTAAATTCTTAGTTTTTCTTTAATTATTTAAAATGAACAATTATTGGTCATTAAAGGTTTTAGCTCGTAGGTTTATAACTACTTTTTGTGCGTACCTACATAGTTTTCAGCTTGTTTGTGATCAGTATACAGGGGGTTCTCTTAACAACGACCAAGAGAATTTAAAAAATCTGTTGGAAACTGCATTGACTGATGCAAAGAAGAAGGTTGGGTACGAAAAGGGTGATAAAATTCGCATTGTGGCATTAAATGACAATTTCCATCATCCTATTTCGACACCCACCACTGCTGATGCCTCTATAGCAAAGTTGGTGGACCACATTAAAAATATAATAACATCGAATGAAAATGTTCTTTTGACTACCACAAAATTTGATATCCAAATTTTTAAGATGCCTAGGGGTAGCGGTAGACATAAAATGATAAATTTGTCAGAGGACCGTCGCACCAAAAAAAGCATTACCCTGATTAAAAACAGTGATACGCTTTGTGGTGCAAGAGTAATTGCAACTGCTCTTACATACGTCACAACAGAGATTTTGGCTTACAAACTAACAAATAATGATGTGACCTTTATACGAAAGGGTCGACAATTGCAGACTGTTTTAGCCGAAAAGCTTTGCAGTCTGTTGGGAGGGTGCTATGTCGACGGTTTCACGTTGGATGACTTTAAGAAGGCCGAGGTGCTGTTGGATGTGCAAATAAAAATTATCTGTGCAGAAAATTTCAACACTCTTATCTACGAGGGTGTTGATAGGCCTCTTAAATTATATTTATATAAAAATGGTAACCACTTCGACGTGATTAATAGCTTAAAGGGTTTGTACGGTTCTCGTTTTTACTGCGACACATGCGATACACCTTACCAAAGGGTGCATAAATGCAAGAAAGCACCACTGTGCACTATCTGCAAACAACCTGAACACGCCTTATCGACGAAAACAAAATTCTCTGTGAGAGTTGTAATAGATTTTGCTTTAACGACGACTGCCTACTTCATCACACAGAATCTTGCAAAAACGTATTTAAATGCAAGGCCTGTAACAAGGTTTGTAACAGGAATCAGAAACACCAGTGTGGTTACACAATGTGTAGAAACTGTAATGATTTTGTTCAAATATCCTCACAACATTGTTATATGATGAAAAAAGCAGCCAAGGGTGGTTTTTGTAAAGTCCCTTGTCACTGTAATCAGCGCTCTAATGTTATAAATATGGGATGTAAAAGTTTGCATAAACAGTCAATAATATGCAAAGAACCGTGCATTTGTAACAAGCTATCTGATGAAACGATACAACGTTGTACCTACACAGAAAACTACATATTCTTCGATTATGAGGCCATGCAAGACACCGGTATACACATTCCAAATTTGATAATTGCCCACGATTTTAATGGAAATAAATTTACGTTTAAAGATAACGAAGAGTTTTGCAGTTGGCTAATATCTGAAAAACATCGCGGTTATACAGCGGTGGCTCACAATAGTAAAGGTTATGACAGCTATTTTATTTTGAAGCACTGTGTGGCAAATACGATAAAGCCCTACACAATATACAATGGATCAAAACTGATGTTGCTGGAAATACCTTCTATTAAATTGAAAATAATCGACAGCTCTAATTTCGTGAGTGGTCCTCTGGCAGATTTCCCCAAAACGTTTGGCCTAAAAGAGGCTAAAAAAGGGTATTTTCCACACTTTTTCAATACTCCTGAAAACCAAGATTATAAAGGCTGTTTACCAGATGCCAAGTACTATGGGCCCAGCACAATGAAACCAAAGCAAAGAGAGGAATTTTTAAAATGGTATGAGGCACATAAAAACAACGAGTTTGATTTACAAAGGGATCTACATGATTACTGTGATTCAGATGTTGATATTCTGAGAAGGGGCTGTTTGGAATTTCGCAAAGAATTTTTGGAAATAGCTAATATTGATCCATTCCAATATCTGACTATTGCTAGTGTATGTATGGCTATTTACAGATTAAAATATTTACAGCCAAAAACCGTTGCCGTTGTGAAAGAAGAACTAAGAGATACGTACAGTAAAGGATCAATCAAGTGGCTTAGTCAATTTTCTGGCGTTCAACACGCTTTGAACGGAGGTGAAGTCACAATCTGTGGAGCTAAAGTAGACGGTTTCGATAAAGAGTCGAATACTGTGTATCAGTACCACGGTTGTTTCTGGCACGGTCACCCAGAGTGCTTTAAGGCGGACACCGTTAACAATGAGACAATGGGTGACTTGCATGAAAAAACATTGCGAAGAAGTGCTCAGATAAAAGAAGCCGGCTATCAGCTGGTAGAAATATGGGAATGTGAATGGCTTAAATCAAAAGAATGTAAACAAAGGCCAGAACCTCAGATCGTGGAGCCTCTAAAACCACGTGATGCATTCTTTGGTGGTCGAACAAATGCTATAAAATTAAAAGTAACAGGAAAAAAACTCCGTTACATTGATATCGTTAGTTTATACCCAACTGTGCAATATTATGACCGCTACCCGGTTGGCCACCCTGTTAAAATACGAGCACCTGAATCATACGACCCCGCATGGTTTGGTCTGATACATTGCCAAATATTGCCTCCTACTAATTTATATCACCCCGTTCTACCTGTCAAAACTGACAAATTAATGTTTCCTCTATGTAACCAGTGTGTAATGGATAGACCTAAAGAGTGCAAACATACTGAATCTGAAAGAATGTTGACTGGTACGTGGACAACCCTAGAAATAAACAAAGCCCTAGAAAAGGGGTACAAAATTTCAAACATTTATGAGGTATGGCATTTCGAAAAGACGTCAACGGATTTGTTTAAGGGTTACGTCGAAGATTTTATGAAGATAAAATTAGAAACTAGTCCACATACGTATGCCTCTAATGAAGAATACGCTCGAGTTGTAAAAGAGCAAATGGGCATAGCGTTAGATTTAGAAAAAATCTCCCCAAATCCCGGCAAAAGAGCTGTCGCTAAAATATGCCTGAATAGCCTATGGGGTAAGTTTGGGCAAAGAATGAACATGAAACAGACAGAGTATGTTACGGACCTCAAAAGATGGTACGAAATTCTGATGAATGATAAAATCAATATTACAAATGTCATATTTATTAATGATTATATAGCCCAAGTGAGTTACGACTATATAGATGTTTTTGTTGAAGACCCTACATCTACAAATATTTTTGTGGCATTGTTTACGACCAGTAACGCTCGTCTAAGACTGTACGAAATGATTGACAGATTAGGAGAGGCTGTAGCGTATTTCGATACTGACTCAATTGTCTATATAGACGATGGCCTAAACACTGTCGAAACAGGTGATTTGCTGGGCGAATGGAGTGACGAGTTACCTGATGATTATATTGTAGAATGGCTGGCAACTGGTCCAAAAAGTTATTATTACAAAACAGCCAAGGGTAAAGAGGTTACTAAAATCAAGGGTTTCACATTAAATTACGAGAACAGTCAGGCACTAAATGCCCACATTATAAAGGATGTTATTGAAGACCCTACAAAAAAAGTTATTTTACAGTATGATCAAATCGGCCGAGACACTCATACCAAAGATATCATTACTAAAAAAAGAACTACTAAAACATTTAAAATGGATTACAAAAAAAGGAAGATTGTGTGTAATGATGAGTTTATGGATACCCAACCTCTAGGCTTCAAGGCGTCTTAGACATACCTAGTTTACAAACTAAAAACTCTTCATTCACAGTTAAACACTCGTGAAGTACAGACGTGTCAAGATGTGGTCTGTAAATGTTATAAATCAGCGGAAAATTAAAAAATTTAATGCTCACCAGTGCACTTTCCAAATATGTTGCGAAAACTATGTAGGAGGGGGTCTTAATCAGGAGTCTTTAAAAAATAAATTAGAGTCTGCTCTTTACGATATAAAAAAGCACATTGGTTACAAAAAGGGTGACAGAATACGCATTGTGGCATTAAATGACAATTTTAACCACCCTATTTCGGCACCCACTACTGCAGATACCTCTATGGAAAAGTTGTTAGAACAAATTAAAAACGTGGCCAGTTCCAATGCTTATTTGCAGCTTAAAGATACGAAATTTGATATTCAAATCTTAAAAATGCCTCGGTAATCACAAAAACAGCAAAAAAGATTTTTGAGGTAGCTTATGGAGACATAAGAGCCTTGAAATTTTAGTTTTAAGAGTTTAAGGTAGCTTATGGAAACATAAGAGCCTTAATCAAAAATTAACTAAAAGCTCATCCCGATAAACTAAAAATGCCTACTAAACAACACTCCATATTTAAATATTGAGAATAAAAAAAAAAGATGTTTTGAACAACCACAAAAAGATACCAACGTAATGGTCACAAAAAGGTGTTGTTTCGAAACCAAAAAAAAAGAAAAATGTGCTTAAAACTATCTTATAAGATCAATAAAAGATACCCTATATGGTCAACAAAAGATACCGATAAAGGTCACTAAAAGATACCTGATGGGTCACCAAAAGATATCTTATAAGATTGATGTCTAATGCTTTTGAGGTAGCCAATGATAATTGGAGCCTTAAAGTGGTTTTATAGGGCTATTGGCGAAGCTTTCCACTAAAAAAAAGCTAACGCGCCATGGTACTACCTCTTAGGTGGTGTGGAAATGTACCGACAAACTAAATTCCCTACTTAAACTACTATATACAACTAAAATAATAAAAGTTAAAATTTTTACCTGTAAATATACATACTGAGTTTTGCTCATAAAACCACTTTCAGTTCTAGGTATGCAGCTGTGACAACCTGTTAACCAAGGGGGCTTCAAAGGAATCCACAGAACACTTTTCAAACTGTTATAGTTTATTAATTAATAAAATGTATAATGATAAATAAAAGGTAGACATTTTTTGTCTTTTTTATATTATTTTGGATTTTGTTTCCTAAATCATTTCTTAATTAACTATTAAAAGCATACACTCTTTTAGGCATAATTTCTCAATAAGTTCTTATCTAGAACACGTCATCTTTTTTTATTTAGTTTTTAATTTTAATTCTTTTAAAATAATCTGTTACATAAATCAAAATAACTTATATTGTTCTTTTACATTTTCTTTGTCACGTGACCTAATTAAAACTATTGCATCATCCATTACGAATATTATAAAAACTACAATGTTTTAAACACTTATCGCCAATTGCGGTTTATGTTTTTCGACTCTATTGCCTAGTGATATAACGCACAAACTTTGAAAATATACCTGCTGATAACGATTTGTTACAATTTAACTCTTAACGTTTACTGAACGATTTTCTGCAATAAGCTTTTTTAATATTCTTTGTAAAGGTTAAAAGACTTATAGTATCTTAACGTAATCATAGAATTTTTGCTTTATTTTAAATCATTATGGAAATAAAACATTTCTTTGAATTAATGCAACTACCGGTACATACTTCGTTTTAAGAATTTCAAGCGAAACTGATGAGTCATTATTAGGGCTTTGAAGTTATAAAAAGTTTATTATTTCATTCTAAGGTAATTTATATTTCAAAACTAGAAAATAAATCAAAGCGCGTGACCTTGGGACCGGCTGTCGTTTGGATCGAATGATGAATTAGATTGATAAAGAAGCGCAGACAATTTCAATTTAATTTAAATGACGTTCAACTGTGTGTCTAGTAACATGACGGTAGTCCTGGTTTTTGTATACCAATTATCACATAGACTGATTATCTATTATCGTTAAAATCGGAGTTTTTATTCCTCAGTGACAATACATTTATCTGGTGTGGTAAAAGTTAAGTTGTTATTATTTTTATTGTAAGTGTTTGAAAAATAAACAGGTGAGCATAAAACATTTATTTTTATACCTTCTGATATATTTACAAATTTCAATTTATTATAAAAACAAAGTGATTTAAAACAGCTGATAGGCACAATAAAATATTGTAAAAGTGCGTGGTGCCATCGAGAGATGAAGGTGTGCAGAAAAATTCAAATGACACCTAATAATATGAAGGTTTTTTATACCAATTATCACATAGACTGATTATCTATTAGTGGTTTTTTCTTCCCAAAAAGATTCTTTGAAAACATACAAGCGGTTTGAAGTTGGCGCCACTGTTAGCAAGATGGCCGCCCTATACGAGGTCAAGTTGACTCATCATTATAAACGCTTATCGCTGAATGCTGTTTATATGTTTTTCACCTCTATTGTCTGGTTATATAACGAACAAACTTTGAAAATATATCTTCTGATAACGCTTTGTTATAATTTAATTTTACGGTTCACGGAATTTTTTAAAAAATATTATTACACGTTTTATTATTTTGAAAACGATCTGAAGTTGATACGATGACGTCACAAAGGTTTGCGTCTTAAGATCTCTAGCCTGAAGTTGGCACCCTGCTGCAATGGTGTAGTGGTGGGGTAGCCCGGGTGGCTGGCAAGGGTTCAAAGGTCAAAGGTCAAAGGTCAAAGTGTCCTGAAGTGTCTCCTTCTCTACTGCCTCGTCCCATTGCACATGCTCGGAGGGCTTAAATTTCTTAAAAGCATGATTGGAATTCCAGTTTTTAACGCCAATTCATGTGGTGCCAGACCGGAAGGGTTAAGTGAATTTAAAAATTCTTGTAGATAATGGACTGCGTCTTCAATATTTGTCATTGATTTGTAAAATTTTACTTGGCCGGGAACTTTTTGAATTATCAAATCGTTTATTTCGTTAACACTATCATTCCTAGGTGACACTATTGCTCTAGGACACAACCAGTGAAAATCTTTTTCATGTTAATTCTCGATGTCAGGGTATACTGCATCTATTAAAAATTCTAAACTATGAACTATTTGGCCTAGAGACTCATTCAGAAGGATGTTAAAATTTATGCTTAAATTTTTGAACTATTTCTAGATAGTTAAAATCTTAATCTTCTGGGCATTTTAAAATGCAAAAAGAAACAATATAGGCTCTTGAACTCATAAAAAAATGTAATATTAGTATTATAATATTTACTGAATCACTAAGGTGTTTGGACCGTTAAATTTACAATGTCTGCTGACAAAAATAATAATAATAATAAAAAAAAATGACATTACTTCTGAGAGGAACTGGTGGTTAGTTCTGAAAAGAACTGGTGTTTAGTTCCTAAAAGAACTGGTGTTTCGTTCTGAAAAGAACTCCTTTTGTGGGGTATAATTACTTGCTTTACAAATTTAAATTACAAAATATAATTATTGAAAATATATTCAAGCAAAAGTAATTGAATTCTGCACGACTGTTTCGTAGCGAGCCGACCGCGCAAGTGAGCCACGTGGTACGATTTGTTTAAACACTTACATTTTTAAATTCGTTATATCTGTCGTGATTATGAAATAAGTTATTTTGAAAAAAATTAATACCAAGATAAAAATTTTAAAAAATTAATAAATAGTTATTGTGACGTAACTATAACGCTTAGACATATGCTGTCGCGGCATTTTTTGGAAATAATTATATATTCTTCAAAATCGTAGTACATTATTTTATTCTATAATCAATAGTATTCCCAGCGCACGCGATTTAAGGATTTTAAGGTCATTTTTGGTTACATGGCATTTTTCTAAGGAACCCTAATATTTTTGAAAATATAATATATAGCCTATGTTCGTCAGCATAAGTGTAGCATTCCAACGGTGAAAGAATTTTTCAAATCCGTCCAGTAGTTTCGGAGCCTATTCAATTCAAACAAACAAACAATCAAACCTTTCCTCTTTATAATATTAGTATAGATTTATATAAATGCTTTAAAGCCATTGAGGCCTAAAGCGTTGTGATAATCTTCCAGTACCTTCCTTTGGCAGCTTTTTGTCTCCAATTTGTTATTTTTCGCTCTCTGATACCCTCCATAACCCCCTTTGTTCGTTTTCTTCTAGTCCGTCCTTATTTTCGTTTTCGTTCTGGTACCCTTGTAGTCTTTTTGTTTTAACTACCTCACCAATTTTGGGATCATTAAAAAGCTCAAAAATATACTGTTTTTTGCGTCTTTCCCACCCTTCATCTGACTTTTTGTCCCGTATATCTTTCGCTCCTATATTTCTATTTTATTTTGCTTTTTTTTTGTCATCGTCTATGCCTCGCTTCCGCTTATAAAATATCTACTTTAAATCATTAAAAAAAATAATCTTTAATTATTAATCTACCCTTCCTAGCTTAAATTAAAAATTACCACAAAATTTAGTAAATTTGTAAATAATATTATATATTTTGACACCCTGTAACTATTTTGAAGTTATTGAATTTTTTTAGATAAGGTTTAAGTATGTTTCGAGTTGAAATTTTGTTTTGGATTGTACAGGGCGGAGTAAATTTCTTGGCAACACCTCAAAATATTTTTAGCTGGCTCAGTAGTCGGTCTTAAATCAAATATTAAGTAAACAAACGTCAATAATTTTTTATAGTGGCGATGTTACCACCGCTCTTCCAGCCCCAAAAATTGTTTATACCTAATGAAAGAGCTTAATTTGCACCTTTCAGAAACGTATTTTTCATAATTTGCACCCTGGTACTTTTTTTAAATTTTGCTATACTTAAACCAGATTCAAATGCTCATATCTCACTCCCTAAAGTGTATTTCGATATGCACCTTTTACCAAAATTTTTAAATTTTAATTTTCTAATTTGCACCATCGTAAAATTTGCAAAAATGGTAACAATTATTATAAAAATTAAAAAAAATAATTTCCTGGCTGATGTACGTTCAGAAATAAATACCTGCGCATGCGTTCACTAACCGCAGTTACTTATTTCTGACAGCAGTCCGAAACTCAGTTTAGTTCAGTTCAGTTTAAAATCATTTATTATATCAAATTATATACATTTTCTATATATATATATTAGTACAAGGATAAAATAAAATATATAGGTACAACAAGAAAATTTGAAGAATTCTTCTTTTACGCCCCCTCCTTACTTGTTAACGTTTTATAGGTCGGTTTTGCAACAAGTTCTCTTACCTGTGAAAGATTCATAATTTTGTCGTATGTTTGTGTGTGTTGGTAATGTTTATGTCATGGAAAAAGTCGAGTAAAAAACCATGTCAGTGTTTGTTCGTTTCCGTTAGTAATTACCTCCATCGCGATCCCCCTCCTCTAGTAGCCTCGAATTGAGGAATGGCGAGGGCAGCACTTACTGTCTTGTTTCAGTTTAGGTTATGTCGTCCCGTACATTGTGTTAGTCCGGGGGTTCATGAAACAACGGAAGCCGTTCATGCTTCCTATTAGGGTTGTCCATTGCTCTGTGGTTGGTAATGTCGTTTCGAATCTTGTCTGGTAACGAATGTTTGTAAAATTTGTCCGAGTTTTGAATAATGAACTCCCCAATGGTTGGCATGGCCGATTCGCGATGCAGTTCCGTGATTCTTGTACCCCAGTCTTTGTTGAGTATTAGTCTGAGGCATCTGTTCTGCAGTTTTTGTAGTTTTTCTATTTTGTAATCGCTGGCAGAACAGAATACCTGGTATCCGTAAGTCAGCGTAGGTCTAATAATTTGTTTGTATGTCAGTAATTTGTTTTTCTTTGTCATGTTACTGGTTCTACATAAAAGTGGGTACAGTTTCTTTATGATACCTCGTGTTTTGTTTGTCAAATTAATTACGTGTACGTTGTAGTTTAGTTTTTTGTCTAGATGAAAACCCAAGTATTTAATGGTGTCTTTGTCTTGTATTTTCTGTCCTTCTATTTTTATTGTTTTGAATATTTTGTTGTTTGTTTTTCTTTTGGTCATTGTTATAATTTCTGTTTTGTTTGCGTTGAGTTTAAGTTTGTTATCTTGTAAGTATGGTATAAGTGTTCTGTTTGTGTGTATGTCAATTTTTCTGGCAGCAATTTCCATCATGTCCGATCTGTTGTAAATGCAAGTATCGTCTGCGTAAAGTGCTGTTTTTACTGCCGTATCTATGGGTATGTCGGATGTCATGATATTGTAAAGTGTTGGAGACAGAACTGAGCCTTGTTGGACTCCTGCCTCCATTTCAAAACTTTCAGAATATGTGTTGTTTATTTTTACTCTGAAAGTCCTGTTGTCTAGGTATGTAAGTATTGTCTTAGTAAGATAGTTTGGGAATTTATATTTGTGCATTTTGTAGATGAGTCCATTTGTCCAAACTGAGTCAAATGCTTTCTCGATGTCGAACGCCGCTAGCACGGTGCTTTGAGTTTGTCTAAAACCTTGTTTGACATAGTTAACGATATTAATGATTTGAGCTACCGTGCTATGGCCCTTCCTAAAGCCGTATTGTATGTCTGGTATTAGTCCTTTGTGATTAAGTGTTTTATATATTCTGTTAAGTATTATTTTGTCAATTATTTTGGCAGTTACGTTAAGTAATGAAATGGGGCGGTAGCTCTCTACTAGTCGTTTGTTTTTTGTTGGTTTTGGTATAGGTATTATGTTAGCGTTTTTTAGTTGGTTCGGGTAGTGTTGTATTTTTAATATTGCGTTTGTTATGTATGTTAGTTGTATAATTGCCCTTTTTGGTAAGTTTTTAAACAAAATAGGGTGTAAATTGTCGGGTCCAGGTGCTTTTTTAGTTGCTAGTTTGTCTATTGTTTCTCTGATTTCTTTGGGAGATGTCAAGTCCTCAGGCGGTATTGGTGATATTTCTGTGTTTTTTAGTCTGTAAATTTCGTCATTAATTTGGTTGTGTTTGTCTGTATTTGTTGTGTTATTTTTAAAACAGGAAGCAAAGTGCTGTGCTAAGGCATTGCTTTTCTGTATGTCATTGTATAATGTTGTATTTGTTCCTTGTAGGGCTGGGATATTTGTTTGTGTCTTTGTCAGTTTTCCAGTTTGTCGCCAAAGTGTGTTATCGTTAGGGTTTATGGCTTCTAAAAAGGTATTCCATTTTCTGTTTTTGTATGATTTAATTTCGTTGTTAATGTGTCTACCCAGTTCTTGTAATTGTTGTCTGTCTTCGTTATATCTGTATTTTTGCCATCGTTTTCGTAAGTTATTCTTGAGTTTAATCATATTTATTATGTTGTCTGGTAATATGTCTCGTCTTTCTTGTATTGTACGCTTTAATGTTATTTTGTTTCTTGTTTTCGTAATTAACTGTATAAAATTATTTAATTCCATGTCGATTTCTTGTGTAGTATATATCTTGTTGTTTAAAATAATTTTATTGTTAATTTCTCGTCTAAATGAAAACCAGTTTGTCTTGGAGTAGTCGTATATTTGTTTTGGTCGTCCAGTGTTTACCTGTTTTATGTTTGTTTCAAATATAATTGGAATGTGGTCAGAAGTCATCGTTATTTTTGTTCTTAAATTTTGTACTGTAATGTTTTTAGTTATGACTAGGTCCAGAGTGCTTGGAGTCATGTTGTTGAATGGGTAGAAAGTTGGTTCGTCAGTGTGAAAAATACATAAATTGTCTGTTTCAGTTATGTTTAGTAAAAGTTTGCCGTTTCTGTTTGGTATGTTACAGTTTTGGTCCCAAAGTGGATGTTTTGCATTCAAATCTCCTGTCAGCAGCACTTTGCTCCCTGTCGCAAAAAAGTTATGTAGATCTGTATCTGTCAGTGTGTAAGATGGGCTGAAATATGCCCCTATTATTATCAGTCCTTGTTCTAACTTTATTATTTTAGGGAATGGGACGTTTCAGTGCTGCCGTTTCAGTGCGGCCGATTCAGGGCCGCCGTTTCAGTGCCGAGACGTTTCAGTGTCAGGACCTTTCAGTGTCGGGGCGTTTCAGTGCCGGGATGGTGTCATTCAGCTATATATTAATAAAATTACTTGACTTTAAATAGATCACCCTGTATATTTTTACAAAAATTCGATATATAATAACATAATTAAAGTTTGTTTTTATTTTTTTTTATTTTAAATTTGTTTGAATAGGTTTAATTAAAAATATTTACATAAATAACCAATTTTTTTTATTATTAACTAATATAGAACTATGTATGTATATGAAATCAACTTTAATATAAGTTGTTAGTTTAACCAAAACAATATTTACATTTATACAATATAACAGATTTTGAGTTATTCAGTCATTTGATAAAATTCTTTCATCAGCATCTCTATACTTCTTTAATTTCAATGGAGGCTGATTCCCAGCAACTAATTGTTCGTAATAAGTATCTCGCCCTTTTTGAACTTTCCGTAACCCATCTATAAATTTCCAAATCTTTGGATGCTCCATTCCCATTTCCGATTTCAATCTTCGATTGGCAGCTTCGGAATGGTTGTTGGTTCGATCATCTCTATCAAGAGTTCTAGTATATAAACTCCACATTTGTAGTAGGAACAGAGGTTGCCTTCTCCCATTTGCGCGCCTATTCATACGTCCTATATAGTTATCCTCAAACCAGTTTAGCAGAGGATGCAATTCTTCAGGTAAGTCTTCACTTAGTGCTTCCAGGTAATCGTCTAAATCATCTACTCTCACAATAGGGAATATGCATGTAATTTAGATTTATTTGATTTTAATATCAACAATACTTTATGCTCTTAAAATTATATCTAAACCATTATTTCTATATTTAATTTGGACTTCATTCCATAAAACTTAAATTAAAATGTTAATTTTGTGCGCGATATTCAAATCTGAGAAAACGACCCATCATTGGTCGAAGCGACGTTACGTCACATCGCATCCCTTTGAGTTGTTTACATGTGTTTACAAGATATTTGTGCTTAAAATTGTGTTTTAATTATATCCTGTGGTGTTTTGTACTGTGTGTAGTAAATATCGGTAAAATGGTTTTTTATCTTTTTGCATGATTTCACAGCGAATTAAACTCAAAAATCTCAAATAATCACACTAAATGTAAACAAATGTCACTGACAGGTGGTGCGATGTGACGATTCCGAAGCGCGCGCAAAATGGAGCGTTTGAACATGACAAATTTAAGCGACTTTTTATTTATTTTTTTAAAATTTAATTAGTACATTTTCAACAATACTTTTATTTTTTACTATATTAAAACGAAGTGAAAAGTGAATTAAACGAATAAAAAAAATACATGCATATTCCCTATTGCCAAAGCAATAATCATTTTAGCTTTCAGGCAAAAGTCTGGATCGGTATTATACCGATTGATAAAACCCAACCCAGCAATATGTTTTCGCATGTTCTGCGCCAAATGAAAAAAACAACATTTTATGGAAACGCCCGGAAAACACTGAGCCATTGCACCGGCAGCTGCCTGTTCAAAATCACAATTTCTAGAAGTGGGATTTAAATTATTTTGCAGTCTTTTAATTAAATCGAACATTCTTATGTAGGTTTCTTTATTTGGCAACAGAGCTTAAAGTATTGGTAGAACTCCTCCAAATCTTTCTGCCATTATGGTATATACTTGCACAAATAATGGGGGTGCAATTGAGAACGTACCATCTGCATACCATGTCGATGTCTGTAAGTGCTGTATCCATGTTGGCCGTTCAAAAATTAAAATTCTTGACTGACCCACCCTACTGTCACAAAGTAAAAAATTAAAGGATTTAAACAAAACATAATTAGGTTGGTATTTTGTGTTAAATTAGTCGTGAAAAGGAAAAAAAAAATTCTGCCCGTGTATTAAAAACAGGGTGTTCTGCTAATTTTATATAAAGTTAACACAACAACAAATATGGTAAAATTCAAAATGGCTTGATCGTTGAATATCGTCTTAATAAAAACAATCTTTGTGACACTGAAACGTCCCAGCACTGAAACGTCCGACACTGAAACGTCTCCGCACTGAAACGGCGGCACTGAGTCGGCTGCACTGAATCGGCGGCCCTGAAATGTCCTAGACCCATTATTTTATGCTCGAATTTTGCGTTTGTATTGGGGCGTATTTCATGTTGTATGTTGTGTTTTATTAGAAGAGCTACACCCCCTTGTCGTCTGTCTGTGTCTATTTTATCTTGTCTGTACGTTTTGTACCCTTTTATGTAAAATTTGTCTGTAGGAAGTAAATGTGTTTCTGTCAAAACTACAATGTCAAGTTTCTGTTTTTGTATAAAAGTTATAACTGTGTGTAACTTGTTTTTTAGTCCGTTTGTATTGTAGGTACAAATTTTCAATTTGTTTGTCTGTATGTTGACGAAGTCTAAAAGTTATATTTGTCGATATTCTGTGTAAAGTTGTTGTAAATTATGAATTTTTCTATCTTACTTGTTGCATTTCGTAACTCTTTGATTAGGTCACTTACCGCCCTGGTCAGTTCATCGAGATTTACTAGGCTGTTGAGCTCTTCGAATAGACTGTTGATTTCATTAAATTTTTCCGTTTTGTTGGAGGGTGTGTGTGATGTTTTGGCTGCAATTGATGGTGTCTTTGCCTTGGGTAGTTGTGGATATTCTTGATCTATGGGTTTGGCTTTGTTACCTTGTCTTTTATCCCAAGCATTTATAGTGGGTATCGGTGCTGGAATATATCTTTTGGTGTTGTTTGCGCTGATTTTCTTTCGCTCTTCTATTATACTTAATTTTTTCAAGTAAACCGGGCATTCTATTGAGTTTGCGGGATGATCGCCACTGCAATTTATGCATTTTGCCGGGGTGTCACGCGTTTTCGTACATACTCTTGTGCTGTGTGGTCCTGCGCACTTAAGGCAATTTGGCATTCTACCGCAATTGGTAGTAGCGTGACCCCACGCTTGACAATTATGACACTGTATTATTTGTCTTACCTACTTCCTCAGTTCCCAGGTAATTCTAGTGTTCGCTATAACTCTTATGTTTTTGTTTAAGTATGGTGCAAATTAGAAAATTAAAATTGTAAATTTTTGGTAAAAGGCGGATATCGAAATACTCTTTAGGGCGTGAGAATTTAGCATTTAAATCTGGTTTAAGTAAAGCAAATTGTCACGTGCATAAATCAGTTCCCATATATTTAATAGAAACGTTAAGTGTTTATCGCATTTCGCTAGCCTTTCAACGGGTCCAATGTAGGTTCGTATCGCCTTGACCCGTGTAGAGGGTAATTAAACAGGCCGAAGCTTTAACTGTTTAAGCTAATAGCGAAAACTTAAAATATGGTAAATAAGTGAGTTGATTTCTCTTGGTATTAATAATACATTTAGTTTAAAGAATTCGATTTAATTTCAAGATCATTTTGTAAATCAATTTAACATCTAGCAAGCCATTTTTGGCACAACAGAATCACCAGTTCCCCTTCTCACTCCCAAATGTCATTGCGAGAAACATATGCGTAAATTTCCGGATTCTAGACCCTTCTTTTCGATTTGAACAGTTGAACGAACAATTTCAGTGCTATTACCGAAGTAAGCAACGCCATTTTGTGAAGTTGAATATTCTTCTGGCAATATTGGAGCCATCCGTACGGGTTTTTGAATGTCACTTCAGTGTTTTTATCTAAGCCTCATTTTTGTTTATTCCTATTGTGGTATTTTTGAGTAGGCGTTAAGATAACTCCATATTTTTGGGATATAATTAAATGGTGCTTTCTTCGGTAAGTTATACCTCATGCATAATTATATAATGCCTTTTCTTGACACCGTCATTCGTTTATAGTGTGATTGCTAAGAGAGTTCGTTACGAAGAAGCGTGGACATCCGATTTAAGATCACGAAATTTACTACCGGGTGTTAGCGAAATAACATCGCAGTTTGGCTGCTTAACCCCTAATCCTAATATAAAAGGGTAAGTGTTTACCTGTGTTTATTCTATAAAATCACGTAAATTATCATCCTTATAATAACTACACGTACATACCTAAATATTGCGTTGAATTTTGGTATTTTGGTAATATTAGATCTATCGTTTTCTTTTGTGATTAAATTCATTTTGTGTAATTAAATTTATCAGTCATAAATAAACCCGACTAAATTACTAATTTTAAGTTTTAATGGTTATTATTAATTTATTATATAAACTGTTGTAAATGATTTTGAATTCAGGTGCCATGATTATTTTTTGTGATATGCTTAACCTGTTTTAACTATAATTTAATCTATAAATTTTGAATTTAAATATATTTCATTGTGTTCCATTATTTTTATATCGTATATTTTTTTTTATTTGTAAATTGGATTTCTAAATTGTAAATTGTATAATGACACATGTGCATCTGATTTAATTGATTAATTTACATATTAATTTTATCAATAATTTTGTTATTGTTTATTATTATAGTATACCTTTAGTTTTTGTTATCAGTAATTTAATCTTTAAAATTGCTTTTGTTTTTTTCTTCTTTTTATTAAGCAGAGTCGGTACTTGTAACTTTAATATATTTTGTTTCTTAAATAATTTAGTGTGTAATTTAATCTTTAAATTTTTTTTTGTAACAAGTAGAGTCAACATTTGTAAGTTTAACTTTTCTTTCTTAAATAATTTAACTTTGGAATTTTTGGCTAATTCGCTTTTTCGACTAGGGTTTTTGGACCTGGAGAGTAAATTGTTTTTGGTCCTGGCTGAAATATTTTTGGTTCTGGCTGAAATTATTTTTGGTCCTGGCAGATAAATTGTGAGATCAGCTCACTACTGAGGAGTCAACATCGAGCCTCACCATCCACCGAGCAGCAGGCTATTAACGAAAGCCACACTTCAGATCTGCGGATATACAGATAAGCCAAAAAAACCTAATTTTAAGTTAAGGCATTGTAAGGAGTTGGCCTAACCTTTTTTTTTAATATTGTTTATTTCATAGGTTTTATTAATTTTGAATCTTTATTATTGCGCTGGGTGATCACTCAATATTAAAACTCATTATTTGCTGATATTTATTATTATTAACTTTCTTGTTTGATTAAATATTTATATATCTTGTAAATTATACTGTTGGGTTTATTTTGGTTAATATAATCGATAGATCAAACTTTGTGTCTTACTCAGATCATCACCCACTCACCATATTTGTTACTCAATCAATTTTTTTTTTTTTTTTTTAATTAAGATTCTTAAATTCATTATTTATCTCCAGTAAGATAGGTCAGTGCCTGGAACATCAGGGGTTTACGATTTGAACCGTTAAAATCGGTGGCGCGACTCACACTTTTGTACATTCCCTCTACGGCTGAGCTGGGCACAAATTTGCCAGTAGAGAAACCACTTACCCATCTTAACTGGAGTTGGGGATTTCAAATATAAACCATAAGTTTAATTTTTCAAAATTTGATTTTTATTATTTTTACTAAAAGTTCGTGGCAAATTTTTGGCGCCCAATGTGGGGCCTATTTTTTTAAATTGGGCCTATTTTTTTTTTTTAAATTGGGGCGAAATTTTTTTTATTGTGCGAAATTTTCACTTTTATCTTATTTTAAAGTTCTTTTTAATTGGTGAGCTGAGTGAGACTGAGTAACTTGATAACTTTTGGGTATTTACAGCAAATATTTTTTATTATTACTATTTTTTTTTATGCAAAAACATATTTCGCATTTATTGAAATTCCGCTAACACCTAGCGATCTTAAACAACTGTATCGTTAAGCTTTCGTTGAAGAACGCATTATCTGTCGTGCAACTATTCGTAAATTTGTTCTTTCGTTGTATTTTTCTTCTGTTATTGTTATTTGAAGTCCATCATCCCATACAGCGGGGAAAATTATCATATTAATCGTTTTAAATTATCGTTGTTACCGTTGAATTTTTATCGTAATTTTAATAAACCATGGATTATAAAATGGATATTTCTTATCTAAAGAAGGACATGTTACTGTATGAACTCGCGGTGCGTGGAATAACTGCCGAATCAACACAAACAGTGGATCAGTTACGTGCTACCTTGCGACCCATCTTAAAGATGGAAAAAACGGGAACATTCACCGCTCCTCCGTATTCCTTTGCATTCGAAGATGAAATTAAGCAAATTAAAACCTCCCTGGAACAGGCAAAAAAGGCAATGCCGACCGCTGGAAGCGAGGATTCCCAAACGAAGTATCACTCCACACTTTCCAAATTGGTGCACATCTACCAACGGGTAAATCGGATACCGGAGACTGGATTGGACGAGGACGAACGGAAGGAGAGAACGAAGTGGATCATGGAAGCACTAGCAGCCCTGGATACATTGGAATCGGTGAGCAAACAAAATCCGGAATTGAGCCACATCCTGCAAAAACCGGGGGATAACGTCACTTCCACACCCACCGCTTCACACTCAAGGCTACCAACGATGGCATCGTATTCACCGCCAAGAACGAAACCTCATACCATCGATAAGTGGAACCTCAAATTTGACGAAGAAGGGAAAACATCCATTCATAACTTTCTCGAGCGAGTTCAGGAACTGCGAAGGGCTCGCAACATTTCAGAACGACAACTGTTCGACAGTGCCATCGACCTGTTTTCAGGCAAAGCTCTGCATTGGTATCGAGCCAACTCTCATAGGTTCGTCGATTGGACCAGCCTATCAGACCTGCTTCGACGCCATTTCGAGCCACCAGACTATCGAACTCGGTTATTCCGCGAGATGCTTGATAGAACGCAGGATACTTCAGAAAGTATAATCGACTACCTAACCTGCATGCAGATGTTGTTCCGACGTCATGGAGGACTGACGGAAGAAGTCCAGCTGGATATTATTTCACGAAACCTGTCACCGTTCTATACTACCCAACTTCCTGTGGTGACAACTCTTGAGGAGTTGGAGACCGAATGCCTGAAGCTCGAGACTAAGAAACATCGAGTGGACTCTTACGTTCCACCATCCAGGAGGAAAAACCAGTTTGTTAAGCCTGATTTTGCTTTCGTAGGCAGTACTCCCAGATCATCGGAGCCGACTCCCACGATGGAGGAAATTAACCAAATCAATTCCCCTCGCGCTAGGCCACCAGCTAGAAACGTAGTTTGTTGGAATTGTCAACAAACGGGTCATACAAATCGGAATTGTCCAAATCCGCGGAAAATCCATTGTTATCGCTGCGGAACACAGAACGTAACTATAAGATCTTGTCCCAAGTGTTCTGGTTCGGGAAACGGATCGAGGGAGAACCGTTAGGTCGTGACCTTCTTCCCCATACTACTCCAACGACCAATTCACTAGATATAGCCCGCAAAACATTACTCGACTATGTAATCGCGCACGCTCAAGGTGACCAACGACCTTATTTAAGCATAAATATATCTGGCTACCCTATTTTAGGATTACTCGATTCGGGTGCTAGTCGTACTATCGTCGGCCTACCAGGTTATGAAATACTTTTGCGATTAGGTTTAAAACTTGTGAAACAATCCACTACCTGCACCGTAGCTAATGGTGAATCATGTGCTAGCATCGGTTATATACAAACACCTGTCACACTGATGGATAAGACTCGCACGATCGACATCTTAGTACTACCTCAACTTTCCCACAACCTCATCTTGGGAATAGACTTCTGGCGAGCGATGGAAATCATCCCCGATCTTAAGCAGGATGTCTGGCGATTCTCGGAATCTCCAATCAATGTGGATGTAGCTCTAGTCCAAGGGATAGACCATCTTACTCCCGAGGAGAAGAAAAACTTGGAGGAAATCGTCGAACGGAAGATATCTGCGATGGGTATTGGTCTCGGTTGCTGCAAAGTAGCAGAACATGAAATCATCCTAGAGCCCGGAACCCGACCGATCAAACAGCGCTACTATCCGGTTTCCCCATATAAACAGAAGATCATAGATGACGAAATAACCGAGATGCTAAGTCTAGGAGTTATCGAAAGATCTAATAGCCCATGGTCCAGCCCAGTATGCAAAAAAGATGACACCTTTCGGTTTTGCGTCGATTATCGACAAGTAAATGCTGCGACTCGTAAGGACGCCTATCCTATTCCTTACATTTCAACCATTCTTGATAGATTGAGAGACACGCGTTATATTAGCTCAATAGACATAAAATCAGCGTTCTGGCAAGTACCACTAAGTGAGGCATCCCGGGAATATACAGCTTTTACAGTACCTGGGAGAGGTTTGTTCCAGTTCCGTCGAATGCCATTTGGGCTATCGAACGCCCCTGCCACCTGGCAAAGAATTGTGGATACCATCTTAGGCCCAGAACTAGAACCGAACGTTATGGTATATCTGGATGACATCATCATTATATCTAACTCTTTTGATGATCATCTCGAACTACTGGAAGAAGTATTCGACCGTCTAAGAAGAGCAGGATTAGTAGTCTCGAAGGAAAAGTGCCATTTCTGCAAACCACAACTAAAGTATTTGGGTTACGTCGTGGATGATAAAGGGTTACGTCCAGATCCGGAGAAAGTAGAGGCAATCGTGAATATACCCCCGCCGCGGAATGTCAACGAAGTCCGTCGGTTTGTAGGGACCGCTTCGTGGTATAGACGCTTTGTACCCAATTTTTTCTCTCTTTTGTCCCCTATATTAAAATTGACAAAGAAGAACGCCAGTTGGCATTGGACACGTGATTGTCAGAATTCGTTCAACGCCCTGAAAGAGTGTCTAGTTACAGCTCCTATTTTGACAGCTCCCGATTTCGAGAAAACCTTCTATCTTCATACCGACGCTTCCAACTATGGTCTTGGTGCTGTTTTGTCTCAGCAAATCGAAGAGGGAGAGAAGGTGATCTGCTACCTATCCAGATCCTTGTCGAAGCAGGAAATGAAGCTTTCAGTAACGGAGAAGGAGTGCCTGGCTGTTATTTGGGCCGTCGAAAAATTGCGACACTACTTGGATCACGTTCACTTTACAGTAATCACGGATCACGCGTCACTCGTGTGGCTACATCGACTAAAAAACCCTCAGGGCAGGCTTGCACGTTGGCAGTTACGACTCCAACAATTCGATTATAAACTAATACACCGGAAGGGTAAAGACCACATAGTCCCCGACTTCCTTTCTCGAGCTGTGCCAGAACTCATTGATTCGGTAAATTCATCTAATACCTGCTGCACAACCTCCTCGACTACGACGGATAAATGGTATATCTCAATGTTAAGGAAGGTTCAAGATAATCCGAGAAAATATCCATTATGGAGAGTGCATGACAACGTACTTCTCAAATTGATGAAACCGACCATCCCGAACTTCTCTCCTTCCATGGACAACTGGAAGACGGTGGTACCAAAAGACGAGCGTTTATCCATCCTAAAACGTTGTCACGATATTCCTACTTCAGGACATATGGGAGTATTCAAGACCCTTGGGAAAGTCCGTCAAGGTTATTACTGGCCCAAAATGAGAGCAGACGTGTCTAAGTATGTAAAGACATGTAAATGCTGTGCTCAGAACAAAGTGGAGCAAAAACCACCAGCGGGATTGATGGGAGATCGACCGGAGATTACGGAACCTTTTCAAGCTATTAGTTTGGACTACATCGGACCGCTACCACGTTCAAAACGCGGCTACCAATACATTTTAGTAGTTTCAGACTATTTCAGCAAGTCCGTCTTCTTGTATCCCTGTCGGAAGGCTACTGCGAAGTCACTAGTCGAAACGATGGAAGATTTCTTCTTACTGTACGGAACACCAATGACTGTGACGTGTGACAATGGGGTGCAGATGAAATCGAATGAGTTCCGCAAATTATGCGAGAGATACAACACCAAGATATTCTTTACCGCCTCCTATAACCCACGAGCTAATCCCACCGAACGCCATAATAGGATAATTAAGACCATGCTGCGAACATATGTTAACCAAGACAATCATAGGACCTGGGATGAACATCTAAATGAAATTGGCTGTGCCATAAGGACGTCTCCAAGCGAAACTACGAAGTATTACCTCATATTTGGGAAAGAACATAAATTCTATGGGACAGATCATCGAGCGAAGACATCGATCGCAACACCTACTCTGGATACTTACGTTAAAAGTCGTCAAGATGGATTTGTTAAGTTGTACCAACAAGTAAAACAACGTATTGCGGCAACGAGAACTCATAACGCTAATCGCTATAACTTACGTAGGCGACCGGTATCTTTCAATTGCGGAGATCAGGTGTGGCGTCGGAATAAAGTTCTTTTGGACGCGCTAAAGTATTACAGCGCAAAATTAGCTCCCACTTATGTAGGTCCCTATATCATAAAAAGAAAGTGTGGCTCTTGGTCTTATGAACTACAGGACGAACAGGGTAATCAAAAAGGCGTCTGGCATGTCCAAGACCTCAAACCATTTTGTGATCCAAACTTAGAACCTTAAATAACGATATATTTAGGATTTTTTTTCTATCTCCTTTTCGCTGAATAATTTTCCCTCATCTTTACTTTTATTATTATTTTCAGTTAATTTCCTATTTCATTTAGTTTGATTTTGTTCACTTTCTTTTTCTTTTCTTTTCTTTTGCGTGCCTTGTGGCTGGAGGCCTAAGAATTTCACCACCCGAGGATATTCCAGGCGGAGTGGGTAAGAGTCCCCTAACCTTAACACTTCTGGGTTCAAGTTTCGTTATACCTTGGGTTGTTTTACTGTTATTTCATCTTACCTATCGTCACTTGAATCCAATCTTTTCAACAATCCTATCGTTGATCTCTTTTGTGTGCCTTGTGGCTGGAGGCCTAAGAATTTCACCACCCGAGGATATTCCAGGCGGAGTGGGTAAGAGTCCCCTAACCTTAACACTTCTGGGTTCAAGTTTCGTTATACCTTGGGTTGTTTTACTGTTATTTCATCTTACCTATCGTCACTTGAATCCAATCTTTTCAACAATCCCATCGTTGATCTCTTTTGCGTGCCTTGTGGCTGGAGGCCTAAGAATTTCACCACCCGAGGATATTCCAGGCGGAGTGGGTAAGAGTCCCCTAACCTTAACACTTCTGGGTTCAAGTTTCGTTATACCTTGGGTTGTTTTACTGTTATTTCATCTTACCTATTTTCACTTGAATCCAATCTTTTCAACAATCCCATCGTTGATCTCTTTTGTGTGCCTTGTGGCTGGAGGCCTAAGAATTTCACCACCCGAGGATATTCCAGGCGGAGTGGGTAAGAGTCCCCTAACCTTAACACTTCTGGATCCAAGTTTCGTGGTTTATTTCGCCTTGCGCTGTAGCGAATATCTTGTACGTTATCTTATCTTTATTATCTTATCTTTATCGTACCTTTTGTTGTTTTATTTGCCTGCTTTCGTGTTAGTCAGTACCGACTTTAGTAGTAACCTCATGGTTTTGGTTTCAATTTTAGTGTATCTATGTCACTTAATTGCGGATTTTTGAGACCCTAACCTCTATTTTTCGACTGGACCATTGAATCCTTTTGCGTTTTGGCTTTTAGTTTGGGTTATTAAGTGTCCAGTGGGAAAAACCTAGTTGTGGGATTTGTAGAGGAATTCTCTGAGTCGGACTAGTAAAAATCATATTATTGTCATATCTTATCTTTCGTACTTGGATCCAACACATTATTTTTTTTTCAACATGACCATCGTTGACTTTAACACTTTAGGATTCAGTTTTGTCGTAACTTTTCTTACCTTATCTTGTCTTATCTTCCGTTCACTGAATCCTCTTCCGTTATTCGTTTTCTTCGTTACTAATTCCTTTATTTCTCTTTTCTTTTTTTTCTCTCTCTCTGTATCTAATCCCAACTTTTTTTTTTCTTCCATCTCCATCTCTTTCAATTTCAGGTAAATATATTTACTTCTTTCTTTTTCTTCTCTTGCTAGTTGTACTGGTTGTCCCGAGGTTGACTGGAGCCAGATGCCTTTTGTTTTTTTTTTGGAGTATTGTTCAACGTTAGGTGTTGGGTTTAGTTCATTCTTGCTTTTATTTGTATTTAGGATGTACCCTTCAGGTACACTTCCAAATTGTCACCGGATCCTTCTGATTCGTTTTAGTCTGGTGTGGGCTTTATCACACTGGGTCCCTTCAGGTCCCGGGCTTCGGCCCAAAATGTCCCTCCGCGATTTCTTTGTTTATGGCCTTAGGCTCTGGTGGGTGCCGGGGCTGCACGGGGTGTCGCCTTCAGTGGAACTGCATTGCTTACGCTCCGTCAGTGGGAGGTGGATTGCTCGCCGGCAGGGACCCGAGGGAAAACTGTCACTATGCGGGGGTTCACTACTGCTGTCAGAGTCAGATGACCTTGCAGGGCCTCCCGTGGAAGTCTCGGCAGTACCAGAATCTTTGATACCCTTTAACTTGTCCCTTTTTATTTCGTGATATACCGACGGAGGTTTAGAAGTGGATGAGGCTTGTGAGCGTTGTTAACCGGGTGAGTGGACTTTGTACTCTGTAAGGTGTGAGGTCCAGGGGTGTGTAACCACGACGCGATAGAACATCTTTTCGCGAGGTCGCCCCTGGAAGAGTGCATTGCCTCTGCTCGCCTCGGGGAGCATCGCTCATGGTCCTCTGAAGCGGATAACCGAAGTTGTTTCAGTTTGGTGCAACTTTATTGCACTGGGTGCTTTTGTTCCCGAGCTTAGCTCGAAATCTGTGAAGGTACTTTTGGGTTTTGCGACCTTCCTTTTAAATTTTATGTTTTCTTTTACTTCTTGTTGAGTCTTGAAGGTATGTATGGTAATTTCTAGCGTGTGTCTATTCCCGAATCTTTAATCTAAAGTCATCGTCGAAAATCTTACGAGTAAGCTTTTCTCCTTTCTAAGGGAGGGGGATGTTGTCACGTGCATAAATCAGTTCCCATATATTTAATAGAAACGTTAAGTGTTTATCGCATTTCGCTAGCCTTTCAACGGGTCCAATGTAGGTTCGTATCGCCTTGACCCGTGTAGAGGGTAATTAAACAGGCCGAAGCTTTAACTGTTTAAGCTAATAGCGAAAACTTAAAATATGGTAAATAAGTGAGTTGATTTCTCTTGGTATTAATAATACATTTAGTTTAAAGAATTCGATTTAATTTCAAGATCATTTTGTAAATCAATTTAACATCTAGCAAGCCATTTTTGGCACAACAGAACACACCAGTTCCCTTTCTTACTCCCAAATGTCATTGCGAGAAACATATGCGTAAATTTCCGGATTCTAGACCCTTCTTTTCGATTTGAACAGTTGAACGAACAATTTCAGTGCTATTACCGAAGTAAGCAACGCCATTTTGTGAAGTTGAATATTCTTCTGGCAATATTGGAGCCATCCGTACGGGTTTTTGAATGTCACTTCAGTGTTTTTATCTAAGCCTCATTTTTGTTTATTCCTATTGTGGTATTTTTGAGTAGGCGTTAAGATAACTCCATATTTTTGGGATATAATTAAATGGTGCTTTCTTCGGTAAGTTATACCTCATGCATAATTATATAATGCCTTTTCTTGACACCGTCATTCGTTTATAGTGTGATTGCTAAGAGAGTTCGTTACGAAGAAGCGTGGACATCCGATTTAAGATCACGAAATTTACTACCGGGTGTTAGCGAAATAACATCGCAGTTTGGCTGCTTAACCCCTAATCCTAATATAAACGGGTAAGTGTTTACCTGTGTTTATTCTATAAAATCACGTAAATTATCATCCTTATAATAACTACACGTACATACCTAAATATTGCGTTGAATTTTGGTATTTTGGTAATATTAGATCTATCGTTTTCTTTTGTGATTAAATTCATTTTGTGTAATTAAATTTATCAGTCATAAATAAACCCGACTAAATTACTAATTTTAAGTTTTAATGGTTATTATTAATTTTTTATATAAACTGTTGTAAATGATTTTGAATTCAGGTGCAATGATTATTTTTTGTATATGCTTAACCTGTTTTAACTATAATTTAATCTATAAATTTTGAATTTAAATATATTTCATTGTGTTCCATTATTTTTATATCGTATATTTTTTTTTATTTGTAAATTGGATTTCTAAATTGTAAATTGTATAATGACACATGTGCATCTGATTTAATTGATTAATTTACATATTAATTTTATCAATAATTTTGTTATTGTTTATTATTATAGTATACCTTCAGTTTTTGTTATCAGTAATTTAATCTTTAAAATTGCTTTTTTTTTCTTCTTTTTATTAAGCAGAGTCGGTATTTGTAACTTTAATATATTTTGTTTCTTAAATAATTTAGTGTGTAATTTAATCTTTAAATTTTTTTTTGTAACAAGTAGAGTCAACATTTGTAAGTTTAACTTTTCTTTCTTAAATAATTTAACTTTGGAATTTTTGGCTAATTCGCTTTTTCGACTAGGGTTTTTGGACCTGGAGAGTAAATTGTTTTTGGTCCTGGCTGAAATATTTTTGGTTCTGGCTGAAATTATTTTTGGTCCTGGCAGATAAATTGTGAGATCAGCTCACTACTGAGGAGTCAACATCGAGCCTCACCATCCACCGAGCAGCAGGCTATTAACGAAAGCCACACTTCAGATCTGCGGATATACAGATAAGCCAAAAAAACCTAATTTTAAGTTAAGGCATTGTAAGGAGTTGGCCTAACCTTTTTTTTTAATATTGTTTATTTCATAGGTTTTATTAATTTTGAATCTTTATTATTGCGCTGGGTGATCACTCAATATTAAAACTCATTATTTGCTGATATTTATTATTATTAACTTTCTTGTTTGATTAAATATTTATATATCTTGTAAATTATACTGTTGGGTTTATTTTGGTTAATATAATCGATAGATCAAACTTTGTGTCTTACTCAGATCATCACCCACTCACCATATTTGTTACTCAATCAATTTTTTTTTTTTTTTAATTAAGATTCTTAAATTCATTATTTATCTCCAGTAAGATAGGTCAGTGCCTGGAACATCAGGGGTTTCCGATTTGAACCGTTAAAATCGGTGGCGCGACTCACACTTTTGTACATTCCCTCTACGGCTGAGCTGGGCACAAATTTGCCAGTAGAGAAACCACTTACCCATCTTAACTGGAGTTGGAGATTTCAAATATAAACCAAGTTTAATTTTTCAAAATTTGATTTTTATTATTTTTACTAAAAGTTCGTGGCAAAATTTTTAATCAAATTTATCAAAAAAAGTACGAGGGTGCAAATTATGAAAAATACATTTTTGTAAGGTCAAATTAAGCTCTTTTAATAGGTATAAACAATTTTTTTTTTTTTTTTTGAAGAAAGTTTGGGGCTGGAAGAGCGGTGGTGTCGATGTTGAAGTATTTGGTTATGCACTTTTGACATTTATAATACAAATACTTTGATGCGTATTGCTCAATAATAGCAGTTTTCAAAGTGATAAGTAAATATATTCTAAACAACAAATAAGATGTTGCTTTTAGATATTTTATTTAGTTTGAAGCTATGAAACAATTATTAAATATGCGTTTTATAAAAATTTTGGAAAATATGAATTGTATACAAGAGTTTCGGAAAATCATTAAAATTTTACAGTTGGGGTTATATGATCTAATTAAAAATCAATATCGTTCATTTTAATGACATGAGGATTCTATATATCAAATTTTATGACCCTGAGTACTTCCGTTTAAGAGTAACAATGCCCACGTACGGAGAAACACACAAGACGATCTAAAGTAGGTACCTCGATGGTACTTACTAATAAGAATAATAATAATCTACATTAAAATTAAAAAAAAAAAACAAAAAAACAAATTAAAAATATTATTTATTAATTTTGTAATTGTAACAAAATAATTGCATGAGTGGTTAATGATGATAAAATGGTTGATAATAATCTTTTGTTTATAGGAAAAAATCCAATTAGTTCTGCTTCTAGTGATAATTTTTTAATATAAGTTGCTAAAATATTTAATTGTTCAATTACAAATAAATCTTCTGTCACTTGTAATTTATAACATTCTTTTACTAATTTCTTTCGAGTTTCTTCTAGGCGATCCCAGCATAATATGACAATCAAAACACAAGCCTAAAAATAATAGGTACTTTATTTTATTTATTAAAAGATAAAAAAATTCTATATATAATAAATAATAACTTCTAACGATGTTTACAAATTTTACATACTCTCTTATTTATTACTTAGATTTTATGAAATAAATTACAATTATTACAAATTTTAACCATAAATTAAAAAAAATCAAAATTTTGAAAGAATGGGTTTGTTGATATAAACTGGACACTTTTTACTATTTTTGTTCTAAAAATTGATAAAAATCACCTTTTTTGGGCGAGTTTTTGCGAACATTGTTTATATTTATTATTTTTACCGCTCCTTGTAAAATTTTAAAACAAATCTGATTTCGATTTCCGTCGGCTCCAATGGTTTATATATTTGTAAAAGTTGTGAGTTTCTAAGATTCGAAATCTAGACTTAATAGCCAAGATCCATTGGAGCTTTTTAGTACATTTTTCCTTTTTTTTATTTTATTTATATATTTTTTTCTATTATTTATTTATTGTTAGGTAAAACGAAGTTTACCGGGTCAGCTAGTATATAATATTAATGAAATAAATAAAATTTATAGGAATAAATCCTTAAAAAAAAACTTTAAATTTCGCGATTCTATAGAGAATTAAAAAAAACGCTTACCCAGTATAAAAAAATATACGAAATTGACGTTGCATAGAACTTAGGTATACAACTTAAAGTATAACAACTTCGAAGAAACCAATATTCTTCCCATAAAGTATTTAGAAAAGCAACCACTGTACTCATAAACATTAAAGGTCCAAAAATATTATGTAAAATTGTAGTAATTTCATAGATTTCCTTATATAATAAACGCATTTGGTTTATTTTATTTAGAATCTTGATTTTTGGTGTGTGTTTATTTGTTATTAAACAGTGTAAATCTGTAATTATAGATTCGAGTTTTTTTACCAATAACGATGTGATTTCTAATATACAAAATGCTGTTGTTAGCATTTGAGCGAATGTAAAAATCCATTCGTATTTACTTACGAATATTACTAAAAATAATGTTGAAATGGTACCACCTTCTACAGTTAAAATTGCACTTACATACCCCAAGAAAAGTAGTAAATACATCAATAATTTAGAAATGGAATAATCGATTTCATATCTGTTTAAAAAATAGTGCAAAACTATTTTAAATTGTTCTTTATTACAAATTAATCCAAACAATGAAACATAATTTCCTAAAATATATAAAAAATTTGATATTAAATCTCCAATTTCCGTTATATGAACGATTCTTATTTTTAAACCTAGAAAAAGAATAATTGCCACTATTGTATGTAATATGGCAAAAAACGTTATTTGTAATATAAAAAATTGAGAATTAGATGGGAATAATCCCAATAAAGAACCAATTTTATATAACATTTTTAGATTAAAACGTATTCTCAACATTGTTCGATCTATAATAATATGTCAGAACACTAAGTAAATGAATTATGACATTAATTTGTTAAAGTTAAATGTTGTTTACATATTTATCAACACTTAATGTTATTAAACCACTTTAGTAAGTAATTAATTACTAGAACAATTGGAATACGAGGTAGGTTCAAATATAACTCAAAATATTATCAGACACAGTTAATCATGGTAGGTAAATCCAAATACATACTGATTGTTAACACTAGAATTGATAGATCAAGAAAAGTCATCTTCTAATAATTCTTTGTTAGGATGAAAGCTGTATGCTTTTATTCAGTTTAGACTTTTACGGTAACTGATTATTTTGACATCATTTCATTAAATGAGGTCTTCACTAGAATAATGGCAAATCGGCTTCTGCCTTATACTGACAAAATTTTTCCTCAGACTCAAAGTGGCTTCAGGGAAAGTAAATTTACATATAATCTGATTTTTATCCTACGACAGCTGGAAGAGAAAACACTAGAGCATCAGTACAATATGTACATTTGTACATTGCCTTCATCGATATTAAGAAGGCATTCGATTCTGTAAACAGAGAGACTGTGGAGGATTATGGCAAAGTTTGGCATTCCCCAAAATCTATAGCAGTGTGTAACAGACTTCACACAAACAACTACACCAGTGGTTCCATAACGTAAAAGTTGTTAACATCTGAAGAAATGTAAAAATAAGGACTACATTCCCAGAATTCTACTGAGAGAACGTGTCCCTGAAGAAAAAATCATATGAATATATTATTTAATTAATTTTTATTTTACTAATTTATTACATATTTCATTATTTGATTATGAGGTAATAAAACTTAGTTTGCTGTTTTGATAATGAACGAACAGTTCATTGCACATTCTTTTTACACTTTTTGCTGACATTAGCAATAGAAACACTTATTAATTTTTTTATATTATTATTTAAAAGTACTTTAATTAGTCATTAATTATAGTTAGAGCATCAATGTCTTTAATTTCCTTAAAAATATGAGTTTAGACAAAGTTATCATATCTATAACGAATATTTCTTTTACATTTCATGCACGGTTTTTTCTCACCATGGATAATTTCAAAAATTATATAGGTTTATATAAAAAAAAATAATAAATAAAATAAAATACTTTATTCATCCCAAATGACCATGCAAATGGTGTAGGACAAGTCAGATATACAAAAATTCATCAATCGTGTAATAACAATTTTCAATAAGTATATTTTTAATTTGTTTTTTAAATTTATATGGGTTAATCTCTAATACTAAAGATACCGGCATATGATTCAGAAATTGTATTCCTTTAGAAGTGACATGTTTTGGTGGTCTAATAAGGCCAGCAAATCAAGTAGTATGTTCATGAAAATCTGAATTTAAAGATAAGGTATTGTAATTTGTCTTAGCATACATAATGCACTTATAAATGTACAAAGAAGTTACAGTGAGTAATCTTAAAATTATTTTTTGAGAAATAAAAACCCTGTGGGCGCTAACTGCACTACCCCATAACACAATATTGTAAGATTTATGTGAATAAACAATTGCATAATATGTGTTTAGTAACTGTTGAGTGTTAAAAACATTTTTTAACTTTAAAATTGCAAAATAGCTAAAATTTAATTTTTTACAGACATGGTTTATGTGGGTATTCCAGCTCATAATGCTGCCCAAAAATTTAGTTGTTTTAGAGAAAGGAATGTACCTACTCGTTTTTTACTAATATTTTGTAGTCTTCATCAAGACTATTTCTGTTATAGAAATTCATACAGATTGTTTTAGAAGCATTTACAATAAGTGAATTTCTCTCACACCAGTCGTTAAACTCTCTAGCTACAGTGTTCATCTTTGCTATCAGCTCATCAGGGGAATCAGCCTTGATCGCTGCTGTAGAATCATCGGCGTAGAGTGCCAGTTGATCAGCACTTAAATACTGCGGCAACTCAGTTATATAGAGTAAGAAAATAAGCGGACCCAATATTGATCCCTGGGGTACGCCGTCATCAACACCCTGTTGGAGAGACTTCTGATCACCCACCTTCACTAGAATTTTCCTATAATTTAAATAAGATGTTAACCATGAGAGAAAATTTTCCCTAAAGCCCAGATTTTTTAGTTTATTAATGGTGATGCTAATATTAATCGTATCAAAAGCTTTTGAGAGATCAAAGAAGAGCACACCCACAAACCTTCACTCATCTAAAGCAGTATGTATAAAATTGAAAAGGGCAATGGATGCACCCTCCGTTGACCTCCCAGGCAAGAAGCCGTGTTGATGAGAAGATATTAATTTAAATTTTAACACAAAACTTAACATTTGTTTTTAAATACACTTTTCCAATATCTTGCACAGTACAGTTTGTACAGTAATTGAACGGTAGTTATCAAGGATAAGATGGCTTTCTTTTTTGTAAACAGGTGTAACAATTCCTACTTTTAAATCAGAGGGGAAAATACCTTTTTCAACAGAGTTATTTATTAAATCTGCCAGGATCCATGATATTTCTGGGCCGATTGCTTTAATGACTTTCGTAGATATGCAGTCCACATCCTCAGAGTTCACATTTCTCAATGAATTTATCGTTTCTAATACATCTTTCGCAAGTAAAGGTCTATAATAAAATGTACTAACTGAATGCTTTAATGTATTATTTTAAAAATTATTAGAAGGGAAATGTAAATTAATTGCCTTTTTGGGATTCGTAGCAAAAAATGATGATAACAAATTAGAAATTTGATATTTATCATAAAACAGTTCTTCGTTAAATTCTATACTTTCTATTGAGACATTTTTTTTACCTGTTTGCTGTTGAACTGTTCTCCATATGTATTTCTGTTTTTCTTTGATTTTTTTATTATTTAGAATATTTTGATAAGCTGCCTTTTTTGCATTATACGTACTGGTCTGCTTCGGTCTACCGTATATACCATACTAGCGGACCCGGCGAACTTCGCACCGCCTAACACTAATGTTTTTTCCATTTTTTTTTTATTTTTACGATTAATTTTTTGTATTTTCTCGTTAGTTAACAGTTTTTACCATTATTTATTTATAGTACTTTGTAATTTATCGGCTAGGTATATTATATATTAACTGCGCCACCTAACGGTGGCGTCATAGTTCTTAGGTAAGTAAGTTTTGCTCTTTTAGATATATGAGATAGCAACTGTGCCACCTTACGGTGGCGTCATAGGACTTAGTTATGTAAGAATTAAAGGTGTAAATTTATAACATCTCAACTGCGCCACCTTAGGGTAGCGTCATAATGATTAATTTCATAATAAACGCGTCCGATTGCTGCAAAATTCAAAGTGCTATAAGGAAAATCGCGGCCTCCGATGCGCTATTTATAGGCACGTTACCGCCGCCCCGGCCGGCCAGTACCACCGCAAGCGCTACGTCTCGCAATTTTAAATCTGTAATATCTTCGAAAATATTCATATAAATCTTGTGCTGTAAAGAACCATATAAATCTATATTAAATCAACAATGTATTTAAGCTATTTATTTGGATAAGGATTAATGCTGTATTGGTTAAAATCGCTTCGAAAATTAGCCATTATTTGTCGTAAAAAGTAAATTACAAAAAAATGTTATTGTGGGATATCCATAAGAGATAGACATATACCATCGCGGAGTTTTCTGTAGACCTTTTCAATGTGTACAAATAATTAGTACACTATTTTGATAAATCTCGTAGGGTTCAACCTGCGTTTGCAATGTAAGCGGAAAAAAATTGATAATTAACGACATCACATTAGAAACCTCAAAAATAACAGTATTTCTCCACTATTTAATGGATGTCATTATACATTTAAACCTTCCTCTTGAATCACTTTATCTATTAAAAAAAAAGCATCGTTGCGTAGATTTAAAGATTTAAGCATACAAAGAGAAATAGGGACCGAAAAAGCGACTTTGTTTTATACTATATATTGATAAGCGAGAGTACCTAAGCTTCGCGGATCTCGCCAAAGCTCACATAAAAAGCTTCGCTTTAAAAATTCAAATTTCACGTTTCTGTAAAGAATTTTTTAACAAAAAAACGCTAACCCACTTCATAACAATATACGAAATGGACGTCATATAATACTTAGGAGTACAATTTAAAGTTCTGTAACAATATCCAAGAAACCAATATTCTTCCACTAAAGTTCCCATAAAAGTAAGCATTAGATTCATAAACATCAAAGGTCCAAAAATATTATATAAATTTTTGTAATTTTATAAATTTCCTTGTATAATAAGCGCATTTTGTTTATTTCATTTAAAATCTTAACTTTTGGTGTGTTTTTATTTGTTATTAAACAGTGTAAGCCTGTGGTTATACACTTGAGTTTTTTTACTAATAAAGAAGTAAATTTTAATATACAAAATGCTGTTGTTAATATTTGAAACAATATCAAAATCCATTGATATTTAATAATTAATTGTTTAAGTTTTGGTAAAAACAAAAGAATCTTCTACAAATAAAATTATAGTTGAAAAACACAAAAATGCTAGTAAATACATCAATAATTTAATTATTAAATAATTAATTTGATGTTTGTTTAAAAAGTAGTGAAAAATTATTTTAAATTGTTGTTTATTACAAAATAATCCATATAGTGAAATATAATTTCCTGAAATTAATATAAAATGGAAAATTACTATTCCAACTTGCGACTTCTCAGTAAATATATTTTTAAAATCTGGAAAAGTAATAATTGCCACTGTTGTACCTAATATGGTAAAAAATCTTATTTATAATTTATAATATAAAAAATTGAGAATTTGGTGAAAATAAACCGATTAAACAACCAATTTTATATAAAACTAGTTGTACTCGCGACAAATACATCTGTGAAAACCGCATTCGAATCGGATTAATAGTTTTCATGTGATGCGCGCACAAACATACAGACAGACAAAAAACTAACTACATTTTTGTGTTTTATATTGATGTAGTAACACCCCGCGTTAATTATTTTTTAAATATTTTTAATGTACAGAATTTCCATTTCTACAGTTTTATTATATGTATAGACTAGTTGTACTCGCAACGTCGTTCGCGTGGTGTGTGATTGTTGTATAAAAATTTCTTTCCTCACCCCGTTAAAGGGATGGGGGGAGAGAAAGTTTTATACACCAGATGTTAAGTCGAAAGAAGACAAATATATACGTCTTTGAAAACCGCATTCGAATAGGATCTGTTGTTTTCATGTAATGCGCGCACAAACATATACATTCCTACAGTTTTATTATAAGTATTGATAACCACATTTTTGGGTTCTATTTCGATGTACCCACGACGTCGTTCGCGTGACGTGTTGATTTTTGTATAAAAATTTCTTTATTCACCCCGTTAAAGAAGTGGGAGGAGAAAGTTTTATACACCAGATGTTAAGTTGAAAAAAGACAAATACGTCTTTGAAAACAGCATTCGAATAGGATCAGTAGTTTTCATGTGATGCGCGCACAAACATATACATTTCTACAGTTTTATTATATGTATATAGAATATAGATTTTTAGATTAGAATGTACACCCAACATGTTCGATTCTTATGTCGAAACAATAAATAAAATATGTCAAGTTAAATGTTGTTTAAATATTTACCTACCTACACTTAATATTATTAAACCACTTTAAATTTAAATGTGGTTTATACTTTTACTAACACTTAATACTATTAAATTGCATTAATAAATAAATAGTTATTAGAATAATTGAAATACGAGGTAGATTCAATGATAACTCGAAATATTATCCATGTAACCATGAAACCCATTGTTGATTTAAGAATCTTCCTCCAAGATATAAAACCCCTTTTGCATGATACAATTTAATTGACAATTTGACTAAATTGGCAATTTCATTGAATCGTGTAGAGTCAAATTGGCTAATTCAAAGGAATTAGATGGTCAGGTTCGTACGATTTTATTGTTTGGGAACAAATTGAGTGGTGTGGATGCTGATCACCCACTTTTGAGCTTATTCTGCAATCAGAAATGGAACTGTGAAGAACAACGTATTGAGACACTTATGGGGACTTTAACACATTTTATTCAAAATTGTAACAGATTCACAAGAACTCTGCTGGAAAACGTCTAAACAGTTTTACAATGACAATGAAAAATTTGAACTCCCCTTAACTACTAATACAACCCCTTATATAGTAAAAAACAAATATTTTAGTATTTTAGAGGGCAAATGATCTAACCTACTTACTACATTCTAGAAGAACTTAAAATATTCTGGAAAACAGTCACTAAAATATAATCTAAAAACATTCTTTTAAGTAACGGTCCTTTCTTTATTCAGTTATCCCGTTACACTGCCCTCTCCTTAGATTCATTCTTCCTGGAATGTTATTTCTTAAATCGAAGTCCCGCGCATAGCTTGATACGGCCAAACCATCTTCTTGAAGCTGCTGCAGATACCCACTGTGATTTCCGCGGTAAGGCGCCAAACAATCATAATGGACCACGACGGGTCCCCTCTTGGGATTTTCACGATCCGGGTGAAATTTTGTAATTGAATTTAAACCTATTTCCCGACCACTTAGAGCTCTTCAATTTTCAGGATAGGTAGCTAAGAACTGGATGACAATGCATGTTTCAAGTATGTACATAGAAATTTTGACACAATTACAAGAAATTCTAAATTTTATATGGGAAAAAATAGTTCATACAAAAACTGTTTTAAATAGATTACAAAACTTCCACATAATATACAAATTCAAATAACAAAATAATTTATATACTAGTAATAAATCAGTAAAAAAAACTTTCTACTATAAAAAGTTCGTTTTATAAATTGTGTTTATTTCTATTATTGTAAAAAAACTGAATTAAATTCATAACCAACAAATACTTTTCATCAAAAAAACACTTACCCAGGATAATAAATTAAACAAAATTGACCTTGCGAAATAACTAGGAGTACATATGCTCGAAGCTCTATAACAATTCCTAAGAAACCAATATTCTTTTAATAAAGTATCCATAAAACCAATTACTGTACCCATAAACACCACAGGTCCAAAAATATTATGTGAAATTTTAATAACTTCATACGTTTCTTTGTACAATAAACGCATTTTGTTTATATCATTTAAAATCTTAATTTTGGTATATGTTCATTTGTTATTAAAGAGTGTAAATCCGTGGTTATACACTCTAGTTTTTTTTACTAATAAAGATGTTATTTCTAGTATACAGAATGCACTTGTTAGCATTTGAAGAAATGTAACAATCCATTGATATTTAACTATGATTGCTTTTAAAAGGTATGGTGAAATGATAGAATCTTCTACATATATAATTGCAATTAATTTACGCAAAAAAAATAATGTGTATAAGTATAACGCCGACCCAAACTAGGCTTGGAATCAGGTTAAGAGAAAGGAGATCTGTTAGCTTGATAGATATCTAGAAAAGTTTTATGCTATGATTTAATAAACAATAGTGTCATAATGTCCCGTCGTTAATAAAAAAAAACTTGCAGTTGAATTATATATTTATTTACTGTATTTATTTATTTGTAAAATTTGGGATACTTACAGGTTTACACCCAATTATAGTATCCACTAATACAATTTTTTCTAATGCTAACCATTTACAAATATACAAAAAAAAATCGAATAAGAATTACTAAAATGTGTGAAAGAAACAATTGATTCGATAAAAAAAATGATAAAGTTCACATGCAAGTAAACATTCATTTGAACAGAATAAATAATAAAATAATAAATGTTGATTACAAACGTAACAAAATAAAAGTATTTAAATTAAACAATAAAATTATTAAACAATTCTTTCAAAAAAAGAATGGAGGATAATATCTAAACGATATAATTATATAGATTTTTAACATCAAATAAAAAATATTATTTTAAAAATATTGATTTTACTTGTTTTTAAACGAATATAACGATACAAAAAAAATGTCCACATCCGAACAATATCTATTGAATTCCATGCTTATTCTGTTAATTGGTGAATTCATACCTAAATTAGTATTTGAAATGTACATTGTAAAGTATTTTTTGAGGAACATGAAATGAGAGTAGAGTTAATAGATGCGGCGAATCAAATCGGTTATTTATGATTTTATTTAAAAATGTGAAATCATTTATTATTCTGCGATGTTCCAAGTGGGTATGATTTGATACAGTTTTTTTAATTCGCTTATATTTCTATGAATGTAAACGTTTGTCACTTAAAAATTTAAGAATTTTACAAAATAATTTTGAAGCCGCTCAAGTCTAATTTTATATAAATTATAATTTGGATTCCAGATGATACTCGCGAAATTAAGCCCACTGTAAATATAAGCAAAGTACACGGATTTAAGCGGGTCAATATTTTTAAAATGTCTACATGTTATTTTAACGAATCCTAACATTGTATAACACTTTAGTAAACGAATAAAAATATAAGACAAGGCAGTAAAAAATGACTTAGAGTTTGATGTTTCCACTGTCGATTTGACAAAGTCTTTCTCTCATAAACGTTCGATGATTTGATGGCTCAGCGCGTAGAGCTGAAAGTTGCGATTTCGAGTCTCGCTGGGTGCGACATTTTTTCAATTTCTCCTTTAATATTAGTTTGTATACTTTCTAAAATTTTCAAAATTCTGGAACACTTGTTCATTAAAATAGTCTACATGCAGGTTGAAACTCATCCTACTGTCGAAAATCTTTTACAAAATCTGAGCGTGCAATCGCTTTATTATAAACAATATAATCAAAGCATATGTTATATTTATTTTTCGTAAAAGTAATAGATTGACACTTACTAATATTTAACTGGAGTTGGTTTTCGGAACAGTAGTGTGTGAAATTGTTGATATCCTTTTGTATTTTTATACAATTCCTTACTGTTTTAATTCTATTAAATATTTTTAGATCATCTGCATAGAGAAGAAAATTCGAAAATTTAAAACATTTTTTTTAAGTCGCTTATAAATAGCAGTGGTCCCAAATGGGATCCCTGTTGTACCCCCGAAGTAACTGTAAATGCATCGGCCTTAAAACCATTAACCTCCACAATTTGGGTTCTACTGAATACGTAAGAAGCAAACCAACTCAGCAACGATCCATTTACACCAATATAAGCTAACTTTGAAATAAGAATATTATGATTTACTTTGTCGAAAGCTTTTCTAAAATCTGTGTAAATAGCATAGATTTGAACTCTAAAGTCCATATTTTCCCTAATATATTGTGAATAAATGGCCAAATTAGTTTCTAGATTTCTTTTATGATAAAATCCATGCTGTTCATCAATTATTTTATTTTTTAAAATTTCGAATAAGCTATCATATACCAAACTTTCTAATAGTTTACTAATGCCCCTATAATTATTAACTTGACCCCTATCACCATTGTTTTAAAAAATATGAATTAAAAGGGCTGTCTTCCACTGATTCCATAGATTTTTTAAAAATTAAATATAAAGGTTTACAAAGCGATTGTATACCTACATTTTTTAATGAATGTTGAGGATAACCATCAAAACCGGCTCCTTTTTTCGAAGTTTTTCAAGTACTAATTTCTCCGTAAAATCAATGTTATTTACTAACGTTTCGTTAGAATCATGACAATTTGATGAATTTGAAACTTGCTGGTAAAGCTCATACACAGATTTAAAAAAAGACGAAAAAAGGTTACAAACATCCTGAGGACTTTGACTAATTATATCATTAAATTTTATCTGTAATGGTATACTGTGATCCCGGCGAGAATTGGATACATAGCTCCAAAATTTGTTAGGTGAAATCTTTAAGTCTTCCTCCATTTCTGCTAGGTAATTTTTAAAATCTGACTTAATTAGGAATTTACTTCGCTTTCTTAATAGTTTATATTCTTCATAATCACGTAAGATTCCGAATCTTTTTCACTTTGCATGAATGCGGTTTTTGATTTTTATGCATTTGATCGTACATGTCGAAAAATATCGCGGGAATGGTGAAGTTTTAATTTTTACCTTTGGCACATGTTTATTTACGGCCTCCGATAGAACTTTATAAAATTTTGATACTGAGTCATCAACTTGTTAATAATTTAAAGATTTTACCCAAGGGTAGTTTTGTAAGAAATTATTAAGGACATTAAAATCTGCATTTTTAAAATTATATGTTTCCGTCTTATTATTGAAGAGAAGTTTAAGTTTAGGACATTTAATATGAAACTCTATAGCTGGGTGATGGGGATCAATATTAATAAATGGAACATCGCTTTGAACTAAATTTAGACTTTTGTACTACTATTACTAAAAGTTAAGTCCAAAATTTTATTTTTACTATTTAAGATATGATTATGCTGCATAAGTTCACCAATCGACATTATGTCTAGTATTTCAGCACTGGCATTAACAATATTTGTTGGAATGTAGAAATTTTTACATTTACTAGGATGCCAGTTAACATCTGGTAAATTAAAATCGCCAAAAATTAAGACACTATCATTTAAAATACCATCCAGAGTGGATTGTAATTTTGTAATAAAACAATTTCTTGCACAAACATCACGGGGTGGCAAATAAACACATGTAACTTTACGTTATGACCAAGTTTTACCGTAATCCAAAGATCTTCGGCATCGCTTTGCCAATTTGGTTGATGAATAGCACAAAACTTTTTATTAACGCCTATTAGAACTCCTCCACCTTTTTTTACGTTTGCAGAGTTCTCACGATCTCTGCGAAATACGTTATACATTGAAGTGTCGAAAATCTCAGCGTTGTTTACTCCATTGTTTAGATAAGTTTCAGTTATGAGGAACAAATTTGCTCCATAATTGGAAGTATTAATGTAAAAGTCATGCGTTTTAGTCCTTAGTCCATTGACATTTTGACCATAAACTCGAAATTTATCCATTGATGTTGGCAGAGAACAGTTTTAAATATTATTTGATTATGTAAATTATTCAAGGAAATCCAAGCTACGAATATGTTTGATCCTAGAAGAATCATCTTTTCGAATCAAAACATTTCCGTTTTTGACGCATACATATTTAAAATTATTATCTTTGGACCATTGACGAGCTTCTCTGAACAAAGTTTTATTGGCAGGAGTAATGCTCATTGATAAAAACAGTATCTCCAACTTCTTCAATCTTCAACCGGACAGTTTAACGCACGTTTTTTTCTTTTGTCTGGCTAAAGCTAAAATTTTGTCTCGGAATTGACGTGAAGTAAACTCAACAACAATATTTTTGGGTATTTTTGCAGAACTTTCAGCTGTGTATACCCTGCGAACAGCAGTGGCCTTCCCAGTTGCGTCCTCTCCCAGAGATTTCACCTTTTTATTAACTATTATGTTAACATTTTCATCCTTTCTTTCTGGGATTCCTTGAATATCAATATTCTTTAATCTTGAATATTGTTCGAAATCATTAAGTCGGGATTCCAAGGTAGTAACGCGCTTCTTCAGAATTTCATTTTCTTCTTTTAATACCTCAAATTTTCTCATAAAATTTTCAATTTCAAATATAGATATTTGAAAATCATCATTTTGCCGGAACAGAAATTCACAGATTTAATCAAATGCTCTTGCTTCTGAGAAAACGCATGTAGTTCTGTTCGCATTTCCTTTATTAGTCCAGATACATTATCGTTATTAGAAGAATTCATTTTACTTACTTAACCAACTAAAAATTTGAGGCGCCGACACTGAGGCGTTTCGGCACATCATCAAGTAATCTACAATTAGTACATTTCCATTCAAAGCCGGTAGTTGACATTAAAATTTTCTATTGCTCCTTACTCATTTTAATACATTTTAAATGATAGCTGTTTTCACAAATACCCATACAATCTAAGCCTTGAGACTTTTTTGTAATAGGCTGGACACATATTTTGCATAAAGATGGCATTTTCGTTGGAAATTGATAGAATTTAAAAACAATACGTACAGATTCAGATAGCTTGTAATATTCTGATTCCAATGATGCAAACTTTAGGATTAATAAAAACTTATTTACCACTCAAAACATGATATAAACACTAGCAGATTTAAAACACGTTTACTTCCACACAGTGGATTGACCCTAATGTTACTATACATATGTATTAACTATATTTAATAGATTTTTCGTTTTAATTTACCTTTTTGTGTAAAACATTTTAAACAAAGGATCTCGCACAAAATCAATGAAAAAGTACTTCTCGTTAAATTATCTAAAATTTTGTGACTAGATAGTTCTAAGTGAGTAGAACAAATATCTCAATGGACACTAAACTTTAAAATAGACAATTTGAAAGATATTCAACTTGACGTGATAGAGCCCGGATTAGAAATCAGCGACCCAAAAAACGCTATACTATCCTAGGATTTTTGGGAAAAATTTACTGGTGAGATCTAGAGTTATTCAGTTTATCAAATGTTGACCTGCTTAGTAAATCACTATTTTGGTAAAACTACAAACCTTTATATCTCAAATATTTTCCATTTTTAAGTTTGATGCCCATTGAGACTTTTGTTCTACTCACATAGAGCTATTTATTTACAAAATTCACCATTTCTAAATCACCGAAATCTATGAAATATTTTAATCATATTTTATATTTAAAAAGCTTTTCCGTCGACCGTTCATTTATGATGAATTTTAACACACTCAAAATCGTTGATTAATAACCCCTATTAATGAATGATTTTCTATTAATCAACGATTTCTACTAAAACATTTAAAATCGAGTAGCCTGTCTGTCATTGTTAGTTCTAACTGTCATTATAGGCAAGACAACATGCATATATCTTATTATATTCACACTAAAAAATTCAAAATCAAGTAGATCCTCTTGATACTAACTGTCAATGTTAGTAATGTAATAACTGTCATTGTATATCATTATTTACTTTATTTTGTATTTGAAAAATCAAAAAAATGATATTTCTGAAAAGTACAGTCGACGGAAAAGTTTTGTAACGAACTGGTGAATTAAAATGACGATTAACAATCTTGAACATTAACGCGCTCGCTATGCTCGCTTGTTAAAATATCTCGATTGTTAATCGCCCTTATTAATACACTTGTTGCTTAAATAACTATTTCCGTCGACCGTTCCTCTGCCTCAATACAGTGTGACAGTGGTGCAGACTTTTCTACTATTAAAAGACTTGGTGGTTGGAAATCAACTGCTGTAGCGGAAGGTTATATAGATAATTCTATGCAGAATAAACTTGAGACGACTGAAAAATTCTTGGGGCAAAATACCACTAAAATTTATCAAAGTACTTCCTTCAGCACCACCGCTTATTCTTCTATTACAGAATTTACAGAGGTCCAGGACTTAAATATAAATTTGTCAAATTGCTATACAGCAGATACTCATTCATCAAATCCTACCTTTAAGTTCAATAATTGTACAATTTCGAATGTTTACAATAATAAAAGTACCACTAAAGACAACTAAATATTGTATCGAGTGAAAGTAAGCAGAAAAAAATGATTGTTGTTTATTTTTAAAAAAATAAAAATTGAAAGTAAGATATCTTTATTTCTGAAAAGTACGGTCGACGGAAAAGTTTTGTAATTTCATTATAGGCAAGACAACATGCATATACCTTTTATATTCACACTAAAAAGTCAAAATCAAGTTGCTCCTCTTGATACTAACTGTCAATGTTAGTAATGTAATAACTGTCATTGTATATAATTATTTACTTTATTTTGTATTCGAAAAATAAAAAAAATGATATTTCTGAAAAGTACAGTCGACGGAAAAGTTTTGTAACGAACTCGTGAATTAAAATGGCGATTAACAATCTTGAACATTAACGCGCTCGCTATGCTCGCTTGTTAAAATATCTCGATTGTTAATCGCCCTTATTAATACACTTGTTGCTTAAATAACTATTTCGTCAGTGTAAGTTATAATATGAGTTTTTAAATGACCGAATTGTGTAAAAAATTTCGAACAAATTTTACATTTAAAAGGTTTCTCGTCAGTGTGAGTTTTAATATGAATTTTTAAAGTACCGGATTGTGTAAAATCTTTCGAACATATTTTACATTTAAAAGGTTTTTCGTCAGTGTGAGTTCTATTATGAACTTTTAAACTACTGGAAACTGTGAAACATTTTGAACAAAACTTACATTTAAAAGGTTTTTCATTAGTGTGAGTTCTAATATAAACTTTTAAACTACTGAAATGTTTGAAACATTTTGAACAAAATTTACATTTAAAAAGTTTCTCGTCAGTGTGAGTTCTAATGAGTTTTTAAACTTCCGGATTGTGTGAAACATTTCAAACAAATTTTACATTTAAACGGTTTCTCGTCAGTGTGAGTTTTATTATGAACTTTTTTATTTACTGGTCACTGTGAAACATTTTGAACAAAACTTACATTTAAAAGGTTTTTCGCCAGTGTGCGTTCTACTATGAATTTTTAAACTAGCGGACTGTGTAAAATGTTTAGAACAAATTTTACATTTAAAAGGTTTCTTGTCAGTACGAGTTTTAATATGAGTTTTTAAAATACTGGATTGTGTAAAATCTTTCGAACTTTTTTTACATTTCTCGTCAATGTGATTTCTAATATGACATTTTAAAGTATAGGATTGTTTGAAACTTTTCAAACAAATTTTACATTTAAAAGGTTTTTCGGCAGTGTGTGTTTTAATATATTTTTTAAAGCACTTTTTTGTGTGAAACTGTGCGGTTTTTTCTGTTTGTTTAAATTATTAAGATATTGTCGGTTTATATGTTTTGTGGCAGAATTATTCCTTTTTAAGTTCACAGATTTTTTCGAATTAACGAAAAAGTGGTAAAAATGGTTTAAAAATAACAATTTATCATAGAAAAATTTTCCACAAGAGGTACATGTTCCATAGAATTTTTCAAAGTGAGGTGTCCATTTTTTTGCCGCAGATAGGAAACCTAAAAACATATTATGATAATATTTCTTATTTCATCAGTTTAAATTAGTTCACGTTTTACAACATAACTTTGATCAGTTTATCCTCAGAGGCTCACACCTTCCCAAACATTTTTTTTTTGTTAATTTTTTGTTAATCATCTATTAATTAATTCAACCGCACCCATGTAATAAGGAATTTATGTAATTCTTTTTATACAATAAAGAAATAATAATAATAATAATAGTATTATGATAATAAAGATACAATTAGCAGTAATAAAAGCAAATACTAAATCTTAAATGCTTTGACACAAAAATATTATAGGATTTTTTTTATTGAAGAAATTTATTTAAACACAACTATAGTAGAGAGTCGAGTTAGTTAAGAGTGACTTCATTATGTACGATTCGGTCCATCTTTAGCAACACATTTTCGCTATTTTTACAATTAACTCTAAATTAAAGGATGTACGGCTCATACTGACTTCAAATTCGTATTCTGCGGGTCGAAATACATGTCGGTAAGTAGGTGGACTCGGATGTACAAACAACTTTTTTTTGTGTGCTGGTGTTATGAAAGGTGCCAAAATTAGTTTTACTTCCATATCCGATGTCCAATTTTTTTTTTCCACCGTTTCGGTGTTCTTAATGCAGTTCTTCCAAAGTGTCCTGTGTAACATGATGAATTGCTTCTCACATAATTTTTTTAAATCAGCTATTTTAAACGTTGTGCTGTTTCCAGCGACCGTTTTTACCTCTATGGGATTTAATTCGCAGTGCTAAGGAGGTAATCTTAGGACAGTAAAGCTTTGCGCTTTGGCCATTTTATCGACTATTATTTTCTGGTTGTCCTTTTTATGCTCTCTTACTATAGCCAAAAGTTCACTTTTCAACATTGTATCGTCGCACGAAATATTTTTCCAGGCGTACATGCAATCTTCTCCATTTTCCGAGTCTGAGATCATACGTTTTTCATAAATATTACCGATCCAGAATCCAAAAGCGACAAAGTAGTTTGGAACCAATCTTTAAAAACGTCCCAGTAAAAAACGATCGAAATAGACGTCGGTAGGTGGAGTCGGATGTACAAACAACTTTTTTTTGTGTGCCGGTGTTATCATCCTCCCGAATCTTTGTTCTCCGATTTATCGTTCTTCCGAATATAAAATCAATGTTGAATAGAGATGGCCAGAAGTACTTTCAAGAAATTCAAAAGGGTTTTTACCAATACCGAATTTGACCTCATCCTACAAACCGGATTTACAAAATGTGGTCAGTGTTGCTCTATGGAATGGAGGACTGGACATAAAAAGTAAACTCCATGATCAGACTCGAAGCATTCGAGATATATAGGCAAATACTAAAAGTCCCATGGACAGCTGAAAAAACAAACAAGAAAATACTACGAACAGTTAACAGAAATCGCGAATTTCTAAACACCGTTAAGCAAATTCATGAAATATTGAAAAAAAAATGAATAACATTTTAGATCCAAAATATTTTGAAATGTTGAGATCAGAAGTTGCTGATAATTCTTCGAAGTACGTTAATTTTTATATCAGTCTAATGGCTAAATAATCATACTTTTTATTAGGATGTTAATAACACAAAGACTTACGTTTTTTACAACTTGGTTCCTGTTTCCTGGAGTATCTTTTGATGCGTCGCTCTGATTGTAATTCTTTATCAAAATCTTAAATTTCCATTTTAAAATCCGGCAAATCGCAAATAGAGTGCAATAGTTCTTTTTTACACTCAAATTCAAGATTCCTGTCAAGAGTAGTTTGGCTTGAAATATCTAGTTCACTTTTATCATTTTCACTGCTTAACATTTCACTTTTAGTAGAATTATCCACTGTTACGAATTGTTGCGAGTTTTCGTATTCGAATTTTGGTTCATTTTTAAACATACTATTTTTGTTTGACTGTTCATGAACTGAAATCAAAAATAAACAAATGTAAGGTTTAATGTATGAAATCGCAAATTACTAATCTCCATTGTCGTGGTACAGTATTTTCAGAAAGTTATAGATTATCCCCGCCACAAAAGTATACTCGCTTGTAGGTAACTGATCCTTAATTTTTACATAAGACTATAATTTTAAAAAGAACCGCATTTAAAGTTTGAACGTAAATTTGACGCATGCGCAGTATGAATATTTAGGATAAAAATATTAAACTAATTAAAAATGTCAATTAAACGAAAAATAAGCAATGTGAAGTAAGAACAAACGTTTTTGAGACAAACAATCATAAAAAGAGATTTATTAACCCGTAATGATAACAAAATCATCAAAATTACAATAAAAGGGGCCAACTTAAAGGTTTATTTTTAATTATTTTTTTTAAATTAATTATTGGAGAACAAACGATACAGTAAAAAAAAGTTAAAAAAAAAATCTTGGAGGGCTAACTTCAGTGAAGCAATTAACCTAACTATAACATTCTTACTGATTTCAAATAAATAACTTTTTTCTTTATAATAAAATTTCACAATATTGTTTTTCTTTTAAAATTTTAAAAAATATATGTCAATTCATCTGTGAATGTCTCTTAACTTAACCATTATTTACATTTTTTATGCTTATAATCGACTGCTACAAACTCAGAGTATCTCAAGAAGTTAGACATATTTGTTAAAAGTTTTTGAACAAACTTCAAATTACATGCACGAGGAAAAATAAAATACCTATATATATATATATATTATAACATATATGAAAATACCTTGAAAATTTTTATTTTAATATAGATGTGGATAAGGTAAGATTCAAGTTAATTTCTTTTATTTAAACGATTATTACTTTGACATATATTCTTATCTATTCTCTTTCTTAGGGTCAGAGTTCAAAAAATCTCAACTAATAAATGGATTCAAATTTAACTAATATTGCAAATTTCAAAAAAAAATAATAAAATTCAACAATCATATACCAAATTGTGTTTTTGTACGATAATTCCAATTTGACCTTAACCTCACTTTTTCTTATTGTTTTGTGCGCATAGACACATTACCTTCAAAATTCAAACATCGTTAAATCAAGGGTTATGAAAAATTCTGAATTTTGTAATCACTAAATCAAATTAAACTTATCAAAGAATGTAAAAACAACTTATTTAAACAGTGAAACAGTGTACAAGTGAAAGTAAATGTTCATCAAATACAGAAAAATCAAACACAGAAATGTTCTTTATTTTTTAAAAAAATTGGAAATTGATACCGTGTTTTGAAGCTTTTGTAAAACTAAGGCACAGGCTATCCTTTCCTATTGGAATCCACCATTTCCCAGGAACATCAATGATATACGGACACTTTATAGATTTAGACGAATAAATTTGCTTCTCATCCGGAACTTATTTGCTCTTGCATCAAATGGTAAGTAAACTAATACTCTCTTTCTTATTAGAAACTAGTTTTACTTTAGTTAAATTACTCAGGAAGCATTTATATAACTGAACTGCTCAGCATACCACTTCTACCATTCATTTCTCCATATATATAAACTTTAAGTCTTACCATCGGCTATCAGGAGTTGTCTTGTGGCTTTGTTAACACTTTTTACTACGTTTATACTTTCTTTTATAAGTACTTTAAAAAAAAATCGAAATTTTAACGGAGCAAAATTTATTACATGTTATCACTTCAAAAGCCCAAAAAACAAGAGAGAGATTCAGCAAAATCAACAACTTAACAACTGAATTCCCAAACAATCTTACACTATTATTATTATGTTCTATTCGCCTACTAAATTATTGATCAAATAAAATTACTAAAAATCTAATACCTAATTCCTTATTTACATTTAAATTCAATAGACATTCTTTTAAAATTTGCTAAACTTTTGATGAGTTGTTAATTTTATAATATCTTTCGCCTACTAATTCTTTGTCAAATTAAATTACTAAAAATCTAATACTTAACTCATTATTTACATTTAATACAATAATCATTCTTTTAAAATCTGCTATACTTTAAATGAATTGTTAATTTTATAATATCTTATCTACAATATAATCTAATGTCTTTCTATTTTCAGAATTTTTCATTTGGAAATTAAACTAATAACAAATCACAATATGTCTTGAGAACAAACATTGTCTATTCTAAAAGTAAGTACAAACTTTTTTTATTTCCTTCTATGAGTTCTAATATTTTATACTGAAATTTATGTAAAACTTTACATTGATGTCTTAACATTTGGTTTTCTTATTTCATTTTATCTTAATTTATTTAAAATCGGTTTTAATTACTAAGGTATCGTAAAATTTATAAACTTTTTTAATATTTACTCTCATTATCTATTTGATACATGATTATTAGAATTTTATATGTTATAGATAAATTATATTATTTTGATTCTTTGAATATCTCTTATATGTACTTGTATATTTTAATTTCTCATTTTGTTTTCTTTTTTCTTTTTGGGTATTGAGAAGAAGACGATTATAAATTATCCCAAATTTACTACATTTGCACTCTGCCTTGGAATGAGAATATATTTTCCTTTTCTCTATTTTTATTAATTTTCTTTATATGTACTTAATTGAAATAGCATAGTAACTTATATCATCTCAAATCCCCCAATTACAATTTTTGAATCAATCATATTTTCATATTTGATTAAAAAATTATAATTTCTATTCCAAATTTACCAATTTTATAACTGTTAAATAACTTTGTTTCATACTTTTTATCTTTCTATGTCCTATTATATTTTAATAAATTTTATACAAATTTCTTTGTTCTATATTTCATATTATAATCTGTTTATATATTATGTACTTACTTGTAAATAATTATTCATGTACAATGAACACAAAAAAAAAATTAATTTCTCTAATATCATCTCCTGGAAAAATCTTTTATGAAAAATATTCAAACTGTTTATTCTTACCAATTTTAATTCTAATGATTTAAAATTTAACTGAATTGCCTTAATGTTTATTCTATAAACATCACCCTATCAAAAACAAAAAACTATATACACCTAAAATTACTATTTACAACATAACATTTATTTACAAGATTGTTCTAAATATCATCTACCCTTCTGCAGGTGTAAACTTGTATACATCTTTAATATTAAAAATTCCTCTTAACCTACCCGTATTTGGACAAACCAACCTATAACTGTTTTGTGCATTCTCGTTGTCAACCACATATGGTCCCTCAAATCCCTTTTGTTTGCCACTTGTAACGCTCTAATGATAACCAAATCCCCCTTTTTAAACTTAGTTTTCTTTTTAAATTTCTGGTCCTGTCTTTTGATATATCTATCAGCATTTCTTTTCAAATTTTTGTTGACCTTTTCTAAAATCTCATGCATCTCTTGATTTCTAACTACCTCCCAATTCCTTTCCGGTGCTCTGCCTTTAAATAACAATTCCGGACATTCTTTCGTAATTCCATGTGGAGTTTCATTCACATATCTCTGAACTTCTTCCAAGTTATTTTCCCATAATTCGTGTTCTTGGCTACATAAAATTCTTAAATATTTAATAATTTCGTTAATATATCTCTCTGCTGGATTTGATGAAGGGTTTCTTATACTTATAAAATTTACGTTTATGTTAAATTGCTGACAAGCTGACAAAAATTTATTATTCTCAAAATAGGTAGCATGGTCTAAGATGATTCTTTCTGGTTTTCCATGTACTTGTATGAAATTTTTTAAACATTTTATTACTAGTATAGTATTTGTTCTTGAACATGGATACAGCTGCACATATTTGGTAAACACATACACCATTACCAAAATATGTTTCTTTCCTTGAATACTTGGCACTAGGTTGCTTATGAAATCCATAGCTACTATTTGTAAAGGTCTTTGAGTGATTATTGGTCTATTTGTATTAATGTTATGATAGTTTTTTTCTTTTGCCAATTGGCACAATGTACAAGCTTTGCAAATTTCTTTGGTTTTAGTTAAATCGTTCTTTGCATAGAAATTCTCTCTAAATAACATCCATAACTTCCTCACCCCAATATGTCCATATTCCTGATGTAAATTGAATAAAATATCTTTAGCATAATCTGTTGTTATTACATAGGCATCCCAGTTTTCTAACTTCTTAAATATGATATTATCTACTACAAAAGTTCTTCTCTTTTTCACTTTATTTAAATATGCCTGATCTCGAATAATCCTTTCTAAACTATACAACCCCTTTTTGTCCAATAACTTATTAAGCCCAATTTTAAATTTTGTATGATCCCCTTGCTCTTCTACTTCTCTACTTAATGCATCAGCTATGATGTTGTTCTTTCCAGGTATGTATTTAATTTCAAAATCATATTCTTGCAGTAATAATAACCATCTGTGCACCCTATTATTTGCATATCGATTTTTCAACATTGCAGTCAACGCATTGTAATCGCTTTCTACCACAAATCTAGCCCCTAGTAAGAAAAATCTTAATTTTGTTATACAAAACACAACACTCGCCCTTTCCAATTCCGTTACTGTGTATTTCTTTTCACTATTTTTCGTAACTCTTGACACAAAACTGATGGGCACTTCTCCTTCTTCCTGAATTTGTATCAGCACTCCTGCTAATCTATCTATAGATGCATCAGTTCTAAGAACGAAAGGTTTATCATACTGTGGATGATATACTTTTAAGTTATTGGTGAAAATTTGCTTCAGTTGTTTGAAAGCTTGTTCTCGTTCTGGTGTCCATTTCCATTTAACATCTTTTTTAAGCAGTTCTATCAATGGAACTTCTTTGCTCGATAAATCCGGAATCAATCTCTTATAGTAGTTTAAAATTCCAAGGAAACCTCTTAATGTTTTTAAATTCCTGGGTGTTTGATAATTCAAAATCGCTTGTACTCTTTCTGGATCCATGCTTACCCCTGTAGTATTTAAAACATATCCTAAATATTTTATTTCTTGTTGGTAAAATTTACATTTTTCCACATTTAATTTCAAACCTGCTGTTTCCAGTTCCTTTAAAGTTATTTCCAAATGTTCTTTATGTATTTCTTCATTTTCTGAATACACCAAAATATCATCAATATAATGAAGTATAAATGATTCATGTTTATTCAATATTGTATGTAAAGTTTTAACTAATGCTGCACAAGAACTTTGTAATCCATAGGGTACAACACAAAATTGGTATGCAATTCCATCCACCATAAAAGCTGTGTATGGTCTACTACTTTTTCCTAAAGGAATTAGCCAGAAACTGTGTTTAAGATCTAATTTTGAGTATATTTTAGCCTTTGTTATTCTTCCAAATATTCCCTCTACATTCATGGGACTTTCATATTGTTTTACTGTGTAAGTATTTATATTCCTAGCATCCAAACATAATCTTATTTCCCCTGACTTTTTTCTAACACACGTAATTGCATTTATATATGGCGAATCAGACCTCTCTATTATTCCATCTTTCATCATTTTGCTTAATTCCTGATATACTTCATCCTTCAACTTATACGGAATTGGATAAGTCTTAATCTTAAAATTCTTAATATCCTTGTTTATCTTCAACTTGTGGGTATAATTTGATGCTATACACGTTTTTTCATTAAATAGTCTACAATACTTTTTACATAACATTTTCACTTCTTTTTGATATTGTCCACAGTTTCCTTCTAACTCATTATAATCCACATTTGCAATATTATTATACTGTCTATTCGTATCAACTTCCCGATTTGCATTATTTCCTAAGGTAAATGGTATTATCTGTTGTTCCCATTTCAAACATTCATAATCTATTACTACCTTGTGATTATTCAATTCATCTGAACCTAATATAATGTCATAATTTAAATTTTGAATAAGTAACATTTGGATTTTATATTTCTTAATACCTATTAGTATTTCTCCCATAATCATGTTGTTGGTGTCATATAATTTTTTATTATTCGCTCCCACTAATGATAATTTATTTGTTTTTATCATCATAATATCATCTTGTTTAACTTGTGACACTACTTTTTGACTAATTAAAGTAACCTCAGAACCAGTATCTATCATAATTTGGCATTTAATATTTTGAAAAACCCCCTCTATAAAAATTAACCTCCTTAGTTCATTGCTTTTAATTTCATCTTCATTAACAAGAAATTCTCTAGGATGTTCATACCTAGAAGAGTAGATGATATTACGCACGTGGAAGCGACTTAGGCAAAATCCACGTTATGTTCCTGGCCTGGACCAGTCACATCACCCTGATTTGCATTCATAACATACACCTGTCGACTATTCTCACCTCTATCTCGCCATTCATTATTCTGATTCCCTACATTACGATTATCCTCATTTCTGCCATTATTATCATTGTTTCTGTTCCATCTATTTCCTAACCCCCTATTCCTATCATAATTATTGTTATTTGAAAAATCCCTATTTCTCCTATCAAAATTCCTATTTTCCCAATTTCTACCATTTCTATTATCATTCCTATTAAAATCACTATATCCCCTATTAAATTCCCTGTTCCTATTATTAAATCTGTCATTACCATTGTTCCTATTTTCCTCTCTATTCCTATCATTAAATCTATTACCACCAAAATTCCTGTTTTCATACCTATTCCTATCATTATATCTTTCATTCCCGTCATTTCTACTTTCACTCATTAAACTTCGTTCTAGTCTTTGTAAGTAATTTGAGAGATGTTCCATGGTTTTAATGTTGTGTAGAGCTATCGTCTCAGTCACATCATGGTTGTATTGTCTTGCCACATATAATACTATTTCTTCTTCTCTCATTTCAGGTTCTAAATATTGTGCATTATTAGAAAGTTGCATTGCATATGCATTATAATTTCTTCCTTTATTGTAGTTAAACTTTCCAAAATACAGTTTTTCCCTAAATGTCGCCTGTTGTATTTCTCCCCAGAAATATCTACAAAATTGCTCTTCGAAATCTTTTATAGAAAAAATTTGGTTTTCTTTATTGCAAAACCAAAGTAAAGGATGTCCTGTTAACATATTACGGATTAACAATTTTTGTTCCGAGAAATCACTTGTATATTTTGTTTTACTTTTCACTATATTGACAAATACTTTTGGATGGATGTGGTTTATGTTTCCATCAAATTTAATTCCTGCATTGTTGTAGTGTGACATCATATTGGGAAGAACTCCCAATACATTTCCTCTAACATTATTCTCCATAACCTCTTGTAGCTTCTTCTGTATATCCTCCATTTCCTTACTTAATTTTAACCCAGTAAATTCCTGGTTCTTACTACAAACTCCTTTTTGTTTTTCAACTTCTCCCTCTAGTCTTTCAAATTCTTTTCCCAAATTAATTTTTAAATTGTCCACTACCTCTTCATTAATTTGCTCTTGTAAACGTATTTGTCCTATTTCTTTTTTTATAACTTCTGTTTGTTTGTTGACTTCTCGCTCAATTTCTTCAGGTAAGTTCTCTTTGATTGATTTTCCTACTTCTATTGTTCTAATGTCCATAACTTTTTCAATTTCTCCCCTAATTTTCACTCCTGTTTCCTGTATTTCTGTTCTTAACTTTATGTTCTGCTGTTCGATTGTCTTTTCACAATTTTTTTTTCATAATTTTCACTTCTTCTCTGATCTTCAAATTGTCTTCTTTAATACTACTAATTTCTTACTACAAACTCCTTTTTGTTTTTCAACTTCTCCCTCTAGTCTTTCAAATTCTTTTCCCAAATTAATTTTTAAATTGTCCACTACCTCTTCATTAATTTGCTCTTGTAAACGTATTTGTCCTATTTCTTTTTTTATAACTTCTGTTTGTTTGTTGACTTCTCGCTCAATTTCTTCCGGTAAGTTCTCTTTGATTGATTTTCCTACTTCTATTGTTCTAATGTCCATAACTTTTTCAATTTCCCCCCTAATTTTCACTCCTGTTTCCTGTATTTCTGTTCTTAACTTTATGTTCTGCTGTTCGATTGTCTTTTCACAATTTTTTTTCATAATTTTCACTTCTTCTCTGATCTTCAAATTGTCTTCTTTAATACTACTAATTTCTCTTTTAAATATTTTATTATCTTCTTTTATTTCATCCAATTTTTTATTGTTTTCCTCAAATTTCTTATCTATATCTTTCCTCATCTTCACATTTTCTTCTTTTATATCTTCTTTTAATTTCTTATTCATATCTTTTATTTCTTCTTTTTGTTGATCGAATTTGTTATCTATATCTTTTATATCTTTTTTTATATCTTCCCTCATACTCGTAATGCTCATCAAAAGATTTTGTAGTATGCTGTTCATCTCAAGTTGACTCTCTTCTTTTGGTTGTGCTTGTAACACCTGTTCTTCTTGTTCATTTTCATCAGAAGTTGCCTCTGTCTCTATTTCAACCATGGTTCGATCCTGTTCTCCCCCTATCTCTACCAAATTGTCTCCTTCTTCTGTCTCTGCTTCTTCCTGTGTCTGTCCTGTTTGAATCAGCTCTTCCACTCGATAATCTCCTGCTCCTAATACTCTCTCTTCATGTACTTGTACCGCCACACTTTCAATCTCAATCTCTCCTCCATCACTACTCTCACTATCCTCTCCGACTACCTGATCATCTCTCAATCTCATTTTTTTATCCATACTTACAGTTCAAATTCCCAGATAAATACAAATAATGTGCAAATTTTTATATGAATACCTTTATACCAATATATATTTTACAAGCAAATACCTGTTTATTATTATTAGTTATAAATAACCCAGAATCACACAAACAAATAAAAATAAAAAATATTACCAAACCAAGTTTTCTAGAGTTTTGTTTTGATATGCAAAAAATTTTCAAATATTGATTATTTTAAAAGGCTCTAGTTTTGATTATTTAGAGCCCCACGTTGGGCGCCAAAATTTATAACATATATGAAAATACCTTGAAAATTTTTATTTTAATATAGATGTGGATAAGGTAAGATTCAAGTTAATTTCTTTTATTTAAACGATTATTACTTTGACATATATTCTTATCTATTCTCTTTCTTAGGGTCAGAGTTCAAAAAATCTCAACTAATAAATGGATTCAAATTTAACTAATATTGCAAATTTCAAAAAAAAATAATAAAATTCAACAATCATATACCAAATTGTGTTTTTGTACGATAACTCCAATTTGACCTTAACCTCACTTTTTCTTATTGTTTTGTGCGCATAGACACATTACCTTCAAAATTCAAACATCGTTAAATCAAGGGTTATGAAAAATTGTGAATTTTGTAATCACTAAATCAAATTAAACTTATCAAAGAATGTAAAAACAACTTATTTAAACAGTGAAACAGTGTACAAGTGAAAGTAAATGTTCATCAAATACAGAAAAATCAAACACAGAAATGTTCTTTATTTTTTAAAAAAATTGGAAATTGATACCGTGTTTTGAAGCTTTTGTATTCTGTCTGGAAAAACTAAGGCATCGGCTCTCCTTTCCTATTGGAATCCACCATTTCCCAGGAACATCAATGATATACGGACACTTTATAGATTTAGACGAATAAATTTGCTTCTCATCCGGAACTTATTTGCTCTTGCATCAAATGGTAAGTAAACTAATACTCTCTTTCTTATTAGAAACTAGTTTTACTTTAGTTAAATTACTCAGAAAGCATTTATATAACTGAACTGCTCAGCATACCACTTCTAACATTCATTTCTCCATATATATATAAACTTAAAGTCTTACCATCGGCTATCAGGAGTGGTCTTGTGGCTTTGTTAACACTTTTTACTACTTTTATACTTTCTTTTATAAGTACTTTAAAAAAAAATCGAAATTTTAACGGAGCAAAATTTATTACATGTTATCACTTCAAAAGCCCAAAAAACAAGAGAGAGATTCAGCAAAATCAACAACTTAACAACTGAATTCCCAAACAATCTTACACTATCATTATTATGTTCTATTCGCCTACTAAATTATTGATCAAATAAAATTACTAAAAATCTAATACCTAATTCCTTATTTACATTTAAATACAATAGACATTCTTTTAAAATTTGCTAAACTTTTGATGAGTTGTTAATTTTATAATATCTTTCGCCTACTAATTCTTTGTCAAATTAAATTACTAAAAATCTAATACTTAACTCATTATTTACATTTAATACAATAATCATTCTTTTAAAATCTGCTATACTTTAAATGAATTGTTAATTTTATAATATCTTATCTACAATATAATCTAATGTCTTTCTATTTTCAGAATTTTTCATTTGGAAATTAAACTAATAACAAATCACAATATGTCTTGAGAACAAACATTGTCTATTCTAAAAGTAAGTACAAACTTTTTTTATTTCCTCCTATGAGTTCTAATATTTTATACTGAAATTTATGTAAAACTTTACATTGATGTCTTAACATTTGGTTTTCTTATTTCATTTTATCTTAATTTATTTAAAATCGGTTTTAATTACTAAGGTATCGTAAAATTTATAAACTTTTTTAATATTTACTCTCATTATCTATTTGATACATGATTATTAGAATTTTATATGTTATAGATAAATTATATTATTTTGATTCTTTGAATATCTCTTATATGTACTTGTATATTTTAATTTCTCATTTTGTTTTATTTTTTCTTTTTAGGTATTGAGAAGAAGACGATTATAAATTATCCCAAATTTACTACATTTGCACTCTGCCTTGGAATGAGAATATATTTTCCTTTTCTCTATTTTTATTAATTTTCTTTATATGTACTTAATTGAAATAGCATAGTAACTTATATCATCTCAATATATATATATATATATATATATATTGTTATGATCTCTATACTCATATAATTGTATTCTTGTGACTCTTCAAGGTTGGGTTCTTCGATAATATTAAACTAAAAAGTCCATCTCAATTTTAACATCATTTAATATATAAATATATTAATTCTTTACAACACTTTAAAAAACAATATAACATTCATCATTTATCCTGTCATAAACTTAACACTAATTAATTTTAAATGAAATTTTGCCCTCTTTTCCTAAAATCCCCGAATAACTATTTCTAATATACCTCTATTACCAGCTGATAACAAACCATACCAGAAATACTTATCTTTATAAACTATGCTTATTTTATTTTGAAAATCCAATCTATGCAAATATCCAATTAATCTTCTCTATATATATCCATTTTATTCCATATTTAACTCTACCATATAGTTATTATAACATTCTATTCATACATTAATCTTCTTTTATAATTTTTATATTTATATTCATTAACATTCAGTATTTATCTTCATTTTCAATTTCTATTATTATTATATTTACTTTATAATGGTTTTTAAATTTTTAAAATTCTATATAATTCCCTAAACTTTTTCTCTGACTTTACTCTCCAAAATTCTATGACATTCTATCAATAATTTTTTTTTTTATCCCCCTAGAAACCTCGCAACCCAAATTTTTTTTTATTTATATTTTTGATTCCTTGATAATTTGCATAAATTGATTATTCAATTCTAATATCTAGTTAGTCTTAATTACACTTATATTACATATAAAGACCAACTATTGAATACCATAACAATATATATATATATATATATATATATATATATATATATATATATATATATATATGTCCAAAGATGATACATAAAGTATCTAGTGCCTTACTGTCAAAAGTAATAATTTCAGTTTTGAACTGAAATGGTGTCGGTTAGAAATTTCTAACACTTTAAAAGACACCGACACCATTTCAGTTCAAAACTGAAATTATTACTTTTGACAGTAAGGCACTAGATACTTTATGTATCATCTTTGGACATTCTTAGACTGTCACAAAACGCTCTGTTCGTTTTATATATATATATATATATATATATATATATATATATATAATGCACAAACTTACTTTTTTTCCAAGAATACATTTTAATTGTTTGCAGTGTTTGTCGATTTTCACCAAAATTATGGATATCATTTGTACTAATAGGGAAATCAAATGGATGGTTTGCAATGTTTGTCTTAATTTCCATATCATTTTTTCTTTCTTGATTACCCTCATTTGAATCAACATTTTCGGCTTTTAAAGTTTCTCTGCTTATTAACAAAACATCAGTTTTAATAGGCTATTTGAAACATAACTAATTTCATACAATAAATAAGTATTTCTTACAGTATTTAGCTGACGAAAACGAAATATATCGATTTTAATAACTAAATGCGTAAGATTAATTTAAAAATTCAGTTTAACAAATGTGTTTAATTTGAATCGCCGAAAACGCTGTCGGCCATGTTGTGACGTCATACAAATTGTAAACAAAACGAGTAATTTGACGTGGTGTTATTACAAGTATAAATATTTCGATAAAAATTCCTTATCACGTTCTTAATTCATTTGCTTTATTGAAAAAAAATAATAAATTCATTATGGACGTTGGTTTCACAAAAGCAGACAGCACAAATTTGCCAAAAATTGATACATTAATGGTTCGTACTTTCTTTGCCTTGAATCCCGATTTCTGCTCTGCCCAGCTAAGAAATGTCAAGACTTCTATGTAAGTACAGTGCAGTTGTTAAATAGTAGACACAAAAAGGAAGAATGAGTGTATTTATTCTTTTCAGAAGGGATTCAAATGTACCTACTCATTTATGTCATCAGTATCGTAACCTCTGAATAATGTAAGTAACATCTATTTGTATTCCTTGATGTGTTTTTGCATTCTCGGACGATGTAATAACGATAATTACTGTATTTTTTATGGAAATTAGTTGAAATCATGTTTTTAAAGTAAAGTAAACTGGAAAATTGTCCGTGTTTATATGTCAAATATTTGATTACAATACGTATGACGTCATAAAATGGCGGACAGCGTTTTCGCATATATGTAATACTTCTATATGGACAGTTTCTATAAGTGGAAGGTGTTCCGACGAAGTGAAACAGATACTGTATCGTTTGCTTTCTCTTCCGAGCACATCAGTCAATTCTGCGCATTTTAGAGACTTTTCAAGCATGCGCAGTATGGATAAGAGGTCTCGAACGAAAGAGAAAAAAATATATTGTGGGCACCGTAATGTTGCGACGTTCTTTCCCATACCAACTGTCCATATAGAAGTATTACATATATGCGTTTTCGCACCTACATGAAGAGATGGATTTTAAATTACAGTTTTGTGGTTTCATAGGTGTTGAAAAAATTTAGTAATATTTTTTTTACCTTAGTAGCACAAATATTAACTATTTAGGACCGAGTTTAAAAAAGAGTCAACTAGCCTATTGGAGAAACTTCTTTTTCCACGCAACTTTCCGTTTTGATCTTACAAATATCGAATCCGAGTTTACATTCTTCAATATCAATTTCTTCGGATTTAATATTGGATAACAAATCTTTAGAATTACTTTGGATTTTATTATTTATTAATAGATTTGATGCATCTTTCAAAACATCCATTTTCTAATAATTTTCTGGTTGTAGCAAACAAAAGCGAAATTAATGAGTAACCATATGGTTAATTTCACAACACAATCACTTTGCACTTTAGACTGTTTATAAATCGAACACTACTTCTACTTATACAAACTGCAAATAACGAATAGGAATAGTAATTTGACTAATTTGTGGAGTAAATAGGAGACACAACAAACTGCCGGAAACTTTATTCTGCTAGCCTCTTGTCTTTCGTTATCCAGCCAAGGTGTACTTTTACCTGTACCTAGTTGACATATCTGTCAGTAGCGGCTAATTGTAGTAAAAGCAATGCAGTGCTGCCAAAAAGAATATTTAGTGACTTCTTGGCCTTTTTAAAATTGGCACGTATCCATATCTATTGTCTAGATATCAAGTAAAGTCACGGGCCACGGGGCGTTTGCTACATATTCGAGACTACATTCTAGTACTAAAATACAAAAAAACTGTAATATCAGATTGGGACATACATAGAAAGTTTATAACTGTTATTAACTTAGTCAGAAAAAAAAGCCGCAGGGGAAAGACGACTAAAAAGATTTTTTTATAATTCACGTTCACAAAGTTTCTATTTCGACACTAAAAACAGTATCGAAATAGATTCATTGTAACACTGTTTTTGGTAACTTTTTGTTTTACACAATTGGTTGCACTGCACTGATTTTCAACGAAAGAGTTCAGGTAGTAAATTAAGAAGTATGTTGTAGTAAATTATTAACTACATTATTAGCGTTATTGCTAAATGCGGAATATTTTATACAAATTTGACAAACATTCTAATTTAAAATCATTAAAACTGACAAGTGTCAAAACTGTCAAGATTGCCAACATAAATAAATATTTCGAAAAACTCTCATTTTATTTATTTTTTATACTTTTAAAAGTTCATTATAAAAAATAGTATGTAACACTCGAAATACAATGACGGTTTGTAGTACTCGTTCTTTGCGAAACTCACCGCTTCGCGGTTCGTTTCACAAACTGAACTCGTACTACGAAACCTCTGTCATTGTAACACTTGTATCACAATATACTATAGCAACACAAGTTGCGAAAAATTTCAAAATTTAATAACTTTTTGAAGTAAAACTTCTTTAGCGGCGACTAGGAGTAACTCAGTAATTATAACGGACGTGACGTCATTCTAATGTACCGCGTACCGGAAACAAAACCTGATACAAAATACCTAACACGATTCCGCCTACTAACGGCCATTTGCACCAACTACTAAACAGAGCTTAGTCTTAAGGCTGGTTTAAATTGACATTGTTCTTTCGCACCACAGCAAAGCCAAACTTAAATCTTGGTAAGCCTAGCTTACTTTAAGCCTCGAATTTCGAAGGTTTAAATTGGAACTTAAATTTTAAGCTCTCCTTAGAGACTTAGAGCAGGCGCATTGACAATTTTATTTACTAGAGAGAAAACTGTTTACCCATAATTTAAAGGTTAGAGTTGCTTTTGAGTTGTGGAAAAATGGATTTTTTAAATGATAATGATGATGATTGTTTCGAAAATGACCTCGAAGTTTTTGATATTATTGAATTTGAGTTCTCGCGGAGAATAAACCAAAGGTCTCACCATTTTGAAGAAATGGATAATCTGTAATTTTTTCAAAGATTTCGTCTAACAAAACCGACTGTATTACGTTTATTACATGATATTAAGCATGAATTGGAGTTTCCCAATGATAAGTGAGTTACAACAAAAGAAAATGAAAATTCAAATAAGTAAAGGTACTGCAAGAGTTCTAGCGCAAAATCGATCATTTTTACATGTAAATCTCCATAAGAAAATCTAAGGTCCATTCTGGTCATTTTTGCTCTTTTTTTCATACTGCGCATGCGCGACTTACAATCTTAATTTACACTATTTAGAGTATTAAATGTAGGTGTTAAGAACTACTAAAGGTGCATTAGGGCTATAATGATTTAACGGTGTTATGGAAAAGAGTGAGAATACTGTTTAAAAGTCTGTATTCAAAGGGTCATATGACATTTTTTTGTGTTGAATGGATATCAGTGGGAGTTGTATTGTTGGTTGCAGAGGTAGAGTAGGATTTATGGAAGAGGTTTCAGGATAAATGGGATGCTGCAGTAAACGGATCATAAGAGATTTCTGTATTTAACGAATACGGGAGAAACTAATAAATAGACTTCTTAATGTGAATAATGAGCTAAGAAATCATCTTAAAATTTATATGGAGAGGGTTAATAAAACCAATAATTTATTTAAAAAACATATATTAAACAGTTAAAAATTTAAAATTACATGCTAACAAATCTTCTAGTTGATAAACCCACTTGCCGTCCTTAGGATTCTTCAATATCAATCTTAAATTATTAGATAATAAAATCTAATCGACATCCATTGCTTGTTTCATTATAGAGTAATGTCCCCAGGGCAAAGTATCATAGGTACCTGGTACTAGATATCTTTTGTCATCATCAGAGCTGAGAGCAATTTTCTGTTGTTCTAGAGAAAAAACATGATGCTGCTTGGATCGTATTAGGTGCTGTATAGCAGTCTTCTCTTTAGCTGTTTCTAAACATTCAATGTAATCATTAAAAGTAATTTTTGTTTTTACAACAGATGATTTAACGCCCTTAGCCTTTTTTGTAACACCATAATTTGATAAAATTTGCTCAATCTCATCATCGTCATATTCCTCAGCTTTTAATTTCTTTTTCAAGTTTTGTAACTCAGCCTCTGTAGTAGAAACTTTTATGCAGTATAATTTGGACCGTAACCCCACAAAATCCGTCAAAATACATCCATTATTCTCATCCTTCATCATACCCAAAACTTTCTTATTCACCTGCGGTATTCCATATATATTATCTCTAGGATAGTCTGATGTATCAAAGTATTGGTGGCAATCATTTTTCATAATAGTGTATGGATCTTTTCTCTGTATTTCGACTGCTAAAGAGTCCGTATCGGCATAGAAAGCTGCGCAGTCTTCCCCAAATGTCTTAAGCAGGTAATCATAGTGAAAGCTGTATATAGTGGTTTTCGCCAAGTCCAGGATTGATTGACCAACATATATTGGCTTATTTAGATAAATTTGAAGTTTATTCATCTCTACCGCAACCAAATTTTCGTCAAATATCATACTGTTCTTAAATTCAGGTTTGGATATGTAAGATTGAGCACCATATCGACCTTCCCATTCAGTTAAAAGTTTCACATCAACCCTTTTTCGTACATTTTCCATCGTCTTGCCAAATACAGCATTGTTCATTAACTTGAACAAATTCTTCTCAAAATCATTTTTGGCAGCTGTTCGAAGAGTTGTGTTTAGATCGATGTAAGACTTTAACCATGGGCTTTGCTTGAATTTCAATACTCTATGTATTTTTGTTACTTTTAACCCATGCGATATAGCCTGTTTAAGAGCTTGATAATGAATAACATATTTTTCTTTATTATTTAGTGTAGCCATCAATTTAGTTAGTTCTTTAGTTTTAGTTGGTGGTTTCATAGTTTTAGGGTTGATATGTTCTGGACAGAAAGGAATATCTTTATGTCTATCGTGTAAATCAGGTGGATACTCCAAATCCACTTCCAGCATGTAACCATCGTCATTATCATTAGCAATCGTAGTAACATCAATATTTGTATCTGCCCATTCAAATCCGCCATATGGTAAATACTGAGACATCGCCCATCCATATTGATTGTTTACATCGAAATACATCAAATAGCTTTCAGGCTTTTTCGGATTGTAATTAGGCATATATTTATTGTTTGCATGGACTCTTCTTTTAGAGCAAACTTGACTAAGGCCTCCTCGAATACCTCGCTCAACAAACAAAAACATATCAGGATCAGTCAGCAACTCCAATTCTTGCCTAGTATACTTTAACATTGCATCCCAAGTAAATCCAGGTAACGTAAAATAGTGGGCTGGATCTAGTTCATATGTTTTAATACAGCTTATTCTAAACTGTTCAAAAACATCTGCTAGAAACAATATGTCAGTTTTCATGTACAAGTCGACATAATCTCCTAAAGTAGTACAGTTAAACATAGACCAAACTTTATGAGCCCTTCTATATAGACGTTTGGGGCAAGGCTTATCTTCTAATTTATTATAAAAAGCATCTTGAGGTGGTAGAGAGGATTCACTGAAACGATCAAAACTATCAATGTAATCATATGGCATTACCCCTTTCTTCGTTAATAAATTAAATTGTTCTTCCGTAGTATTAAAAAACTGGGATTTAAGATTAGGAAATTCTGTTAAATAAGATTATAACTTATCTAGAGAAGAAGCCATAAATCGAAAACTATCAATAAATCTAAAGTTTATTCGGGATTCATCAACATGCTTAGTAAAAGAAATGTATTTTTCTTTAGTAAGAGGGAGCAAATCTATAGAGCCAGTCATGCGGGTTGCGATATCTTTTATTATAAAAGATGCATCATAACCACTCAAATTGTGAAATATAACGGGGAGTGTATGAGTGTCTTGATAATTAACATTACAGTCATTATGTGCAGCCCCGCGATAATTATTTTCAGATATTAAGTGAAAATGCTCACGAACTTTTTTTTCCCCAACTTTAAAGGGTAGCGTGCAAATATGGCAACATGTGGATGCTTGAAAATCACTTTCTTGCTGTGGGGTCATGTTTATATCATATGGACATAAAAATACCGTTGAAACATCCTCAGCAAGCTGATTCATTTCTTCTGCGAACCAAGTCATGCAATCTGCCCCACGATAGCTTTTATAGAAGGACAAAGAATCGTCGTAGGAACATTTAAAATAGTACCCCACTGCAGCAGGAATATGTTCTTGGTAAGCGGTCTTTTCCGCGCATGGCTTTAAAACACTTTCTAGATCAGCGTATCCGGCGAAAGGGGCTTTTATTTTGTTTTTAAAATTCTTAAATTTTATCATATTTTTACCCTCCTCAGGCATCCTGATGGCTGTGTCATTCTTTTTAATACAGTCATCAATGTGTTTAATTAGCTTATCTTCCGAACGGAAGTAGTGTAAACATCTATCACAAAAATACTTTCGACCATTTTCTTGACTAAGTTGGCTAGATAAAAGTCTAGAAAGATTTTTTATCCAGACGTAATGATATCTAGTTGGATTAGAATAGTCATCTGGAATAAGAAGTAAGTTTACATGTTTATCTTTCTTTGCAGATGTTAGATATGTGGGAAGCGTCGTGAAATCCTTTTTATATTTCCTCAAAACATATACGTTCACTGAAACATTATTTTGCTTCTCAAAACTGGGGATTTGTTTTATAGTCATTGGAAACTGAATTCCTTTCAATTTTAATACCTCTGAATAATGCGGGTATTTATTTGTTCTTTGAGGATCTTTATCAACAGGATACAAAGCAGCTATCATTGCCCATACAAAGCAGGCTTGGTCATCATTTTTAACATTAATGCAGGCTTTTTTTCTTATAATTTGTGGTGGAAGTTCAATATATGATGATCCAAGTTGCGGTATAAATTTATTAATGTTTAAACCCAAGTTAACAATTCGTTTCAAGGCCCACCCACTGTCACGCTCCTGGAATTCTTCAAGTTCTTTTAGAATAGGGTCCGAAACTTTTTCATCAAACCAGTTATCTATATTAGTTGTTTTGTATATAGCAGAGTTTGATGTGGTGAAATATTTATTTTCGTTTAAGATCTTCTCACCATGAGCGATTTCAAATTCACCACAAAAGATCATGTTAACTTTAACTGAATCATCTTTCTTCAGAGCGTTTTGAATTCTTCGTTTGAATAGAGCTTTACAGTCTAGCAGAAAGGCTACTGGATCTTTATGTTTAAGATTGGATATGACTCCTGTTCGGATTCTTGAAGTGAATGCAGAGGATGTATCATCCCAATGGACCCTATGTTTTGCGGTAGGTTTTGTTGATTGAAGACCTGCACCCTTTTTCTGTTGGGCCTTAAATTGAGCTCGTAACGATTTTACTTCTCGAAGTTGGGCTTCTAAACGATGCCTTTCCCCAGAGGTCTTAGCATATCTTAGAGCATTTTTTAACTTCTTGATAGCTCTAACACATTCTCGCAATCCATCTCCAACTTTTTGTTCATTATAGTTCGTTGATATTAGTCCAAGAATCGACGCAATATTAACAATTAATTCGCACAACATCTTATACCAAATTAAATTAAAGTAATTGTTAAAAACCGAACACAAGATTTCAATAACTAAGTAAGTAAAAATTATAGGTATAATTTATTGTGAGAGTTTGATAACACTCTAAACAATTATGTTGCTCTTACTCACGTCTGATCAGTACGACTGACTAGTTCAGAATGAATCAGAAAGTCTTTTGTTTTTAATTTTATGAATTCAAAAGTGAGCGTGGCTTAAAATCTCCAATAAGGGATTTTCTTTAAGAAAAAAATAAGCAAGTGGAAAACAATTTCCGAAAAGTTTAAGTAGAAATTTAAAATCAAAATGTGCCAAAAATACACAGGAAAAAAAATATAAAATTAATTTTTAATCGTAGTAAAAAACCGAACACAAGATTTCAATAACTAAGTAAGTAAAAATTATAGGTATAATTTATTGTGAGAGTTTGATAACACTCTAAACAATTATGTTGCTCTTACTCACGTCTGATCAGTACGACTGAATCGGTGAAAGTGACTTGCGCCAATTTACCTGAGCTGTCCTAATCCTTAGGGTGATTTGCGCCAACTAAAAGTGACCACGGGGATTAACAAATATTTCCTTGAATTAACATTTAAATTTTATTTCTACTTTAATAATTACATGAATATGTAAATAAAACACAATTTCTCCAAAAAAAGTTTTATTTCTAACATTATATACACTTAGGTAAAAATTTATAAGATATACATCTTAGAAAATAATCTATAGTTATTTCTTTGTTGTCTAGTTTATTTCTTAAAGTATTTACAAAATTCTCTTTTTCTTTGAAACTTGTTTTTAACGATTTTACGTATTTATTTGCACTATTAATTTTGATATATACCTCCGTTTGAAATTCTATTAAATGGTTTAGAAACAAATGTAAATTCGGATGAGCACTATAAAAATTATTTTTAAATTTTGAGTGGAACGATTCGCAAGCATTAGTCGTTCTGCAAAAAATGTTGTCTTGTGATGCCCAAATTCTGGGTGGAAAAAGAGCATCATCATCAATATAAGTTTCTATTATGTAATCATTAAAAGATTGAACTCTTGGATCATTAGGTGCAATTTCAAACAAATATTCAGCGAAAGAAATGCCTACTTCTTCTGGATTTAATAATGGCAAGCCGAAAAATAATTTTAAATATTGACCAATATTTGAGGATTTATTATTATATTCAGGACTCAATCCAAGTTTTTGAATCTTTCGGTACCATGCCTGCCCTAAATGAAATCGACATCCTAGAATGAAAGTATGAGACCAAAATTCTTTTACTGCTTTATGAATACTTAATTCAAAATCTATTACAATTTTTTCTGGATTGCAGTTTAAATTTTTTGAAGAAAAAATGTTTTTTAAAAGTTTAAAACTTTTCAAATAAGTTTTAAATTTTTTATCGGGCAATAAGCAAAATATTAAAGGAACATAATGTCCGTTTTTATAGCCATGGATTGTAAACAATTGTAAAAAAAATTTAGTATAGTACTGAAATGTGCCGTCCATATACCAAGTATTGCTACAATTTAAAAAGTACATATTTGTATAACATGTAAAAATAATAATTTTATTCTCTTCATCCGCACATTGTAAAAAAGGTTCTCCTCTATTAGTTTTTACATCCATTGCCCTCAGAATTTCAAAAACTTCTGCATTATTTTTTGGTACTTTAGGTAAAATACTTCTTCTTGAAACGTACATATTGTGTCGTATGTAGTCTATATCTTTTGTTGTCAGATCAATATTCATTAATTCTTCTACAAAATATAAAAATGTTATTTATGTTTATAATAAATTTATAAAATTCTTACCTTTTTTTAACTCTGCACGTAAAATTTTTGCTGGTCTTTCCGTCAATTCTTCAAGTGCCTTACGTTTTACTGAATTATTAATCATTTGTCTAGAAAGATTAGTATCCGCGATATGGTTATGACGAAAATCACTTTCTTCCTTTAAAATACTGTTATCAATTGTATTTGTGTATATTTTTGCACCACACGTTTTATTTGTACACCTCCAGCGAACTTTTCCACTTGTCAAGACATTTGCCTTTCTAAATTTAAAATTTTCAATTACGATTAATTGTTTCCCTTTAGAACTAATTGTTTCAGCCATTTTAAAATAAAACAAAATAAATCAACCGATATCTACGACACACGATATAATAATAAGGTCCTATAGGTACCGATATTAAAATATTTATAAATGTTTCTTAAGTTTCTTCTGTTATAATGCTCTGCTAGCAGAGCATTAACAGTGCGTAGCAGAGGGTAGCAGTGTATAGTACAGAGGGTCAGAAACGTTCACAACAAGGGTATAAATTAAGAAGTCAAAGTCTCTCGAGTTTATTTGTAAACATGCCTTCAAGCCGAGCGGTTCAGGTAAGCAAACTCGCAGCGATTGTGCGTGAAAAGTACAAAGCTCTCAAAAAAATGCAAGCTGATAAAACAGAACTACTAGAATCAACGTTTGAACCAATAACTACACCTCTTAAAGAAATAGCCCAATATGTGAACGAAAAAGTCCCTAAAACAGAACTCAACGAAAATGACTCACTATCCAATCATTCAACAGAGGGGGAACATAATCAAATATCTTATGAAAATAACATCATTAATCTTGAAAAATATATTCAAGATTTAGGAAATACAGATCAAATATACGGGCCAAAGTTCAACTGGTCTACGGGAGAATGGTCGCTTGGAAATAAAACAATTGAGTTTGGTAAAGATATCATTCAGATAGACTCACACAAGTTTAAACCTGCGCAGGGTGTCTACGACCTGCTGTTTTCAAAGCAGCCAACACAGTATACGCTTGCCGATCAAAAAATCTACAAAGCTCTTTTAGACATATCAGGCGTCCATAAGGATGGCCGAGGGCGGTTACGTCATCAATCTCATACCCCTAAATACGAAAAAATCATTAAACCAATGTACCTAGGTAAAAACAAAAGAAAAAGAATGTCACATACCCTACATGAAATTGATGAAACACGTGACCAAGACGTACAGTTTTATGAAAGAAGTCATATACTCGAGAATAATCAAACACGAGGCTCAGATATATCAGACAAGCACAGACCTCAGTATGAAAGAAAACATAAGGTTCAAGACATACAGTCAAAGAAAAATCGTGTTGATTTCTCCATAAGTGACACAAAGGATGTGGTAGACATGCAGATACTTAACCAACTGGATGAAATATGGACCCTCTATAACGAACATGATGACGCAAACTTTCTTGTAGAAGGTCTTAAAATTTTATCAAAAAACAATGCCTTAAATGGTAAACAAGCCGAATTAATTATAGACCAATTGCGCTCTTTAGAGATTATTTACTAATTGAATGTTTTACTATGAAAAACTAAACAAATAAATATATTGTTTTATATATTCTTGCCAAATAAAAAATAAAAAGACCTCGCCTTTTTTTATTATCTATATATCCCAAAGGTATATTAAATATTTAAAGCTTACCTGTTTTTTTATTATTTTTGTAATATATTTAACTAAAACAGAACACTAATAAAATGAATATTATTTCGTAATGAAATGAAATGTAAAATTTATTATTAGCGTTGTTGATTACCTTTATGTTCTTTTAAATAAAAAATAAGAGATAAAGTTTAAAAAACATATTTTTTTTTTATTTAACACATACCTAATTAACAAATTATATAAAAAAATTTATTGTATACATAGTTAAACATGCAAGAACTGTAATTTTTTGTTTAAATATTATATTTTTAAAACTAATATATGTAATAAAAATTTATGCCGCGTGACCTTGTTATTTTACTAGCTACCTACCCGACAATTTGGATCGAGAGATTCATTGTAAAGATAAGCCCCACCAATATGTCTGATAATGGGTATCGTTCGATGTTATGTTATAGATGGCGGTAGGGCTACGTTTTACACACATATGTATCCTCGCGTAACAATATGTCTGATAACAGTTATTGTTCGATGTTATGATATAGATGGCGGTAGGCCTACGTTTTACACATAGATGTTCCTAACCATTACATATATGTAATCTGTTTGTTTTTCTTTTATTAACAAGTTCGCAGTTTTTATCACAGCGACCGCAATTGTGATTAGTTCGGAAAATTAAAAGTACATTATTGTAGATTGTGGGTGCTTAAAGACTAACAGCATTAATCAGGTGAGAATTACTGAGAATACGTTTTTATTATTGACGGATGGGCTCCCTTTCGTATAAATGGTGAACAACTTGTCTTGCACTGATACATACCAGTTACCTTTACGTTTACGAAGGGATTAGTATTTATAAACTTAGAGTTTTGATGAGACTAGTTTATAAAGTTCGCAGTAGCCTATTTAGTTTATATACATTCAACGTTTTCAGTATGCTCTTGCTGAAAAAAAGAATCTTAAAGGTTTTTTATTAAACTTCCTGCAATTGATATGAATGAATAAAAATTTTATTTGTCGGTTGAGGTCCCTTCGGGTATAAATGGTGGTCAACTTTTTCCTGCACTGATGCGCGCCAGTTACCTTTACGAAGGGAGAAGTACTATAAACTTAGGGTTTCGGTTAGCCGAATCTACAAAGTTCGCAGTAACCTATTGAGTTAAGTACGTATAGCGTTTTCAGTATGTTTTATATACATGATTAGAGGAAATTGTTGCCTGTAGGCTATTAAAGAACCACCGACCTCCCAAAATAAAATTATAACGATGATTTTTTGAGATCCTGTGTTCATTTTTTACTACGATTAAAAATTAATTTTATGTTTTTTTTCCCTACGTAATTTGGTACATTCTGAATTTAGATCCAAAAAACTTTTCGGAAATTGTTACCACTTGTATATTACTGGAATTAAACTAGTTAACATATACTTTTTTCTTAAAAGAAAATCCCCTTATTGGAGATTTTAAGCCACGCCCACTTTTGAATTCATAAAATTAAAAACAAAAGACTTTCTGATTCATTCTGAACTATTCAGTCGTACTGATCAGACGTGAGTAAGAGCAACATAATTGTTTAGAGTGTTATCAAACTCTCACAATAAATTATACCTATAATTTTTACTTACTTAGTTATTGAAATCTTGTGTTCGGTTTTTTACTACGATTAAAAATTAATTTTATATTTTTTTTCCTGTGTATTTTTGGCACATTTTGATTTTAAATTTCTACTTAAACTTTTCGGAAATTGTTTTCCACTTGCTTATTTTTTTCTTACAGAAAATCCCTTATTGGAGATTTTAAGCCACGCCCACTTTTGAATTCATAAAATTAAAAACAAAAGACTTTCTGATTCATTCTGAACTAGTCAGTCGTACTGATCAGACGTGAGTAAGAGCAACATAATTGTTTAGAGTGTTATCAAACTCTCACAATAAATTATACCTATAATTTTTACTTACTTAGTTATTGAAATCTTGTGTTCGGTTTTTCACAATTACTTTAATTTAATTTGGTATAAGATGTTGTGCGAATTAATTGTTAATATTGCGTCGATTCTTGGACTAATATCAACGAACTATAATGAACAAAAAGTTGGAGATGGATTGCGAGAATGTGTTAGAGCTATCAAGAAGTTAAAAAATGCTCTAAGATATGCTAAGACCTCTGGGGAAAGGCATCGTTTAGAAGCCCAACTTCGAGAAGTAAAATCGTTACGAGCTCAATTTAAGGCCCAACAGAAAAAGGGTGCAGGTCTTCAATCAACAAAACCTACCGCAAAACATAGGGTCCATTGGGATGATACATCCTCTGCATTCACTTCAAGAATCCGAACAGGAGTCATATCCAATCTTAAACATAAAGATCCCGTAGCCTTTCTGCTAGACTGTAAAGCTCTATTCAAACGAAGAATTCAAAACGCTCTGAAGAAAGATGATTTAGTTAAAGTTAACATGATCTTTTGTGGTGAATTTGAAATCGCTCATGGTGAGAAGATCTTAAACGAAAATAAATATTTCACCACATCACACTCTGCTATATACAAAACAACTAATATAGATAACTGGTTTGATGAAAAAGTTTCGGACCCTATTCTAAAAGAACTTGAAGAATTCCAGGAGCGTGACAGTGGGTGGGCCTTGAAACGAATTGTTAACTTGGGTATAAACATTAATAAATTTATACCGCAACTTGGATCATCATATATTGAACTTCCACCACAAATTATAAGAAAAAAAGCCTGCATTAATGTTAAAAATGATGACCAAGCCTGCTTTGCATGGGCAATGATAGCTGCTTTGTATCCTGTTGATAAAGATCCTCAAAGAATAAATAAATACCCGCATTATTCAGAGGTATTAAAATTGAAAGGAATTCAGTTTCCAATGACTATAAAACAAATCCCCAGTTTTGAGAAGCAAAATAATGTTTCAGTGAACGTATATGTTTTGAGGAAATATAAAAAGGATTTCACGACGCTTCCCATATATCTAACATCTGCAAAGAAAGATAAACATGTAAACTTACTTCTTATTCCAGATGACTATTCTAATCCAACTAGATATCATTACGTCTGGATAAAAAATCTTTCTAGACTTTTATCTAGCCAACTTAGTCAAGAAAATGGTCGAAAGTATTTTTGTGATAGATGTTTACACTACTTCCGTTCGGAAGATAAGCTAATTAAACACATTGATGACTGTATTAAAAAGAATGACACAGCCATCAGGATGCCTGAGGAGGGTAAAAATATGATAAAATTTAAGAATTTTAAAAACAAAATAAAAGCCCCTTTCGCCGGATACGCTGATCTAGAAAGTGTTTTAAAGCCATGCGCGGAAAAGACCGCTTACCAAGAACATATTCCTGCTGCAGTGGGGTACTATTTTAAATGTTCCTACGACGATTCTTTGTCCTTCTATAAAAGCTATCGTGGGGCAGATTGCATGACTTGGTTCGCAGAAGAAATGAATCAGCTTGCTGAGGATGTTTCAACGGTATTTTTATGTCCATATGATATAAACATGACCCCACAGCAAGAAAATGATTTTCAAGCATCCACATGTTGCCATATTTGCACGCTACCCTTTAAAGTTGGGGGAAAAAAAGTTCGTGAGCATTTTCACTTAATATCTGAAAATAATTATCGCGGGGCTGCACATAATGACTGTAATGTTAATTATCAAGACACTCATACACTCCCCGTTATATTTCACAATTTGAGTGGTTATGATGCATCTTTTATAATAAAAGATATCGCAACCCGCATGACTGGCTCTATAGATTTGCTCCCTCTTACTAAAGAAAAATACATTTCTTTTACTAAGCATGTTGATGAATCCCGAATAAACTTTAGATTTATTGATAGTTTTCGATTTATGGCTTCTTCTCTAGATAAGTTATAATCTTATTTAACAGAATTTCCTAATCTTAAATCCCAGTTTTTTAATACTACGGAAGAACAATTTAATTTATTAACGAAGAAAGGGGTAATGCCATATGATTACATTGATAGTTTTGATCGTTTCAGTGAATCCTCTCTACCACCTCAAGATGCTTTTTATAATAAATTAGAAGATAAGCCTTGCCCCAAACGTCTATATAGAAGGGCTCATAAAGTTTGGTCTATGTTTAACTGTACTACTTTAGGAGATTATGTCGACTTGTACATGAAAACTGACATATTGTTTCTAGCAGATGTTTTTGAACAGTTTAGAATAAGCTGTATTAAAACATATGAACTAGATCCAGCCCACTATTTTACGTTACCTGGATTTACTTGGGATGCAATGTTAAAGTATACTAGGCAAGAATTGGAGTTGCTGACTGATCCTGATATGTTTTTGTTTGTTGAGCGAGGTATTCGAGGAGGCCTTAGTCAAGTTTGCTCTAAAAGAAGAGTCCATGCAAACAATAAATATATGCCTAATTACGATCCGAAAAAGCCTGAAAGCTATTTGATGTATTTCGATGTAAACAATCAATATGGATGGGCGATGTCTCAGTATTTACCATATGGCGGATTTGAATGGGCAGATACAAATATTGATGTTACTACGATTGCTAATGATAATGACGATGGTTACATGCTGGAAGTGGATTTGGAGTATCCACCTGATTTACACGATAGACATAAAGATATTCCTTTCTGTCCAGAACATATCAACCCTAAAACTATGAAACCACCAACTAAAACTAAAGAACTAACTAAATTGATGGCTACACTAAATAATAAAGAAAAATATGTTATTCATTATCAAGCTCTTAAACAGGCTATATCGCATGAGTTAAAAGTAACAAAAATACATAAAGTATTAAAATTCAAGCAAAGCCCATGGTTAAAGTCTTACATCGATCTAAACACAACTCTTCGAACAGCTGCCAAAAATGATTTTGAGAAGAATTTGTTCAAGTTAATGAACAATGCTGTATTTGGCAAGACGATGGAAAATGTACGAAAAAGGGTTGATGTGAAACTTTTAACTGAATGGGAAGGTCGATATGGTGCTCAATCTTACATATCCAAACCTGAATTTAAGAACAGTATGATATTTGACGAAAATTTGGTTGCGGTAGAGATGAATAAACTTCAAATTTATCTAAATAAGCCAATATATGTTGGTCAATCAATCCTGGACTTGGCGAAAACCACTATATACAGCTTTCACTATGATTACCTGCTTAAGACATTTGGGGAAGACTGCGCAGCTTTCTATGCCGATACGGACTCTTTAGCAGTCGAAATACAGAGAAAAGATCCATACACTATTATGAAAAATGATTGCCACCAATACTTTGATACATCAGACTATCCTAGAGATAATATATATGGAATACCGCAGGTGAATAAGAAAGTTTTGGGTATGATGAAGGATGAGAATAATGGATGTATTTTGACGGATTTTGTGGGGTTACGGTCCAAATTATACTGCATAAAAGTTTCTACTACAGAGGCTGAGTTACAAAACTTGAAAAAGAAATTAAAAGCTGAGGAATATGACGATGATGAGATTGAGCAAATTTTATCAAATTATGGTGTTACAAAAAAGGCTAAGGGCGTTAAATCATCTGTTGTAAAAACAAAAATTACTTTTAATGATCACATTGAATGTTTAGAAACAGCTAAAGAGAAGACTGCTATACAGCACCTAATACGATCCAAGCAGCATCATGTTTTTTCTCTAGAACAACAGAAAATTGCTCTCAGCTCTGATGATGACAAAAGATATCTAGTACCAGGTACCTATGATACTTTGCCCTGGGGACATTACTCTATAATGAAACAAGCAATGGATGTCGATTAGATTTTATTATCTAATAATTTAAGATTGATATTGAAGAATCCTAAGGACGGCAAGTGGGTTTATCAACTAGAAGATTTGTTAGCATGTAATTTTAAATTTTTAACTGTTTAATATATGTTTTTTAAATAAATTATTGGTTTTATTAACCCTCTCCATATAAATTTTAAGATGATTTCTTAGCTCATTATTCACATTAAGAAGTCTATTTATTAGTTTCTCCCGTATTCGTTAAATACAGAAATCTCTTATGATCCGTTTACTGCAGCATCCCATTTATCCTGAAACCTCTTTCATAAATCCTACTCTACCTCTGCAACCAACAATACAACTCCCACTGATATCCATTCAACACAAAAAAATGTCATATGACCCTTTGAATACAGACTTTTAAACAGTATTCTCACTCTTTTCCATAACACCGTTAAATCATTATAGCCCTAATGCACCTTTAGTAGTTCTTAACACCTACATTTAATACTCTAAATAGTGTAAATTAAGATTGTAAGTCGCGCATGCGCAGTATGAAAAAAAGAGCAAAATGACCAGAATGAACCTTAGATTTTCTTATGGAGATTTACATGTAAAAATGATCGATTTTGCGCTAGAACTCTTGCCGTACCTTTACTCAAATATATTTTATCTTTATTTTTTTTTTTAAAATTTTAGTATTCCACCAGTGGATCAAATTTTAACCTTTCTGAGATTTTGTGCTAGTGCTGGACATATAGCAAGCATAACAGATTTCATGGGGATGCATTTGTCTACGGCAGCCCGAATTATTAAAAAGGTCGCAACCGTCATTGGTAGATTAGCTCCTAATCACATTAGAATGCCTAGAGTTTGAGAGGAAAGCATTCAAGTACAAAGCGATTTTTATAATATCGCTTTATTTCCTCGAGTGCTTGGATGTAGTGATGGAACACACATACGAATTCAATCTCCAGGTAAGATTAATATTGTTTATAACAACTATAACTTGATTGTTTAAAAGTGAAAAAATTAAGTTATGCTCATAGTTTTTGCATGTAAAGTTCTTCAAATATAAGAACAAATATAATTTGGAAAAATGTAAATAATAATGATTTTAGAGAATTTCCAAACTCCGTTCTTTTAGGTGATAGTGGTTATTTTATAGCTCCTTATCTAATGACACCGGTTGGGCAAGTTAATACTAGAGCGGAGAGATTGTTTAATGAGGCTCATATAAGAACACGAAACTCTGTGGAAAGACTCTTTGGTGTATGGAAACGTCGCTTTCCTGTCCTAGCTTATGGACTTCGTTTAAAAATTCCAACAGTGTTGTCCATAATTGTGGCTGCAGCTGTCCTTCATAATATTGCAATTGACATGAATGAGGAAGAGCCACCACCACCAGAAGATATAAATCTTGACCATTTAAATTATTTAATAGAAATAGGTCAGATTGATGGTATTCTTCATAACAATGAAATTCAACCTGAAGGCATGAATGGTGTCAGAAATAATGTAATTAATAATTATTTTAATAATTTGTAATATTTTTTATTTTATTTAAACAAAAGTATTTTAAATTTGAAGTTTAAATGAAAATCTTTATTTTGTTAAATTTATTATTAAACCCTGTTTTTTGAAATGATAACTTGTTGGTTACTTCATTTTTTATTCTATTGGTTTTTTGGTGTTTCATTATTTAGCATTTATTTGCTAAATTTTATATAAATGAATAATCTAAAATTATTGTATTATATATTTGAAAATAAAACACAGTTTATGTAAACTATTTTACTTGATCTAAATTTAAAAATACATAAAAAATAATTATTAATTAAAAATAAGTTTAACTAACTATTTTACTTAACCTAAATTTAAAAATACATAAAAAATAATTATTAATTAAAAATAAGCTTATGTAAACTAACTATTTTACTTAATCTAAATTTAAAAATACACAAAAAATAATTATTAATTCAAAATATGTTTATATAAACTAAATATTTTACTTAATCTAAATTTAAAAATACATAAAAAATAAGTTAAAATTTAAGTTTTTTTTCCAATTCTTTTTTTTTAATTTCTATATCTAATTTTGAAGATTCCATCCTTAAAAGATGTCCTTTTTTTAAACAATCTGCTAGTTCCAGTTTTTTGTCTATTAGGAGTTCATATTTTTCTGCCAGCATGGAAGAAGTAAATGTTTTAATTGCAGGTCTGCGACGTGAGGTGTCCTGCACTTTTCTTTGCGGTTCAATCTAAAATAAATTAAGTCACTATCGATAAACAAGAGTTTTATTTTTAAAATAAAATATTTACCACTTTTCTTCTTTTCAAACATGGAGTATTCACTGATGAAGGTTTAACCAATTTACTTTTGACTCCTCTAGAAGTGCTGGGTTGCTAAAAATAAACATTTGTTTATATAAAAAATAAATTTTTTTACAATTAACTTACATCATAGTCAACGTCATTTGCATGCCTAGAACTATCATCTACAGTATCAATATTATGGTTATTGGATATTTCATTATCTGGGGATGTATTTAAGTGGTCCAGCTGAAAAAGTTAAATATATTATTATTAGGTTTCTATATTTTATTTTCCTACTTTGATACCACTTTTCAGTTAAAATTATTATTAAATAGTATAGAAGTGTATATAAAACTAAATTAAGTAATAAAATAACTTACTTCATTTTCATCCAAGAAATCATTTTCAAATTCAATCTCAATGCTGGTTAACCGAGATTGCTCTTGGGTGCTATTTTCCAGTTTGTCACTGTCTAAGGGATTTTCTAGCCCATAAACAGTTTTTTCATTAATTATAGTTAAGAGCAACTCGTCTGCAATATCGTGTTTATTATCTTTTACAGCCTGTCCTCCACCTGTAAGATATGCCTCCCTTCTTTCATTTGCCATTTTCTTCCGCAACTCTTTTTTCTTATTGTCATAAAATTTTTTTAATGAGTCTGCTGTCCTTTGGGTATAATTGGGAGAAATTGTATTAAATTCAATTGCAATTTTTTCCCATGCTGCATTCTTTTCTGCCACTGAACTTCCGTTTGTTTGTATTTTTTAATTAGAGAATACAACACTTTCTCTTGGAATGAATAATTCGGAGCTCGATCCCGGGGTTAAGACGACATGTTTTTATTAAAAGAATTTAAATCAAAATGAGACTTTTTATCTATCAACGTGAATCATACAACATAAGAACAAAACTGACCAAAAATTTGGAAAACCAACATCTGGGTTGCATGTGTGCCCTTGCATTTGTAATTTTCCGCCCTTTTTGATCTAAAAGTAGTAAACACCCGAGTTTATGACACGTTGCCATGTTGAATCGACACTTAGTTAACCATGCAGAAATTACAGTGGTGCAAAACATTTAATTTTAAGCCTGGCTTTAATTTTAAGGGTGGTTTAGTTAAGGGCGGCTTAATAAAAAGTCGGTGCAAACGGCCATATATATTAAATAAAATTAAATCTGTAATTGTATGAATTGACAGCTTGTCATCTTGTCAACCAAAATATATTGGTGGTAAATAGTTTAAATTTGTGTATAAAGTGTTTGTTTTAAATATGAATAAACAAAGTGGATTTATTAATGAAGAAAGTGATGAAAAAATATTGAATGAAAATGAGTGAGTAGGTACTCTATATGCATAAATTTTATTTTTGGTCTGTAATTACAGTATTTATACCTAATTATTTATACCTATTATTTATACATAGCTATTTTCGTTTTATAGACTAAAAGAGCTAAAAAGAAAAAGAAATTGTGAACGTCAAAGGGCATATTATAAGCGCCAGAGAGATTTGAAGAAAAATGAAAATGAAAAAAAGACGAGACAGCGACATTCATTATGATTTGATTAAGTAAGTTTATATACATACATACATATTATGATAGTAAATAATTGTTTATAGGGAAGCTTTATGTTAAGTAAAGAAGCATGTTGCACGTTTTTGTTCATAAAATAATAATATTCGAAATGTTTTAACACTTGCTTATACTTATTTTAGGTTTGGTTAGGTAGCCATAAAGGCCATAAAACCACTAGTCAGGATGGCTGATCTTTTACCAGCAATAACAGGTCCTTCGTAGAACTGAAGAAAACAAACCTAACTCAGGATTTTAAATTTTATGGAATATGCTATAAAATGCTACAAAATGAAATGGTTATCTAACTATCGAAGGCTCTTGTGTTGTGTTGTATTACAATAAGGTAGATACAGCTACAAAATCACACATTCTAAACGTAATGTGTGTATATTTTTAATATTGTTTACCTATTATTGAAGCAAAACTTCTTTAGGCGCGACTAGGGGTAACTCTAACGTTAGATTCTAACGGAAGATTCTTATGGAAGTAACGGCGTGATTTCAGCTATGGGAGGAGCTTAAATTTTCAAAATTTATTTATGAAATTTTCAAAATTTTCATACGGTTTCAAATACATTAATGGTATTTAGAGAGTAAAATCTATGTTTCACATTTTAGTTATCATAAACCTATTATTTCATATATAAAAAATAATGATAACTTTCAAATTCCTATTTCTAATGAATAATATAAATATAACATCTTATTTTTTGTAAAGTATATAGTCAATAAATATAATTGAATTCTAATTAAATATTTATTTTCCGATACGTACGTCAACAAGTTTTACTTCAATCGCGCGTTAAGGTTACACGCACACTCTTTTTTTATTTGTAAACCATAGACAAATGTTGTAAACAGACAAAAAGATATGACCTAAAAAAAAATTTCTTAGGCATATAAAAATGGAACTAATTTCATAGCTTCTGTAGTTTTTGTTATACGAGGGAATTATAAATTCAAAAAAAGATTTTGTAATTCCCTGGTTTATTGAAAACTACAAATGACATAAAAAAATAATTACAATTTGAAATTCTTAAGGAATAACGTTTTGTCAATATGTCGATATATCCCATTTTTCCTGTTCTCGTGGGATGAAAAGTAGCTTATGTGCTATTCCCGACTGCCATCTTTTCTTATTTCAAATTTCATCTTATGAGTAAATGGTTGAGAGTAAATAGGATAAAGACTGAGTTTATGACAACAGACAGAAATGGACTTAAAATTAATCTACAAGAGCAAGCTGTCCAAAACTTTAAATGGGACTATGCTGAAAAAGAATGGAGAGTTAAAGCGACTGAAATGATTCATAAAATTAAGTCTGGCTGAATGAACTGGGGAAGAGTGAGTGAAGATTTGTGTGACAGGAATGTGAATCCAAAAATGGACGGTAGACTGTGCAAAAAAATTGTCAGACCAGCCTTGATCTATAACTCAACAACCTTGTCAATAACGAAAAAGCAAGATAGAAAGTTAGAGGTTGCGAAGATGAAGATGTTGCGTTGGATACGTGGATTAATGAGGCGAGAAAGGGTAAGAGTTACAGCTCTGCAAAGAAAATAGGTTAAGATAGTTTGGTCATGTAGAGCGGAGGGATGAGAATGATGGGAGTAAAAGATTAGATGAATGTTAGGTTGAAAGAATAAGAGAGAAAAACCAACGTTGAGATGGATGTAAACAATAAATGAGGACCTAAAGAAAAAATTGCAAAAGAGGTGATGTATTAAATTGAGATAGGTGGAAACGAATGCTAACGTCGGTCGACCTGAACTGTGCTTGGGATAAGGTTCAGAGAAAGAAGATATGCCAACTTGATAGACCTCTAGAAAAGTATTGTGCTTTGATTTAATAAACAATAGAGTCAATATTCCGTGGTTGGTTATATATAAAAAAACTAGCAGTTGAATTATACATATATTTACAGGATTCTGTTCATTATACGTTTATATTAACTATGTACATTTAAAAGGTTTTTCATCAGATCTATTGGATGGTTTCATCGATAAAAGCGATACCACTCTTACAGGCAGACACGGATGCCATCGCACCAAGATTTGTTTTTGACAAACCCTACAAAATATTAACAAACAAGCCAACGTAGGGCTGTGATTGAAACAATATTTAGAGACTTGTTTTACTTTTTAAAATCCGCGCGTCTTCATATCTAAAAGAAAGATATTGTCTAGATATCAAGCACGAAGTATTGATTCCAGGAATCTACACGGTATAAGCTTTTCCATAATATTTGGCACACAATAATCAACTCAAATCATAGTTTGATTTTTACCACTAAAATCTATTTGTTTGCAGTTGGCAGCACAGTGAATTCATTATAAATGCAAATCCTTCAAGACCCAAGCAAGGGTATGGTTTATGAAAAATAACTAAACGTATATATTTTTATTCCTATCTCCGTAGGCTCTGTTAGTAACATAAAATTCGCCCTGTATAATAGACGTCTAATCACCGAATTTTTTACTGTTTTGTGGTCTTATTAATTGTAAGTACGATGTTGTCACGTCTTCAATAAAAATATGTGAGTTACGAACCTGCAGGTGGAGCATAATTCAGCTATTAAGCAGAAATGCGAAACCTATAAAATGATAAGGACAATTTCTAAGAATAATAATATAATTGTTTCAGTTAAAAGTAGATTTTATTTTATAAAATATTTTTAGTGTTAAGCGAGAAGTCTTAAAGTAAAAATCAATTTATTTTCCTGATTTAAAGTTGTAATTTTCGAAATAAAGTTTTTTAAAAATCCATTCGGAATTCTACGTTTATTAACTGGCGCAGTCAGTAGGATATTCTGGAACGGAAAACAACAAAAATCGTGTTTTTCGGTCGATTTTAATCGTTTGTGCAGACACCGAAGTGGAAATTAAATACTTTTCAAAAACTCGAAAAACAAAACTTGGTGGAGGACATATATCGCCAAAACCAGGACAACAACTTAAATCACTGGTAGAGGACATACATTTCCAAAACCAGAAGACACTCAAATTTTGGTAGAGGACACACATTGCCAAAACCAGAAGACACTCAAAACTTGGTAGAGGACACACATTGCCAAAACCAGAAGACACTCAAAACTTGGTAGAGGACACACATTACCGAAACCAGGACACCAACAACACTGGTACAGGACAAAATCGCCAATACCGGATGTTCTATGGATACTTTGTACGGATTTACACTTTTCCTGTAAGTTATCCTATTTTTTTTCTCTTTCCTTTTTTTTATTTAATTGATAATAATAATATTGTTTTACCCAATCTCTATAAATTATATGAGAATTAAGACAATGCTTTGGTGATCAACGGGACTTAGATTGTCTTATTTAAGATTTAATAATTTTACATCCTCATAAAAACGAAAATGCTTATAATTTTGGTATGAGATGCCAAGATGTAAAAAGTTTAGTAATTTCAAAATTAAACAGTCTTCCCCAGATTCCCCAAGCCGAAAAAATTATTAGACTTACTAGTTATGATAACCTAGCTTTAAAAACATTTATACGAGGTTTACCTAACCCATTACAAACTACTATTAGACTTAGAAATTCAGTCAGTTTAGAGAAAGCAATGTCTTTAGTTATCGAAGAAGAAAACTTGCAATATAGTCAACAAAGAAGTAATTTCTTAAATTCACAGATAAATTTCAGACCATCACAAAGAATAGTTCCTTCCAAAAATTTTCAAAATCCAAAACCAACACCACGTCCACAACAATATTTTAATAATCAATATTCACATTATCCAAATACCAATTTTCAAAATAAATTCTTTAACCCAAATTCCAATAATCAATTTATGAGACCACCCATTCAAAATAATTTCGGTTTTAGACCACCATTTAAACAAAATCAAAGTACAAATATGTCATTTGGTCATAATCGTCAAAACTTTCCTAGACCCAACTTCTATAATAAAAGAATCCCAAATAATTTTGATAGAAACTCCAATCTAACGAAAAGATCTTATCAACCTGAACCAATGGATACTTCATCTACCATAAAACTCTAGAGAAATGTGACTACCGAACTCTTTAATCAAGACATACAACAATTCGCTAACCCATTTGAAGAATTGAAATCCAATTAATAATTGTGAATCAAACTCTGTTTTCAAACAAGATGAAACTCAAAATTCTGATCATTCAGAAAATTTTCAGATAGACAGCTTTCAATCAAACACGACCTAATTAACTTAAATTTAAATAAATCAGATCTACCTTATATTTATATACCATCCCTTAACGCTAAATTTTTAATTGATACTGGCAGTGCTCGTATGAACCCTAAACTAGCATATAAATTTTATAGAAAATATATTTATAATGAAGATTTTAATATTCAAACGGCACATAACATTTCTTATCATAACGAAGTTATGGCTATTCCCATTTTTCAAATTTTCAAAATTAACGGTTTTCATTAATTTTATTTGTTTGACTTTAGTAAAAAATTTGATGGATTAATAGGAGCTGACCTATTGAAACAATTAAAAGCTACTCTAAATTTAGATAAAAAATTAATAATAACCCCGAACACTCAGATACCAATAATTTATGAACCTGAAAAAATACCGACAATAACAAGTAATACGACGTTAGAAAATTTTAATATTGTCATCCTTTGCTAGAACATCTCAAATTGTAAAAATACCTGTCAAGGAACAAAACGGAATAGGATTTTTAAAATATATAAAATTCAAATTGAATCCCCATCTGCTTTAGTAAACGTTGAGAATTATTTTGCTTTTACTACAATTACAAATTCACGAGAAGAACCAATTAGACTTACCATAAAAAAAAAAACTTTGACATTGAAACTTTAAACCTTCACGAAATTAACCTGATTGAAAAAATGGAAACTGACTCTGACATAGACCAATACAAAGATAACATTTTAAAATCTAATATGGCAAATAAGGAAAATATGTTTCGAATACCGCGACATATTTTATAACGACAAAATACCCTTAACTTTTACAAACAAAATTAAACATAATATTGAATTGAATAACGATTCCCCAATCTTTACAAAATCTTATAGATTTCCCGAGATACATAAAAATGAAGTTAAAAATCAAATTCAAAAAAATGCTAAATCAAGGAATCATACAACCATCTACTTCTCCTTGGTCCAGTCCAATTTGGATAGTACCCAAAAAATTAGATGCTTCAGGTCAACGTAAATGGAGACTAGTAGTCGATTACAGAAAATTAAACGAACGTACCATCGATGATAAATACCCCCTTCCAAATATAACAGATATTCTCGATAAACTCGGAAAAAGCCAATATTTTACAACATTGGATTTAGCGAATGGTTTTCACCAAATAGAAATGAAATCAGAAGATATACCAAAAACAGCATTTTCAACATTAAATGGTCATTACGAATTCAAACGGATGCCATTTGTCTTAAAAAATGCACCGTCTACTTTCCAACGAGTTATGGACAACGTTCTACGTGGACTTCAAAATGAAACTTGTATGTATACCTAGATGATATTGTAATATTTAGTAATTCCCTTTAGGAACATTTTGAAAGATTAAGAGAAATTTTTGATCGACTAAGAGAAGCTAACTTCAAAGTTTAATAGATAAAAGTGAATTCCTTCGTAAAGAAGTAAATTACCTGGGTCATATAATCACACCCCATGGCGTTAAACCCAACCCAGATAAAATAAAAGCAGTAAAAGATTTTCCAATTCCCAAAACTTCAAAGGAAATAAAAAGTTTCCTAGGATTAGTCGGTTACTACCGAAAATTTATCAAAGATCTGGCAAAAATAACAAAACCATTAACGAAATGCTTAAAGAAAGGAGCTAAAATTATTCACGACAAAAATTTTATCGGCGCTTTCGAAACTTGTAAACAATTGTTAATAAATTCACCCGTACTGCAATACCCAGATTTTTCTAAAAAATTTATCTTAAATACAGATGCTAGTAATGTTGCATTAGGAGTTATTTTATCACAAGGAAATGTTGGAAGTGATAAACCCATTGCTTTCGCATCCCGTACATTAAACGAATCGAAACAAAGATACAGTACCGTAGAAAAGGAACTTCTAGCTATTGTATGGGCTTGCAAGTATTTCCGACCTTATTTATTCGACAGAAAATTCACTATATATACTGATCATAGACGTCTTGTTTGACTTTTTAACCTTTAAGAACCCAATTCAAAATTGGTCCGATGGAGACTAAAATTAGGGGAGTTCGACTATAATATTGTTTACAAAAAAGGTACTTTAACTAAAGCAGCTGACGCACTTTCAAGAATCACATTAAACGCGTTAGAAAACGAATCAACGATAAATAACTCCAAAGATATAAATCTAGAATCACTTGAATATTTAATAGCAGAATTAATGTATATACCAGAACCCCAAAATTCACAAGAAACTTCAAATCCAAATTCATATGAAACTCCTTATAACCATGACAATGTTTCTGAAAATATCCAAACTCTTTTAAATTCTAACTTACGACACGAATTAGATACAAACATTCCAAAAGAAACGACACCCCTTATAAATAAATCAAATACCAAACCATACACAGAACCAAAAGTACAATTTACAAACGAAAACCCAAACGAAATATTTTTACCAAATACGTTTTTTTCAGAATACGCAGAAAATCATAAAAATAAATTAGAACATGTTTGTAAAAAAATTAGTAACAACTTAGACTTGCAAAAACAAGCTTGCCACGTATTTTAATGACTTTAAGACAAAAATCAAATTTAGAAAAATAAAGAAATTTAACTAAAGCAATACAACTCCAGCTGAGTTCGGTAGTGGTCTCTCTACTGGCAAATTAGTGCCCAGCTCAGCCGTAGAGGTAAGTAAACAAAATACTAGTGAGTCGCGCCACCGATTTAGACGGTCAAAATCGGAAACCCCTGTTGTTCCAGGCACTACTTTACCCACTGGAGATAATTAAATAAATTTTGAATATTTAACGGTTCTAATTAAATTACACAATACATAAAACAACGATAAGTGAGCTAAATAAAACTAAAAGATTAACTAGACCCTTCTTTAATAAAAGTAACCAATTACAAAACTGTCAAGCCTCGTACTCGACAACGCTATTGATATTTATATAAATACAAAAAAAAAATATATATGAATTATATTAATAGAGAATTTTATCCCAAAATATGTGTGATCACACGCAATATGAAAAAAAGTATAAGAAAAATAACTCTTAACTAACGACTTAATCTAATTTAGCTTATCTGTTAAACTAATAAGTTTTGCCGCAGTCCTAGGCTTCTCCAATACTTAGGCCGGTACCAAAATCAAGCCTTATCCAAACCAAAAGGCTTGCTCCAAACACAATAACCAAAGCTCGTACTAAGTATTAGGTCAGCACCCAAAATTCTGCCTAACTCTAGGACTTATGTCTGTATCAAGGACTTATGCCCGTAACTAGGACTTTTAGCCGGTAACTAGAACCCTAAAATCGTAATTTAGCATTAACATTAGCTTAAACAGATTTAAATGACTCCTTGAATTAATTTGATTTAATAACATTACTCTACTTTACTGACTTAAATACAATTAAAACACATTGACTGATATTTGTATAACAATGAAAGAATAAAAGTGAATTTAAATGAGTATTACAACATTTAGAAGCTGATTTTTCTGAATTTATAATTAATGGTCAAAACTAATAATTAAAATGTGCTTAACAAACTTAATTTTGACTGGCTAGTCACTACAAAATTATAACAATAACCTAAATCAAGATTAAACGCAATATTAATTTATAATAGTACAAAAAAAAATATTAATTCATAATAGTAAAAAGAATTAAAAGGAGTCCAGTTACACATAAATAATACCTAAATACGACACAAAGAAATACATATGTAAAATCAAGATTTTCAAATTAAAATTTGCAGCTATATGGCGTTATTAATCTAGTAAAATATAAATACGTGACTCACCTATTTAAAATAGGGTTTCTTTTCTCGATAAACTCGTGACACAACTACTTTGTTGCTAACTGCAATGATGGGGAATCCTGACCACAATTCGCTGTCTGAACAGTCTTAAACTACCAAAATACCACAACTGTTTGTTCGTTGGACCACCTACACTCAAAGAAACGAGAGAAAGAAACCATGAGTATCGACGAACCACATGTATAAAGAAACTTGTACTCACCAAATGAAGATTTAATTAAATATCCGGACAAAGCCGTATTTTCCACCGAATTCACAGAATTCAGAGTAATCTCTCCCACAATATTCAATGGAAATGAACGAGGTTAAATTTCGTAAATCCAAATTAAATTGTCTTCGATGATTGAAGATTACAAATTAACCTCAAGACAAATCTTCTTTAACGATGCTTTCAGCACAAAGGTTCGTAAATGAAAAGAAAGACAGTTTCCCACGTCACTTCGACCACAATAATTTGACATACGTCGAAATAAGATATGGCCTCTACTATTAGGACAAACCGTAGCTTATTCAGCCAACAACTTACGAACAAACAGGGGTCATTCGATACGACCAATCTAAATATTTATATAGATGACAATAAAAATCCCAACATTACCTAATTTCCCATTTATTTTTGATTTCAATAATAAAGTTATAAATATGGCCGAACGTTGGCTAGAAAACTACATTATACAAATTATCGACTAGGGAGTCGTTCAGATGTCCTACTGTCAGAGATTTCGAACTACACACAATTATAATAATAAACTTATTTACAAAAACCCATCGTTAGCGACGACTAAATATAATTTTATGGCCGAAATAACAACAACAGTTGGCGTTTTACTATTAATAACCTAAATCAACCGGTTTTGCCTCGATAAATTTTGCAATATTATAAGGTAAGCCAACGATTTTGTTTACAAATTAAAATCTATCGCTAACGCCAAAATTAACCCGTGACAAGCTATAATATCAAAAAATAATACTAAAGGTGACACAAATCAAGAATTTAAAATAGGTCAAATTGTATACAAGAAAAACCCCGCTCAAAGCAGAAATAAAATGTTTAATAAATTCTTAGGCCCATATCAAGTTCTTAGAATTTTAGACAGAAATAGAATAGAAATAATTAATAAGAAAAATAATAATAAAACTGAAATTTTACACGTCAAAGAATTAAAAAGGCCTAATATTATTGCAGCCTCATTATCTATACAAATGGACTCGAACAACCAAGATTCCATAACCTAACGGATAATCCTGGACTCCTTCCTTTAAAATTAGGAACTGCCCAAAATACAGTTAACTACTGGTCCTTTATACAAATTTTTGACATTACAAACGCTATCTCAGAAACTAACAAATTATCTTCTAAACTACGACATATTGAAAACTATATCCTAACAAATACTAATGGAACTAATAATGTAATAAACAATGAACTATCAAATTCCTACAGACTTGCAATTACATGGGAAAATAAAATTTATAAACAAATATTACAGTTACATGCTTCGAATACTAAAGTTATAAGACAAAAACGAGGACTTATAAATGCATTTGGTAGTATAATTAAATGTCTAACCGGTAATTTAGATCAAGCTGATGCTGAATAAAAAAATAATTAAAAAATAACAAAAAACCCGCCTGCATGGATAGCTACAACTAAAAATAAATCAATTGAAAAGACTGAAACAAGACGAAAATTCAATGACTAGGTATTTAAAAAAAATCAATGATTAGTTACTTAGGACCAGAAACATAAATTGAAACAGTACCACACCTACGTACCTACGTATTGTACAAATAGAAATATCAGCACGGTAGTCATTCAATTTTTTGCAACATTATAAACAGAATTGCAGTCGGAGGCATGAAAGTGTATGCTATGTTAAATTATTATCCTTTTGTGCATGCCTCCGACTGTAATTCTGTTTATAATGTTGCAAAAAATTGAATGACTACCGTGCTGATATTTCTATTTGTACAATACGTAGGTACATAGGTGTGGTACTGTTTCAATTTATGTTTCTGGTCCTAAGTAACTAATCATTTTTTAAATACCTAGTCACTGAATTTTCGTCTTGTTTCAGTCTTTTCAATTGATTTATTTTTAGTTGTAGCTATCCATGCAGGCGGGTTTTTTGTTATTTTTTAATTATTTTTTTATTTATGTCTTTTTAGTTCATGAGAAATCATTAATTTCTAAATGGTGCTACAAGACATCTGTGTCGGATTTTTAAAATATTTATGTGTTTTTGAATCAAATATACTTATTTACAATGTGCGTTGGTCACCGGGATTCGGACCCGGGACCTCCGTAACTTGAGCCGAACGCTCAACCACTGCGCTACAGAGGCCGTTATGGCTTAATGACCATTTTCAACAAAAACAACCGGGACCAACGGTTTTATACGTGGTGTTACTTTACAACAATCAGTATGGGAATATTCAAATATTTCCCGATTGACTACCCTAATGGGTTGGACTTTTCCTTTGAAATTGATATGGAACCGCCCACGCGGTATGCTCTTTCCAATAAAAAATATATTATTAATATCGGATGGCTCTGTAAAAAGTTGTGCGAGATTTGTGAGTTCTGAATTATTTTTATTAGTAAAGCTAATTTTTTTAGCGTTCCTGTTGTTAGGAAAAGTAATAACTTAATTTAACTCACGTGTTCTATTCATGCAACTGAACAACTTTCCCTAAGAAATATAGATCGAAATATGGAAAAAAATTGATTTCCCATAGTAAATGAGAAATCCGCTGTAGCATTTTGTACGTCCAATTATTATTATGTTTTTCATTTCCATACCACGTGTTCTACTCATAAAACTAAACAACTTTCGCCAAGGAACTTAGATAGAAATACAAAAAAAATCCGATTTGCTTTGCAGAAAAAATATTCATTTCTTTTTTTATCGTTCTATTTAATATTAAAACTAAAAGTTATATACATATTTAGAATTTGTGTTTAAAATCCTTCATTTTGATACCCCACTCGATATGCTTGGTACAATTTATTTTTTTATTACCTCACAATGTGGCGTCAAACATCCGCCATTTTGATTTTTTTTAAATATCATCTATCTAAGAACACTTGGGCTATTAAGACAAATCTAACGATACCTCAAATGTAAAAATCCGTTTAGGGGTTCTGGAGATACAAGGTAAGGAAAAATATTACATAGATACAAGATACGCGCTGAAAACATAACCCTCCGTCAGTCGGGTAAAAATATGATAAAGCTATAGAAAATCTTTCAAACAATCAAAGAGAAATTAAAAGTTTAGTTAACAACCAAATTACCCTTTTAAAGGAATCAATTGAAACATTTAAAGTACTTTAATATTAATACAAAATCAAGCTAAAATAGAATTTCAAATCACTGAAATTGAAAATGCAATTCAAGATATTAATACAAAAACCGTTGAAAATATTAAATACATATATTTTGAAGCTATAATCCCCGAAATCACTATAGTGTTACAAATAATTTATGAAATGCTGGAAAAAATTGAAATCGCTATTTCTTTTTCAATACTAAATGTTTTTCATAACTCAATTATTGAACCTAACAGTTTATTAGATGAAATAAAATATATCGAAAAACATCTTGATCAAAACAAGCTTCCATTCGAACCAGTTATTGATAATTTATTAAAATTTGAAAAAATCTTTAATATTAAAATTTACAGTAAATTTGGTCAAATAATTTTTATCATTCAAATACCGATTGTTGAGCGTGAAACCTATAATTATTATCATTTATATCCTTTACCTATCCCACAACTAGAATCGTTTAAAATTATAATCCCACAATTCAAATATTTATCCTTAAACGAAAATAATTTTATTGTATCCGACACAAACTGCCAAGAAATAGCACCCACAGAATTTATCTGCAAGGAAGAAACACCGTTATCTATAACAAAACCAAATATACCTTGTGAAGTACAAATGATTAGATTTATGCCTAATATTACAATGTGTCCAACTACAACTGTAGAAATCACAGGAGAAAAATTTCAGAAAATCGAAGATAACCAGTGGATCATCATCCTGCCTAGTGCCCAAAGTGTAATAGTTCAGTGTGGTAAATTAAAAGATACAATTTTGCTAAAAGGAACTTTTGTTTTAAACTTGAACTCTTACTGTGTTGTTAAAATAAAAGACTTTATAATCCAAACTTATCAAAATATTAAAGAAACTTTTAAAATTATAGAACTACCAAATCTAAATAGTGAAATGCTTTCAATAGACAATTCAATTATTAAAATGAAACCATTAAAATTAGACAATGTTAATTTAGATACTGTTAAAACTTTAAAAAATTTATTAGAACTTCAACAAGAAAAATTAAAATCAATTTTAGATGAACCTGTAAAATTTTATAGTATAAGTATCTGGACAATTTTATTATATATAAGTGGTATTTCTATTACTGTAATAGTAATTTACAAGACATGTAGGAAAAGAAAATTTCGACCAGTTCAAACTCAAGAAGATGACATCTATGGAAATCATGTTAACAACAAAATTTCCCTCTAAGGGCGGAGGAGTTACGAACCTGCAGGTGGAGCATAATTCAGCGATTAAGCAGAAATGCGAAACCCATAATACGATAAAGACAATTTCTAAGAAATTTTTATTATTGTTTCAATTAAAAGTAGATTTTATTTTATAATTTTATTTTCAGTGTTAAACGAGAAGTCTTAAAGTAAAAATCAATTTACTTTCTTGATTTAAAGTTGTAATTTTCGAAATAAAGTTTTTTAAAAATCCATACGGAATTCTACGTTTATTAACTTGCCGTTGATCGTGAGAATTATGATATTCTATCAGGTTTCCGAATTTTGAAGGCTGTCCTCCTGAAAATTTTCAAAATTTTGGTTTATATTCGAATCGTTAAATTCATAACTGTTTTCAAAATCAGTTTCTTGAGGATTATTAAATTGATTTTCATTATTTTGCATTTCGCATTGTTCTACATTATGTAATTCTTCAGAAACCCAATTACGATTTTGTGCGTATTGATTGCTTGTGTTATTAAAAGATTGTCTAGAAGTGGTGCTCATGGGTTCCGGTTTAGGAAGTTGATTTCGATTAAAATTTGGGTTTGGTTTCCAAACATTAGTACGGGGACCAAAAACTTCTTAGTTAGTGAAAAATCTTTGATTATTAACTGGTCTCGATTGAATATTTATGGGCCCGGTAGGAAAGGTATTATTTTGCTGGTTACTAGTATAGTTTAACTAATATTAATGTGAAAAGACAACCACGCCTTCTAACCCCAACAAAGGAACCGACTTTCGAATGTAGGTTGCCAGATATATTTTCTAAAATTCCTACGTTTATATATTTTGAAAATGTTTTCTCTACTTTATTCTTCAATTGTTCGTCAATGACTCTTAGAAAGATAATATGAAAATATTCTTAAAAAATATATACTTAAATTAATTAACTAGGTTCTTCATATTTAAACAGTTTTCACTAATGAAATTAATTTTGTATATATTACTTATACTTAAAGACATTTTTAAATAATGGCCACATTGATTATTTTTTCAATTTTTTTGCCGGCTCTTTAGATATAAATGTAAAAAAATGCCGAAGAGTCGATCATATACAAACTAAACTTCAAAGACGCAAAATGCGACATGAGGTGAGTACTGGGCATAGATTTGTGCCGATTACACTAAACAGTAGTGACGTGTCTTTTTTTCCATTTTTCGTTTTTTGGAATTTTTACCATTTTGCTTTTTTTGTTTTCATTGATTTTTTATATTAGATATCCGCTGCACTACCTTACGGTGGGCTTCATAATACTTAATTTAGTAAGAATTTCTCGTTTAAATATATGAGATAATAACTGCGACACCTTACTGTGGCGTTATATTATTTGATTTAGAAAGGTAGTTTTTGACTTTATTTTTTCCGCATTTTTTCTGTTTTTAATTTTCCATTTTCTTTTAGTTTTTCGTTTATTTATTTATTTATGAATCGAAATTCAACACTATCTATTGGCTCTTCTTACAACCTAAATGTTGAATAATCTAGAAATCAAAACACAGCACCATCTACTGGGTGTCTATCTAACCTACATGTCAAAGGTGTATAGAGTTAACTTAACTTAACAATTAACTTAAACTGTCATCTATTAGGAATTCGTAGAACTAAACTATACATGTCTCTTAGGGGAGAACAAGAGAACAACGAACAACGTGTTATTATTCTTCATGCCAGAAGCAAAGACGGTTTTGTAACTTATGCGTTGCTATTGTCGGCCAAAAATATAACAAAGTCTTCTGACGATTATCACGAAGATATGACAGCCGATTTATTTGAAAAGTGGTTTGTCGAACAGTTCTTGCCTAACATATCGCCGAATTCGGTAATTGTTATGGACGATGCGTCGTATCATTTCCGCATATTAAACAAAATACCTAATAATAACACGAAAAAGAATCAAATTTTAAGATTTATGGCAATCAAAAATATCACTGTTCCTAAAAAGGTTCCAGTAAAGAAGGAATTAAGATTGATCAAAAGTCAGAATTTTAAAAATGAATACGTCATTGACACCATTTGTAGCAGACACGGTCATACCCTTTTGCGTTTACCTCCATACAACTGTATTTTTAGTCCAATCGAAATGGTTTGAAGTACTGTAAAAAAACGTTTACCATAATATAATTAGTCAACAACCTTAAGCGCAATTGTCCTTGATAATATTCGAGAGGTAATTAGTGGCATTAATAGTGATGTATGCCAAAATTGCGAGCACATGTTATAAAAATAGAAAAGGAATATCCTGTTGTATCGCTAATAGCACCATTAGTTATTCAACCTGGGACCGATTCTATTTCAGAAGACTCTGACAATTCTTGTTAGTCATTCTAACCAATTTCCTTTAAAACTATCGTGATGTATCTTGAAAACTTGTTTAAAAAAAAAAACTAATTTTAGATTCTTACTAACATACCCAACCCTTTCCTTTTCAGAGGCAAGGAAGGCTTATATCCCCTCGTGGTTCTTGCTGGACAGACTATCTTTTAAGATTGTCTGACAAAATAAGTATTACTTGCAAACAATTGTTATAAAAATATTATGAGTCATTATGAGCTATTTGAATAATGAGTCCAATGTTCTTATTAATAACTAAAATTAACAAGTTTTAATTTGAAAGAATTAATTTGTTATTTGACAATTTTCAAATTGATACAAAATTTACAAATATACAAAAACCGTTTTTCTTTTGAAATTTAAAACAAAAATTACTTAATAAAAAGTTATGAACCTTTTTTATTTAATTCCACGCCAATGGTCGGCATTGCTATCAAAGGCATTCAAATTCCGACAAAGAGCAAAAAATTTTACATTCACTTTGGAACAACTATACCAGGTTGAGAATATGATTGACGAATATTATTGAAATTGCCAAAATTCTGTTGATAATTAGAACGATTTGAATTATTAAAATGGGGCTGTTGATGTCTGTTGGAATTATAATTGTGTTTTGGATTATTATTATTTCTGTGATTATGAGAATTAGCTTTTGGTTGCTGTTGACCAATATTTAAATGAACTTGTTGCATATATTTAATATTATCTTCTTTTCTAACAAAATTAATAGCATCTAAAAAGGTTTTGGGTTCTTTAGTACGAACCATAATACCATATGGATTGCGCACTCCTGCTAAAAATACTTGTAAAGCTTGATTGCTATACATTTTTTGTTTAAATTTACGGAGATTAACATCTCTTTCATGTAATGCAAAATAATTAGACATAGAGTTCAACAATTTCTTGACTCTACCATGAAAGTCGTAAGGGGATTCGTTGGAACCTTGTCTTAAATTATTTAAATCTAAAGATAAACAGTTTTCATCTCTAGGATCACTAAAATTGCGAATAAGCTCTTGTAATATTAATTACTTCGCGAGCAGGTCCTGTCAATTTACTAATGACAGTTCTAAAAATTATAACATTTTGATAATTTCGCGGATTTGTTGAATTAATAAAATGATTTACTATACTTTCTACGCTTTCTAAGAAAAATTGAAGTTCATTCTCGTTACCATCAAATTCTGGAATGGTTTCGGCATGAACTTTTGAAAAAATTGGAAGAGACATTTTAGTGAAGTTTCTTTCTAAAAGACTATCACTAATATTTATTGAATTAAAACTTTTTATTACTGAATCTAACTCTAGATCGTTCTCGCTGTCACAGATGGAATCGGAACAAATAGAGGAGTCTGACATGTACAAAAATAAATCAACTTACAGTACGGTTTTCATTTGCATTGAAGTCCAACTGCAATAATTCGGTATCGGTCTGGAATAACTGGTACCACTATGGTCCAAGGAATTGTCAATAACACTCGATAAAGTTCGAAAAGTCAAAAATTAATTCGAAATGTTCGAAAATAGTCACTTCACTATAGAAATAGCTAAAGTTGTCCGCGATGGATACTTCGTGAGTATCCTACTGACTGCGCCAATAATATAACTCGGTTCGAAAACTTAGTTTTAAAAAAATTTTATTTTAATAATATTACAAAAATAAGACTGAATACTTAAAATAATAAAATCAGACTAAAAAATGAAACGAAATAAATCTAAAAAGAAAGCTATTGTCACGCCTTGCTGACTTGGATTAGCTTCCAGGAAAAATAGTCTTGGTCAGCATGTTGCATTATATAATTTGTGTATGGGTGGAATATTTTCGATCGTATACAATTTGTAATTTTGTTTGAGACATTCTGTAAGAACGGTATCTTTCATTGGCTTATCTAATGTTATGTTAATTCTTTTATTCGTGTTAATCGTGTTATTTCAAATCCCTGTTTTGGCAAACCCGTGTTTAGCGTATTAGAGTTTCTGGGAAATAAAGTTGATCCAGTTTCATTTCTGGTACTATTATTTTACCGTCACCGTCGTAATCTATGAGAACTTTAACAGCAATGACCTCGTTGGCGTCTACGATATCAGATGTTTCGACCGGTTTAGTTTATAAAAAATAGGAATTTTTATAACATTATTTTTAAGCACATTTTCGTTAAAATCTATGACAAGATTTAATTTTCTCAAATCATTAAGCCCTATTAACCCATCGAATTGATTATGAAATTTATATAGAATGAAATTAAGTTTTGCTGCAGATTTTAATTCGGGAAATGCAGATATTTCAGCTTTAAATTTAAAGTTATTTTCGCCTGTCGCGGATTTTATTATTGACGTTGACGGATACATGTTAAGGGGAATAGTTATTTATGATATGAGTGTTAAAAGTGACGTTTTATTTTGTAAGTGAAAACGTTTGTGAAATGAGCGGAGCGAATTGAACAATTTCACGAACAAAATAAAATCACTTTTAACACAAATACCATACAATGTTTTTTGTACAACTTCCCTATTTTGATAATGAAATGAGCGAATTTGCAATGACAATAAACTAAACCGTGTTAAAAGTAAACTAAACCGTGTTAAAAGTAAACTTGTTTACATGGCAGCGTGTTAAAAGTATTTTTAACACGCTGCTATGTAAACAATCGTTTTTAACATTGTTTGCTATCATTAAAAGTGTCACTTTTGATGACAGTTGTACAAAAAGTACTTTTCGGCTATTGCTGGATTCAGAGGAGAATTCCTACAGCTCGTATATATAAGCAGTTTAATTGGAGGATTTTTAATTTCGAGATAGGGTAAATTGCGAAAAAAGAAGTCTGAAAATATTTCATATATGTTATTTGGTTCTGTAGGGTGTCCCAAAAATTTGTTATAGTTATTTTGTCCAAAGTCAGTTTCGTCTTGCTGTTTGGCTAGAGTTGGGTCTTCAATTTCGTACTGTATTGGACCTATGATTTTATCGTTCAGATAATCATCATCGAATTGGCTATTAATATTAAATTCGTCTTGATAAAGTTTTTCGGGTTCTGAATAATTAATCTGAAATAGTTCTGCAGAAGTGAAATTTCTTTTAGCATTGTTATTAGACCTAAAAGTATTTCGAGACGTAGTTGACATTGGTTGAGAATCAAAATCGGATGTTTTGCCCGTAGGAGCGAAAACGTTTTTCAGGGGACCGAAAACCTGTCTATTGGTGGGGTAGTTACGTTTAACCGGTATGGATTGTATTGGAATTGGTTGACAAGGAAAGTTATTTTGGTTGTTATTATATCGATTATGCGAATTAGGACATGCCTGATAGTTAGGTGTAAAATTCTGTTTGAAATTGTTAACGGGTTGAGGGTTCGAAGTGGAGGGTTGTTGGAAAGTTTCGTTTGCGTATTGATGGGGTGTGTTAAATCTCTACAAAGGTCTGTGAGATGGTAATTGATTTTGTTTATTTGAATTATTTAAATTGATTTTATGGAGTAAACTTGGTTGGGCCCTTAAATTATTTTGAGATTAAAAGAAATTGTCTTCTTCAATTAAGTAATTTATCGCAATTTCAAGATTGTTAGGGTTCTTTAGTCTTATTATAGATTGTAGCTGACCAGTGAAACTTCTTAGTAACGTTTTTAGAGTCATTTCTTAGTATTGTCGTCTATGAATTTCTTTACCGGCTTCATTCATTTCGGTACTTTTAAAAATATTATTTTTTTTCGAATAAATGGCTCCTTAGAACTTGCAAGCGTTTTGCAAATTTTAATGGTTGTTCATTTTTATATGGCCGTGCAATTAGCAAATCTTGTTCTAAACATTCTAAACTTCGTTTATCTCCAAAGCAAACATTTCATGCACTTTTAATTTGGTCCCAGAAATTAAGTTCCGTTCGAGAACCAACTAACAAATGAGCTCTGTCGATTAATTTTGGTTGAATGACTTTTATTAAATATTGTTGTAAAATGATATCATTCGATTGCTTATACGTATTAACTAAAAAATCACACGGAGGCACGAATTTAGTTAGGATTAATGGATTTCCATCGTAACATGGAATAATATCCACATATAATTTCAACTAGTCCAGTCACTTCGTCGGAAACGAATTAAAATAAATGCAAATGAATCTAGACACCTAATTTTTTGATATGTTGTAGAGGATACCTAGAAAAGCTTAACTTGAGTTTGTCGACCGAGGTTAGGGGGGTGGAGAAGCCGCCATCTTGAAAAGAAAGGGTGAAATTTGTTTTTTGGCAATAACTCGGCTGTCCGATGAGATTCGAAATTTTTTGCAGGAAACTTTTTGTAGCTTTTTTTGTGCTCTACAATTAAGTCCTGACCAGTTTTAGCGTATCATGCCCTGTTATCGAGATATCGATCAAAAAAGTCAAAAATTTAGGACAAAACTTTTGTTTTTTGCTATTCTTTTTTTTGGTCATAAGTATCGAAAAAACAGTTAGATGCAACGTGTAGAGGATATTCAGACCTACAATTTCCTTTTTTTTATTTTTTTTTGGACAAAAATTCCGAGCTCCAGCACGCCGCAAAGTCAGTTAATGTGGATTCACCGACGCTCAGCGTCGAGCGAGCCGCTCTCTCGGTTGTATTTCCGCGTCGAAACTGATGGAAAGTTGTTCAGGGAACTAATGCGATAGAAAATAAATTGAGAAAGCAACAAATTAAGCATCACAAACTAGAAATTTATTTAACAAATAATTAGTTTATGCATTGCAAAAATGGTAGGTGGATTGAATATTTCGTTAAGGTTGTACACTACATTGGAGCGAAAAAAAAGTATAAAACACACGTGAAAATGAGTACAAGATTGTCTCAAGAAACTTCTGTAATAAAAAGATGAAAACACACTCGTTACAACGGATGACCGGTTTTTCAATACATTTCTTCGATACAAAATAAACGTATATGAAATTTAAAAATACATGGGATTTTTGTTCTTTTATTGGATCATGACATTTTTATTCTTTCTTTTATTTCTTTCTTCGCTTTAATGGTCCAGGCTGAAGGTCTTTGTCCTCCGTATACTCTTCGAGTTGTTGCGTCTGTTGAGACGTTCCAAATGATGCTGATCCGTTGAAAGCATGGTAGAATTATTTAAAGAAGAAAAGGTCGATCCGGAGGTTCTAACTTGCGCGGGAGAGCAATTCCTTATTGCCCTGTATGGCGGTAATAAGCAGGACAAGTCGATAAATATTTTGCGATTCCATCGCTTCGCAAAGTCAATGACTGCGAATAAAATTAATCACCTCGCATTACTCCCGCCAACGAAAAGCGCTGTGCGTCAACATATATTCCGGACATACCTGCAAGTGCAAACCTGGCTCGGATTTTTCAAAGATCCACAGGGATGGGGTTGGCGACAGACTAATCGAGGTCTCGAACCAATCACCTGCACCGCCGAACCCGCTCCACCTGAACTCATGAAACTCATTTCCTGTAAATGCAAAGGAAATTGTGAGGCTGCCTGTGGGTGTAGAAAAGCAGGAATTAGTTGCTCGGTTCTTTGCTTCCACTGCAGTGGGCAAACATGCAGCAACGTTGCCAGAGTCGACGTTTTGCTTAACGACGACGATGTTAGTGACGATGATGATGATGACGATGCTTTCAACGGATCAGCATCATTTGGAACGTCTCAACAGACGCAACAACTCGAAGAGTATACGGAGGACAAAGACCTTCAGCCTGGACCATTAAAGCGAAGAAAGAAATAAAAGAAAGAATAAAAATCTCATGATCCAATAAAAGAACAAAAATCCCATGTATTTTTTAAATTTCATATACGTTTATTTGGTATCGAAGAAATGTATTGAAAAACCGGTCATCCGTTGTAACGAGTGTGTTTGCAACTTTTTATTACAGAAGTTCCTTGAGACAATCTTGTACTCATTTTCACGTGTGTTTTATACTTTTTTTTCGCTGCAATGTAGTGTACAACCTTAACGAAATATTCAATCCACCTACCATTTTTGCAATGCATAAACTAATTATTTGTCAAATAAATTTCTTGTTTGTGATGCTTAATTTGTTGCTTACTCAATTTATTTTCTATCGCATTAATTCCCTGAACAACTTTCCATCAGTTTCGACGCGGAAATACAACCGAGGGAGCGGCTCGCTCGACGCTGAGCGTCGGTGAATCCACATTAACTGACTTTGCGGCGTGCTGGAGCTCGGAATTTTTGTCCAAAAAAAAAATAAAAAAAAGGAAATTGTAGGTCTGAATATCCTCTACACGTTGCATCTAACTGTTTTTTCGATACTTATGACCAAAAAAAAGAATAGCAAAAAACAAAAGTTTCGTCCTAAATTTTTGACTTTCTTGATCGATATCTCGATAACAGTGCATGATACGCTAAAACTGGTCAGGACTTAATTGTAGAGCACAAAAAAAGCTACAAAAAGTTTCTTGCAAAAAATTTCGAATCTCATCGGACAGCCGAGTTATTGCCAAAAAACAAATTTCACCCCTTCTTTTCAAGATGGCGGCTTCTCCACCCCCCCTAACCACGGTCGACAAACTCAACTTAAGCTTTTCTAGGTATCCTCTACAACATATCAAAAAATTAGGTGTCTAGATTCATTTGCATTTATGAAAGTACGAAGTGACTGGACTAAACATGCTTACGTTAATTTCATGAGACATGGTTTCTCTAACTTTTAATGATTTATCAAAATTAGAAACAAGTGTTTCGATATCAGTATCGTTCATAGAATAAATTTTTATTAAAGTTTTATATGTATTTATTTATTAAATAAACTTTAAATTAAATATCAGTTGCGTAATTGCTAGTTACCTATTCTAAATTTCTCAAGCGGAGAAGGGGTGAAAAGGAACTCTGTACTTACCACCCTTGTGATTCCCTGCAGCTTCCAAGCACTCGCTCCAAAAATGGTTCGGATCAACATGAAGAGTTAAAACTCGCCGTAACTTGAAAATCGGTTATCGATACCGCGGCTTTTCAATATGTCGTTAACCTTACTGACTGCGCCGAGTGAATGTCATATCTGATGGGATTTGAATTCATTATAACGTTTCGCTTCCTAACCACTTGATCATCCAATAGCTTAAGTGGTTAAAGCGTGCCTGCGTATAAGGCAGTGATGGTGGGTTCGAGTCCCACTGGATGTGACATTTTTTCAATTTCTCCTTAATGTCAGTTTAATAATTTCTTGTTTGTTTAATTTCTAAATTTCAAAAAAATACGTTGAGAGTTATCTCAAAAATAATAGTTGACTAAAAATCAATGGTTCCGGTCTCCTAACCGAATAAAAATATAAGACAGGACACAAATAAAGTGACTTAGAGTTTGAAGTATCAATTGTCGATTTGACAAAACTTCTCTCTCATTAACGTCATGTAACATGTGCTTAAGGAGGAAGTGAGTGAATGTCATATCTGATGGGATTTGAATTCATTATAACGTTTCGCTTCCTAACCACTTGATCATCCAATAGGGACCGAGCCTCTAGACCGTCACGCCCCTCTGGTGATAGAATTTGTAAACTTATGGGCAAAAAATTAACCAATAGTATGTGATAAATTGTTTATTAACCTTTTATTAAAATAAATTTTAAAATTATTCACGCTGTCTTTATCAATAAAATCATGTTGTATAAAAGGCTGTACAGAAAAGTCTCGCATAGAGCGGTATATAAATTTACCTGTGAAATTTTATTGTTTTCCGTTAATTACCATTGGAAAGACGTGGAAAGACATTTTGACCACGAATATTATTATTATTTATCGGTTGAAATCCGTATGTAATTATTTTTTCCATTATTTATTAATTATGACGTTTGTTATTAATAAATTTTTGCCCATTTAATTCCTAATTTCCGCACTAGGGCGCGCGGCCTTTAGTCAAAGTGCTGCCTCTACAGCGTGCCTGCGTATAAGGCAGTGATGGTGGGTTCGAGTCCCACTGGATGTGACATTTTTTCAATTTCTCCTTAATGTCAGTTTAATAATTTCTTGTTTGTTTAATTTCTAAATTTCAAAAAAATACGTTGAGAGTTATCTCAAAAATAATAGTTTACTAACATATTAGTTATATCAAATGATACTAATTTAGTATTATTTTGTAATTTACATTTATTTTAATTGGGGGCAAGTATTTCTTACATGGCCTAGTTCATTGCAGTTCCAACACCTCACTGGGCGCCTTCTTTTTGGAGATAACTTCATTAATCTCTCCACTACCGCCTCGACGTCTCTGACGGAATGAACGGCGTGGTCGTAGTTACTGGTGACTTCCCTTAGTCGAGCAACTCCACGTGAGGCTTCCGTCGCCGCATCGAACTCCAGAGCAATGGTCAAGGCGTCCACAAGAGACCTCGGCCGCGCCAACCTTACAGCCCGTTGCAACTCGGCGTCTCGAAGACTATAGGTTTGGACCGCCAAGCACTCCAGGAAATCTTCAGCTGCGTTTGGATACGCAAACCTTACCATTCTTTCCACTTCCGCCTCGAACTCCTGGATAGTTTCTCCATTTTTCTGCTTTCGGCTCTTTAACTGGATTCGATATACCGGTTGTAGATGAGTTTGGCCATAACGCATCTCTAGACGATTTGCCAATAACTCGAAATTGTCAGCTTCATCCGGTGTCAATGAATGCAGGACGTCTAAAGCCTCGATGACCATCCATTTGCTCTAGCTGCTGCGTCGAATTGTTTTAGGTAATTCGGCCAGGAAGTCTTCCCGTCGAAGGTCGGGGGTTTCATCGTCGTTCGTACCTGAGTCGTCTCCCTATCTCCTTGTCGTTCAACGTCTACGTGGCAGGTTTCCGTTCTTTCTGCATCTCCGTCGCCGTGGTGGATGATTTGATTTCGACGACAAGCTTCCTGTTCTTGTTGAAGCTTCCTTATTTCGGACTGCATTTGCTGGTTGATCTCTTCTCGCAAGTTGGCAACTTGCTGATTTTGCTCGTCTCGCATGTGAGTCATTTGCTGATTCATGTTTTCCACTTGCTGATTCAGGTTGTCTTCTTGCTGATTTAAGTTGGTCACTTGCTGATTTTGCTCGTCTCAAAGAGTGCCAATTTCGGAGCGCAGATGCGATATTTGCTGAGATAACGAACTGGATAACTCTTCTGATAGGGTAGACATCCGTTGTGATAGCTGGCTCATTATCTGAGTGGATAGCTCCTCTTGTTGGCTAGTCATTCATTGTGATAGCTCCTCTTGTTGGCTCGTGATTCGTTGTGATAGCTCTTCTTGCAGCCGGGAAAGTTGTTGCGTTTGTTTTTCTTGTTGGCTCGCCAATCGTTGTGATAGCTGGGACATATCTTCGCGCTGGCTGCTCATCTGACTGGACAACTGGGACAGCGATTTTTGAACCGGGTCATCAAACTCCACAAATTATTACTTAGGTAGTATTCACGGAGCCTATTTAACAATACAGATTTGGTCCAAGTAGTCTCCAACTCCAATTCTTTGAGCTCTCTTCTAAGCTCAGCCACCAATAGTTCATTTATCTTCTTTCCAGGCATTCTTGTATCTTTACAAGAACATTCTAGAAAGAATGGGAAACATAAATCGAACTTAAATAGTACCTACTGTAACGTTTGCAACGTTATTTTTTGGCCTGGCCTACGTACTATTTAATTTTTATAATTTCTCGGCTATTTTGGATTCGCCGCGTGGCCGGTTTCGGTGTTGAGAAGGGGAATGTGGGTTCGATCATTAGAAATGTCTTATTTTAATTTTTTTTTGATTTTGTGCTTCTAAAGTAATCAGTTCTTTCAATACATTCTCCCTTCGGCCGATTGCCAAATTTTGAAGGGTCCTAAGAAAAGGACAGAAAACAAGGAACCAATTTTTTTTGGTAAAGAAGCTTTTGGCCTAGCCGAATTTTAATTTGCTGCCGTATCCTGGCTGTGACCGCACAAAGGCCTTTTTCTCCAAAGAATCTTCTGAAGACTTGTATTTGAAAACATCTTGCCATCGGCATCTTAAACCAGGAGCTAAAGGGGACCGAATTTTTCCGTCATCCACGACCTTTTTTGAGGAAGAATCCAAAAAGATAAGAATTTAGTTTTTCACTATTAATTTTTTTTTCTAATAGTTCATGATAATTTTCATTAAGAATTTTGAATAAACAATTTTAAACTGATTTATTCTCTTTTATTTGTATGTCTGTATTTGGCGCCCTTATTTTTTTGTTTGGGGAGAGTTAAAAAAAGAAAGCCAGAAGTAAGCCACGAACCCTGGAGCTAGCAAGGGTATTTTTACGTTACAAATTGGCGCCCAACTAAAGACTTCTCGCTTTTTTTTGAAACTTTTCCTAACATTCACATTAAAGTAAATTAATTTTAAATTTTTTCCATCAATTTAATACAGACATTCAAATATTTTATAAATTGTTTTACTAACAGCTAATTTTTCTATTATTACTTTATTTGGTTGGATTTTATTATCTATAGATTCAAGGTTATCCACTATTGAATTGGTGTATTTCTATAGTAATTTTGAACTGGTTTTGTTTAACATTAACTTTCTATTTACCGATGATGGATTTGATATTATCTAAATATTTTGGTATTTTTAATTTATTAGTAATTTTTCTATACCGATTGTCTCTTACGATGTTTTCTATACATTTAAAATATCTCTTTATCTTGAATTTATCTCTATTATTCCTGATTTATAGGCGGAATTTTCTAAACAGTTAGGGCCCTTCTTAGCAGATTTTAATGTGTTTGTATCGTGTTATCAATATGTCCTTTTTTTTCGTTGCTATCTTAGCTTTTGTCTTTTTTTTCATGACTTTATTTTGCGATTGTGAGAGTTACAGTCAAAATCTTTTTTGAATTCCTTCAATTTCTGTATCTTGGTTTTTTTCTTTTCTCTCTTTTTATCTCATTTCTTCCAGTAAGGGATTTGGAAAATGGTTTTTGGGAATTTTGGTTATATCTTGAGTGTGGGTACCTATAGTTGTTTGCCGTGGGCATTTTGGGTGTGGTCTGGAGGACCACATTATTACCGTGTAAGGTCTGTGAGACCTTAGTATCTTGTAGGGGTCTGTGAGACCTGTTTATCGTTGTAGCGGTTAGGTGTAACTGCTTTTTGGTTCTATTGGTGTTCCGTATGGTTGGGACACAATAGAAATTTATCTTATCTTATCTTATTGTGTTGTGGGATTATGGTCTATTTTGTTTCTTTTTTTAACCGTTAGGGTTTATCTTTGCGAAGCAAATAGATTTTCCATGTGTTTTTGTGTACCTACTCGGGATTTTTTTTTTGTTTTCCAATTACCATTCTTTCATTTTTTATCTGTATTGATTTGTGATACACCAAATACAGAGATTCCTTTTAATATCTAGGACTGTTTCTTTACATACCGAGGACATCTTGATATATTTTGTGATTTTTTTCGTATGTTTCGTTACCTTTGTAATAATTTTGTAGTAACGTTATTGAAAAATTTTGAGATATCGTTTTATATTTTATCTTTTCTCGACATTTTTTTTTTAAATTCTCTAATTTCTTTACTTTTTCCTTACACTGGAGTTACTACACTAAAGGCATTAGTTTTATTAACTAATCATTAACTTTTCAATTTCCATTTCTTAGATTTTTTTTAATTCTTAAACTTTTTCAAAATTCATTTCAACTTTTTAATTAAATTTGATTGTCATTTAGTTTTTTCTAGTATAAAATTTATATAAGGGTTGGTGAGTTCAGGTCAGTACTGTACCTTAGGGATAGCATTTTTTTTGCGAGTACAGGCTGAAGCTGTTCCTCTGTGCCGCACCACCAAATTAGTATAAATTTGTATTTTTGAATACTTTTTTTGCCTTGTTCCTTTTTTTAAATTTTTCTTTACTTATTGATTATTGCCTTTCAGTATTCCTAGCGTTTGAGTATTTGTTTCCTGTTCCTGAATGATTTCGTCGTTTTTACTTTTATTAACTGTCCTATATTAGTGTTTTCATTCGGATTTCATTATTTCTGCGATGTTTTGTCTTTTTACCGTTGAATAATTATCTTTTCATCGTTTGTATGTCGTATTTGAACAGCGATAAGACTGTCAAGTTGTGTTTTGTTCTGAATATCAATCGATTTTTCTTTTAGTGTTTGGACACATTTTCGTTCAATTGATATTTGGTTTCAATTTTTCTCGTTCATTGAATAGTTTCTTGGCCTTTGGCTTATTTGATCACTCTTTTGGAGTTTTTTTTGTTTGTATTCAATGATTCTCTTGATGTCGGTCTTATCTTGTTTTGTTTATTTTCGAGACATATTTTTGTTTTCTCGCTTTGTTCACAATTGCTTTGTGAACAAATTATCTTTTGTTTCTTTTGACATCGCGTCAAATCGTTGTTGACGACATTGATAAGGATAGTTAATATTACCTTTTTACCGATTGTGGCTGTGCGACCAATACTTTGATGTAGAGAAGTTTTTTTTTGTATTATTTTTGAGAATTATACCAATTCTTGTGGTTTTTTTTCTAAATTTTTTAATGTTGTATATTTTATACCTATTCACCAGTTTTTGATTATTTACTTTTTTAATTTTTTTGAATTTTAATAGTTTCACTTTTTGAAAAAAAAAAAAAAAAAGAATTTGCAATTCTTTTTTTTCCGTCAGGTTACCGTGGTGTAACGTTTGCAACGTTATTTTTTGGCCTGGCCTACGTACTATTTAATTTTTATAATTTCTCGGCTATTTTGGATTCGTCGCGTGGCCGGTTTCGGTGTTCAGAAGGGGAATGTGGGTTCGATCATTAGAAATGTCTCATTTTAATTTTTTTTTCATTTTGTGCTTCTAAAGTAATCAGTTCTTGCAATACATTCTCCCTTCGGCCGATTGCCAAATTTTGAAGGGTCCTAAGAAAAGGACAGAAAACAAGGAACCAATTTTTTTTGGTAAAGAAGCTTTTGGCCTAGCCGAATTTTAATTTGCTGCCGTATCCTGGCTGTGACCGCACAAAGGCCTTTTTCTCCGAAGAATCTTCTGAAGACTTGTATTTGAAAACATCTTGCCATCGGCATCTTAAACCAGGAGCTAAAGGGGACCGAATTTTTCCGTCATCCACGACCTTTTTTGAGGAAGAATAAGATAAGAATTTAGTTTTTCACTATTCATTTTTTTTTTCTAATAGTTCATGATAATTTTCATTAAGAATTTTGAATAAACAATTTTAAACTGATTAATTCTCTTTTATTTGTATGTCTGTATTTGGCGCCCTTATTTATTTGTTTGGGGAGAGTTAAAAAAAGAAAGCCAGAAGGAAGCCACGAACCCTGGAGCTAGCAAGGGTATTTTCACGTTACACTACACACTAGAAAGAGAGAGAACATTCTAGAACAAATAACCAAAAATAATAGTCTTTCAAGTAAAGGTCCTTTTCTTAATCGGTTATCCCGTTACAATACTATACTACACTATATTGTTATGGAGGAAATATGGCGGAGACTGAAAGTCGGTCTTCACATGAGCTCTGTGTTTTAAGTGAAGATAGCTTTCAAGATAAGCAATTTAAATGCTGTCAAACGAAACCAAACAAAACTATAGTGTGCATAAAATGTGGGATTGTATATCATCATTCATGTGCTGTGAAAAATAAAGTGAAATGTGTAATTATAGACAGTGTACAAATAATTTGCATCGAGTGTATAACTCGACCACATGTAGAACCACAAACGCAGGAAGAGGTAAAAAATTATATGCACCTACAAAATGAAAATGCTTTACTTATGCAAATCATTACTGAAAAAGAAGAAAAATATAATTTATTGCTTGCAAATAATGAATTATTAAAGCAAAACAACAATCTTATTCAACAAAAACTAAGCGATCTTATCAGTAAACAAGAACCAAACCGACAAAAAAGAGTACCTACAATAAATTCTAAACAGACAAGTTCAAAGCAACCACAAAAACCAATAGGGTATTCCGATAGCCTGGATCAACAAACAATAACAAATCCTGAAACTATCAGTACAGTGATGCCAGATCAACAGCAAAATCTCGACACCTCAAATAAAACTGAAATAAACTCAGAACAAAATAAGTTAATAAAAGAACAAACTAAAGTCATGAATAATATAATTAATCTCGATAAAAACCAGAACAGTAATGATGGATTTATCAAGGTAATATACAATAAGAGAAAAGCGGTTAGAAGAAATTTAGGCGATAATGATGAAGCTGATTTCGGAGTACCTAAGAAAGTATGGCTGTATCTATACAGGGTGAAGAGAGAAGTTACATGCGAGAAAATTAAGAACTACTTCAACAATCAGGAGATATTCAAAGAAGCGAACATAGTAATAAACGAACTGCCGACCAAATTAGATCAAAATAAATGTTTTATGTTCGGAATAGATTTCGAGTGTAAAGATAAAATTTATGAACCTTCCGCTTGGCCTAGGTCTGTAGCATTTAGAAGATTTGATTTTTAAAGAATATCTCATCTACGTCTCCAAATTACAACTGTCTAAGTCAATTGTCAGCTAAAAAGTTATACTCAAATTGTGACGTAGTAGGTACAAGACAACCTTAAAATTATAGAAGATGTTAGTGCATGTAACATAAAAGTTATGCACTGGAATATTCAGTCATTGAAAAACAAAGTATCTGCAATAGAAGTTGCCATTGAAGATGCAAAACATGATATACTCTGCATTACAGAATATTGGTGTAATGAAGAAGAGTTAAAACATATTGGCTTACAAAGTTATGGCATTATCGCAAATTCCAATCGTTCTACATATAGGGGAGGAGGTACAGCCTTGTATACAAGACTAGGAGTATTCATTGAAGTGATCCCTTTCTATATTGATGTACCAATGATAGAAAAAACATTTGAATATTCTTACTGTAAATTAAAAATTAAAAACTATCTCTTTGTTATAATATGTATATATAGATCACCATTAGGTGAGTACAATATTTTTATTGATAAACTAATAACGGTCTTGGAATATATTTCAAATCATTGTAAAAACTGCATAATATGTGGGGATTTTAATGTAGATTTTATGAAAGATGCAGAGTTGTCGCTAAATTTAAAACAAATTTTTGCACAATATAGTTGTTTATATTTCTAAAATACAAGGTATCACGAGATTCTCATCTAAAACACAGCTTGATAATATATTCATAACAATTAGGGATGGGAACAATGGTGATGGTTCTGTTATTGAGACCTTGGTTTCGGATCACTTTGCACAGTTGTTAACATTAAAGATCCAATATAACAATAAAACTAGAAACTTTATTGAAAAAAGATTTTACTCAGAGGAAAACATAACACACTTTTTAAAATACCTCTCTAGTGAGACCTGGGATGACGTGTGGACGGAGCACTCTGCAAATAGTAAATATTCTATTTTTTATGATATTATACACTATTACTTTGAGTTATCGTTCCCATTAACTAAATGTAGAACAAATGTTACAAACAATACCTGGATAACACCCGAAGTCAAAAGGTTCTCATCGTATGTACGAGATTGGTTTAACTTATATAAAAAAACTCAAAATGAAGAAATATATCAAAGGTTTAGGTTAGAAAAAAAAAATATTAAAAAATTTTTGGTTAAACATAAAAAAGAGATCAATAACCAAAATATTGAACAATCTCAGAATAAATCCAAAACAGTATGGGGTATCTTTAATAAAGTAACTAATAAAACTTCCAAAAATATGAATGATATAAAACTAGAATTAAACAATGAACTAATTACAAACCCAAATAACATAGCTCAAATATTTGCTCAACATTTTCAGCTTAAGCCTAGCTCAAATTCTGTTTCACCAAATTATGTATCATATTCGCCACATTCAATATTTTTGCAACCAACAGACTTTAATGAGGTGTTAAATATAATTAACGAATTACAACCCAAATAAGCCTGTGGCATAGATGGTATACCTCCGATTATCGTCAAGAAAGCCGCTCTATACATTGCTACTCCATTGGTTGACATAATAAATTGATGCTTCGCTATAGGAGTTTTTCCCGATGACTTGAAAATAGCAAAAATCATTCCTATATTTAAAAAAGGTTTAAAAACAAATATAAATAATTATAGGCCTATATCTATACTACCAATCCATCAACAATATTTGAAAAAGTTATTTATAACAGACTGCTTACTTTTCTCGATCATTTTAATATTTTGAAATCCGAACAATATGGATTTAGGAAAGGGATCGACTGATCTTGCAATTTATAATACTGTTTCTTACATTGTAGAAAATATTGATAAAAGAAATTTGGTAGGTGGATTATACTTTGACGTATCAAAAGCATTTGACATGGTAAACTATAAAATATTACTCAGTAAACTGGAAAACTATGGAGTAAGGGGGACTGCTTTAAAACTAATAGAATCTTATCTAACTAATCGACAGCAACTCATAGTTATAAATCAAACCGGTCAAAATTATTCTTCAGATAAGTTTAGTCTAATGCTAGGTGTACCTCAAGGTTCTATACTGGGCCCTTTATTATTTTTATTGTATGTCAACGAATTACCAGTGTTCAATATTCACTTCGACGCCTGTATGCTGGCTCACTATTCAACCCCAGGTCGAGCGATGTCGGACGAGGACGAATAGAAAAACGACGAGAGAAGATTGACAACGGTCGTACCACTAACTTGAGTTTTCCTGTCTGTGTTTGAATTAATACGTTACTTTAGTTGTAATACTTAATAAAACAGTTTAAAATAAGGAGTTTTAAATCAATAAATCCTAAAAAAGCGAAGCAACATTCATCAACAATACATGGTCCTTCAGCCGAATGGTTTTAACCTATGGAAAAATCGTCAAGTAAGTCTGCTTTCCTTTTTAACTATTCCTTTGCATCGGTTTTTATATTTTTATTCTATTTATTTGTAAATGTGATCGATTTTAAAATAAATAACGTTTGTGCATGATATTTTTATCGATCGAGTAACAGTAATCATTGCATTAATTTAATATCTGTTTATAATTTGCATTGATCGTTTTAGAAGAGGTACATTTTTATATCGAGGTTTATCGCCTATCGGGTAGGCAAATAGCGTAATGGCCGAACAAGTAGCTAAACATAAAGCATTTCCAGGTCAAATTAAGGGTAAGCTATCGCGCTTTGAAACATTTTTAAATCGGTTTGATCCCGACAACATTACGCAACTAGAATCGCGTTTGGACGATATTTTTCCTTTATTATCGGAATTCAACGGGGTGCAGTCAACAATCGAAGAAATTGACAAATCCGAATTAAATAGCAATGAGCGAGAGTTATTTGAAAATAGGTATTACGAATCAATCGGAATAGCGAAAACGAAAATACGCGAATTCTACGCACAGACAAACGAATCTAATAGTACGCCAGTAGCATCGAACATTTTAAGCGGTAGCAATTTAAACAATATCGAGTTTAAAAAGAATGTAAAATTACCGACAATGCAATTACCGACTTTTAACGGGGAATACGAGCAGTGGGAACATTTTCGGGACATGTTTCTAGCAATCGTACATCAAGATGAATCGATCGATAACATAAGAAAATTTTACTATTTGTCAAGCTCGCTTACGGGGGCTGCGGCGAAAGTAATTCAGTCAATAAGCGTAACGAATGATAATTATTTAGTTGCTTGGGATCTTTTAAAAAACAGGTTCGAAGACAAAGATTTAATTTCGCGTAAACATATAAAAGCGATTGTGGAAATGAAACGGGTTTCAGGTGATATTAGAGATTCCTTGCGCGAATTTACGGATGATATACAAATACATATTAGGTCGTTAGAGTCTCTCGGTGAAGAAGTAAATAAATGGAGTAGTTTACTCAATTATATTATCTGGCAAAAGTTAGACCCGGAAACACAGGATGATTGGGAGGAACACGTAGTAACTAAAAAATTAAAACGTCCGGAAACCAAGGTCCTTATTGAATTTCTTATCGAAAAATGCAAATTTTTGGAAAAACGGGATAATTACAGAAAGACAGAGCCCAGCAAACAAATAAAAAATTTTGATAATCGAGATAAAAACCAATCGTCCAAGACTAATCAAATCAAAAAATATTCCGTAAGTAACGTTGCGACAAAACGGGAAAATTTATGTCAGTTTTGTAAGGGCGATCATTACATATATTTTTGCGAAAAACTTAAAGTATTACCAGTGGCGTCGCGTTTAGCAGAAGTTAAAAAATTACCAATATGTATTAATTGCTTGAGAAGCAATCATAGGTCTAAAGATTGTACTGCTCAAGGGTGTAAGAAGTGTTCAAAGAAGCATAATACAATGCTTCATTATGATAACACCGAAAGCGCATCAGAGCCAAATCGAGCTGTTTCGTTGGGCTCCGTAAATAATAATGCAACGCAAGTTGGCAATAATGTAACGATGATTTGCCATGAGCGTGAAAAGCAAATTTTACTTTCAACCGCTTTAGTTTCAATAAAGGATAGTCTTGGCAATTGGCAAACAGGTAGGGCTTTACTTGACTCTGGTTCACAACCTAATTTTATGTCAAAATGTTTATACGAAAGGTTGAACCTCAAGGCAACTAAAACGAATATTCCAGTAATTGGTGTCGGAGAATCGACCACTAATGTCCTTTATAGCGTGAGTACCGAAATAAAATCATTAACGGAAAGGTATGAAATAAATTTGAGATTTCTAATTCTGGAAAAAATCACAGAAAATCTACCGGTTACACAATTTGATCAATCTCTAGTAAGTATTCCACGTGACATCAGTTTAGCTGATAATTCATTCAATATTAACGGTAAAATTGATCTTCTTTTAGGCGCGGAAGTTTTTTATAATTTGATGAAGTCCGGGCAAATTAAATTGGGACCGCATCTACCAGTTTTACAGTCTACGGTTCTAGGTTGGATCGTGTCGGGTCCAATTCCTATTTTAAGCGAAAAACGCGCGGGTACAGCCAATAACGCAGTTTGCGGTCTAGCATTAAACGGGTTGAGTTTCGACCTAAAACAGTTCTGGGAAATCGAGGAAATTCTACCCAAATCGAACAGATCTTCTGAGGAGTTAAAATGCGAAGAAATCTTTACGACAACGACGGAACGAGATGAAACCGGAAGATTCGTAGTTCAACTGCCGTTCGAGGATACATTTGAGAAATTCGGAGAATCCTTAGAATCTGCAGTTAATCGCTTACACGCAATGGAGAAAAAATTTAAAAGAAACCCAGATTTCAAGAAACGGTATATAGATTTCATGCAAGAATATGAAATGCTGGGGCATATGTCTCGGGTGGAACCTGAAAATCACGTTGAATCTAATTCCCATACTTTCTACTTACCGCATCATGGAGTACTAAACGAAACAAGCAGCACTACCAAACTGCGCGTAGTTTTCGATGGTTCATCCAAATCGTCGAACGGAATATCGCTGAACGACGCGCTATTAGTCGGACCGCCATTGCAAGACGAACTTTTTTGCATTCTATTACGCTATCGGAAACATAGGATTGCATTCAAAGCCGACATACGTAAGATGTACCGCATGATAAACATATTTAAATCGCAAAGGAACTTTCAACGAATAGTATGGCGAACCAATCCAGATGTTGATATCAGCCATTTTGTACTCAATACCGTTACATATGGCCTCTCCTCATCGTCATATTTAGCAATTCGATGTTTACAGCAGGTAGGCATTGACATCAAAGACAAGTTCCCGGTAGTTAGCGATATAATTTTATCGGATTTTTATGTTGACGATATTCTGAACGGAGCTGAAACGAGAGCGGACGCGGTCACAATAATATCGCAACTCATACACACTTTTAGTAAATATGGATTCGAATTGGGTAAATGGGCTTCCAATAATACGGATCTACTAAAGGAATCTGGTTTAGAAGAAACGGAGCAGTATGAAATAACTGACAACGAAGCAAGAAAAACTCTCGGAATGTGGTGGAACGCGCACACGGATACATTCAGTTACAAAATCGAAATAAGTTGTACTAGTTTAACAAAGCGAATGGTTTTGTCATCTACAGCCAAATTGTTTGACCCGTTAGGACTCCTATCGCCTATAATAATTCCAGCCAAGATCCTATTACAGAAAATATGGCAATTAAAAATCGGCTGGGACGATCCATTACCGACCGAAATAGCACAAGTATGGTTGAACTATATAGGTCATCTACCTGAAGTCAAAAAAATATCTATACCGCGGCACGCTCTGCTTCCCGAAGCCAATCGGTTAGAAATTCATGGTTTCAGCGACGCATCGGAATCGGCTTATGGTGCCTGCATTTACCTGAAATCCATTTCACCACAACATGAAATTAAAACGCTACTATTATGTTCCAAATCCAGGGTGGCACCATTAAAAACTATATCTCTACCTCGATTAGAATTATGTGGAGCGGTTTTACTCGTTAATCTATACAAAAAGGTGATTAATGCCCTAAAATTACGAATAAGCGCAACTTTCTTATGGACTGATAGTAGCATTGTCTTATCGTGGTTGAAAGCACCTCCAAGCTCATGGAAAGTATTCGTGGCAAATCGAGTGGCGGAAATCCAGTCCAATACCGACATCAGTCAATGGAATCATGTGCCTTCTGGAGACAATCCCGCGGATTTGGTTTCTAGAGGAGAACGACCAAACAAATTAACGAATAACGCGCTGTGGTGGGAAGGCCCAGTGTGGCTTAAACAAGAGCGGAAATTCTGGCCCAAATCGAATGCTTACTGTCAAATCATACCAGAAAAACGAAAACCAAAACTCTTCACGTTTACGTCAGTCGTCATCGACTTTTCGATATTCGATAGGTATTCTACTCTGCAGAAATTAAAACGCATCGTTGCTCTTATTTTTCGATTCTTTCGTAACTGTAGTAAGGTAAAAATGCACCGTGAATTAGGTCTCATATCATCAAACGAACTTGACCATGCTCTCAAAACTCTCGTACGATTAGCGCAAATTGAAGTGTTCTCGGATGAAATAAATTCTTTGTCAGTTAAGGGTAGCGTACCAAAACGTTCAAAACTTTTATCCTTGAATCCATTCAGGGATTCTGAAAACTTAATCCGTGTGGGAGGGCGAATAGCGAATTCCAATTTGCCAGTTGAGAGCAAGCATCAAATAGTACTTCCTACGCGCCATCGTCTTACCCAACTAATCATTCTAAACGAGCATTATAGACAATTTTACGCGGGTTCTCAGGCTATTTTAAATGCGCTACGGGAAAAATACTGGATAATCGATGGAAGAGCCGCAATTCGCAGTGTTTTACGCAAATGTTTGATATGCTTTCGCGCCAAACCCATAAAGTTAACGCGCCTGATGGGCGACCTTCCTAGGGATCGAGTCTCTCCTAATCGTCCTTTTCACGTTGCCGGTGTCGATTTTGCAGGACCTTTCTTGATTAAAGACGGAAAATTAAGAAATCGTGCCATAATCAAGGCTTATTTGTGCCTTTTTATTTGTTTTGCCACGAAGGCAGTTCATTTAGAGACGGTTAGCGACCTATCTAGTAATTCCTTCTTATCTGCCTTAAAGCGTTTCATTTCCCGTCGTGGATTATGCAAAACCATTTTCTCGGATAACGGCACCAACTTCGTTGGCGCAAATACTCTATTAAAAAACATTAAAATTGAGCATTATCTAGCTGATAATCAAATCGAATGGAAGTTCATTCCCGCTCATTCACCCAATCAGGGTGGCTTATGGGAGGCTTCCGTAAAAATCGCTAAATATCATGCCAAACGGGTTATAGGTAATAGTCATTTAACATTCGAAGATTTATCGACCGTTTTTTGTCAAATCGAGGCAATAATAAACTCGCGACCACTCACTCCATTATCCAACGATCCCAATGATTATTCTGCCTTAACTCCTGGCCACTTCCTCATCGGTGCTCTCTTATTGTCCCTTCCTCAAGCAGATATTACAGAACTACCATCAACCAGATTAAATCATTATCAGCGTCTGCAACAAATGGTCCAACATTTTTGGTCCAGATGGTCCAAGGAGTATCTAGTTTCCCTCCAGCAGCGTCAGAAATGGAGAACTCCACACGGTACTCCTTTAAACGTAGGTGATCTTGTTGTCATGGTAGACAAGGTCAATCCACCACAAGTATGGCGAATGGGGCGCGTCACTGAGCTACACCCCGGAAGAGACGGCATAGCTAGAGTCGTCACTGTTAAAACCGCAACCGGAGTCACCAGAAGAGCCGTACAAAAACTATGTCGGCTTCCTATAGAGTCATAACATCATAATTTTGACAAAGTACCGTTTGTCAAGGCCAGCGGCATGTTCAATATTCACTTCGACGCCTGTATGCTGGCTCACTATTCAACCCCAGGTCGAGCGATGTCGGACGAGGACGAATAGAAAAACGACGAGAGAAGATTGACAACGGTCGTACCACTAACTTGAGTTTTCCTGTCTGTGTTTGAATTAATACGTTACTTTAGTTGTAATACTTAATAAAACAGTTTAAAATAAGGAGTTTTAAATCAATAAATCCTAAAAAAGCGAAGCAACATTCATCAACAATACAACCAGAGATCCTAAATGATGGATTAGTATGTCAATTCGCTGATGACACATCAGTCATAATATCTACTACTACCATAACTGAATTATCTAAACAGCTTTCAGGTTCAGTAGCTCGGATGAATACATGGTGTAATGAAAACTACTTGGTTCTTAATAATACCAAAACAGGACTTATACAATTTAATAAAACAAATACAACTATGGAATCGCCATATGTTTCATTTAATCACCAATCAATACCACTTCAACCATACATAAAATTCCTGGGTGTTTTTGTGGATGCAAATCTTAGTTGGGAGACACATATATAGTCTAGTTCACAAGTGCTTTTTTGCTCAACTTTTTTACTGTCACAAAAACAGACATGACAGTTTTTTTACTATTTTTTAATTTTTAATATACGGTCTCTGTAATTTTGTCATTCTTATTTGGTTTTTCATCCTTACAATTATTATAATTTATAAACTAATGAAGATACGATAAAAATTCTTAAAACTTAATTATTCTCCATTAGGCAAAATTTGCAATGGATTTTCACAAATAAAACAACTCACTTTCGGATTCATTTTACGAATAATTCACGTCAATAGCAAAATTCACAATATTATATTTATTGAATCAAACGCAAAACTTGGAAGTAAGTAGACTTGAGACTGCAATAGTTCATTAAAAACAACATTAAAAAAAAATAAAAAACAAACAAACTCATGTTTGTTTGGTACGAAGAATAAGAAAAAAAAATAAGGTAAAAATTTATTTGTTTATAACAAATTGTTTATTAAATAAACAATGAAAAATTAAATAAAACGAATTTTCTATATCGAAAAGAAAAACAAATAATGATTTTAAAAACATTATTTCTTTCTTCCTTAATATTAATAATTAGAAGTGGAAGAAATTAATTGGTAATTAATAAATGCTTTTTTAAGCAATAAAAAAAAGTTTTTTAGGAAATAATTTTTCTTTTAAAAATCATTTGTATCAAAGATTGAAATTCCATAAAAAAAATTCAATTATCTAATAAACAACGCATTTGTTTATAACAATTTTTTAAACAATAACTGATAAAAATTTAAAAAAATATTTTTATGCAGGTTCTAATAACATTAAAGCGGATCATTAATAATATTTAAAAAAAAACTTTTTTTCAATGATTAATTTAAGTTTTTAATTTTGCAACAACGATTATTATTAATAAAAAACTGAAAAATATATATTTTTAAATTTCACTAACGGGGAACTATTCTAAAGCCTTTTAAGAATTGCTCAAAGAGAGAAAAAAAAACTAAAATTTATAGTTCAACAATTATCACACTTGCAATGTTTATGTTCAAGCAGAAAAACATTTTAATTAACAATTGCATAAATAATTTATAAATGGTAATAAAAAAAAATTCAGGCGGATTATTGTTTATTTATCTATCCAGTAAGCACTTGATTTTTTTCATATCCTAAATTTGATATTTAATATGTTAAAATAATTTTTATTTAAAAAGTGTCCAAAGCAGGCGTGGCTTGCGCAAGCCAGAGCACCCGTTTTCGGCTGTATTTTCAACCATCTGGGAAAATTATAAATATTAGTACTACAGTTCCGAGGGTTTAAGCTTTTTTGTAGGAAATTTTCTCCTCTTTTTGAATCTTTTTTTTAATTTAATAAATCTTTATTAGTTTTTAAGATATTTGCAAAAAATCAAACCCTCTTCTTTTTGTTTTAGTTAATTGTTAATAACTTTTGCAGTTTTTGCATGCGGAACATCATTTTTTTCAAAAATCATCTAGATGCGATTCCGAATCGAATGACATCTCGTTCATAATTTTCGGAGACTGCTGAAAAAAGTTGAGCAAAAAAACACTTGTGAACTAATAAATAGTCTGAAATCAAGACTATCCTCTATATGTGGTCTGATAAGGGTCATAAGAGACCAAGTAACAGTAAAATACCTAAAAATATATTACTTTACACATATTCAATCCATAATATCTTATGGTATACTTTTTTGGGGCAACTCATCCTTGTCAGACAGAATATTTATAATTCAGAAGAGAATACTGCGATGTATGTTAAATCTCCCTTTTCCTGTCACTTGTGTACCACACTTCAAACAAATGTGCATATTAACAGTTCCATCACTATATTACCTAGCTCTTGTGTGTTTCGTGCATAAACATCACTCACTATTTTCTAAGAATAGAGACTACTATTCATTGGACATGAAAATGAACACACGATATGCTGACAATTTGTGTATCCCGCATCATAACTCTGCATTCTATGAGAAAGCAATTCATTATCAAGCGATAAAAGCCTACTTATCATTACCTCCACATATTAAACAGATTAATAGTGTTAAGTCGTTTAGAAAAACCGTAATAGAGTTTTTACTAGATAAATGCTATTACTCAACTAACTGCTGGTGATCTTTTGAAATCCCTACACTGTTTTACGTTTGTTTTTTCCTTTTTGTTTATATTTCTTCTTTATTGACGTTGCTAATGTACTTTTCGTATTTTTATGGCAATAAAGTTATTATTATTATTATTATACAAAAATTATATACTAGAAAGAAATTCCTTTATTAGGATGTGCTGCCTACATATCATAGGTTGCTAATACACAGCATACCGATCAATCCAAAGGACAATTATATAATTCAAAACATTAGATATAAACTAAAATAATTAAAATTGATAAAAATAATGAACTAAAAACTATTAATAATTAATGCATTAATCAGGAATAGATGTGACAATGTAAAATATTAATAGAATCGATTAAAATGTTTTCAGTGATTTCAGGAATCGCTGATTTGTCAAGCTTAAATTTGTTGAAAAAGTCAAGTACACTTTTTCCAATAGAACCACGAGCGCCAAACCATAGTCCATGGACAGACCAATTTCTTTCACCAAATTCGTCTCGATATTTTTCGGCATAATGGTTGACGCAAGAGCTGTATATGTTTGACTTTTCTTGTTTGATTTTTTCATCTTGATCATCGTCATTTGTTTCAAAACGCACCGTTGGATCAATTATGAGGGCTCTATTTGATTTCGTATCAAACGCAATTATGTCTATGAACCGGAAGCTACCATGTTGATCATATGCATGAACTTCCTCGAAGCATTTGTATTTTTTGTCAATCATTAATGATTTGATTGCGTGTTTAACTTTGTGATGTCTCGAAATAATTTGGGGTTTATTTGATGAACAAAATCCAATAACATGAGCGGGGGTTTCTTTCTCTCTATTGCATTTGCGACAGAGGCTGTTATCGGACACTGCACCAGGAATTCCCTTGACATTTGCGTAGTTGGTATTGAGTTTAATTGCAGCAGTAAATTCTGAAGAGCTTAATCTTGACTTTTTTGACATAAATTGGTTGCTTATATGGGATGTGTTGAAGTGATTCACTCCAATTCCTTGCCAATTCTGTCGGCACCATTTGTCATAAGACATTTTTCGTAATTTAACTCTCATCATTAATGATGTTTCTTGTTCGAGGCCAAGCATTGAGGCACATTCAGCCATCTCTGCTTGACAATCTACAAGCTGGTGAAAAATAGCGTCATTCACTTTACTTAGTTTGTTTGCGATTAAATAATGTTGAAGTTAGGCTTCCCATTCGCAACGAACTAAACCAAGTCCACGAACATTTCGTGGTGCATAAAACATTTCTGTTGAAGTTGATGTTGGAAGTCCAACAATAGCTTTCACTGCACGTCTTATCATTGTGTCTATATGTTCTGTAATTGTTGACGGTATTTTATTTAGTGGAGCAGCTTGAAGTGGATATATTACAGTTGGAAATATATATTGATTAAAGATATTTAGTTTTTGATCGGGCTTCAAAAGGGGTGATACCATCTTGTCAACATTTTCAGCAAATTTTTCGATAACATCTTTGTTGAAGACCATTGTTTTTTCGAATGTACAGCCAAGATATCTAATTCGTTCGTCTTTGTCGATAGTTTTAATGGCGTCGCCATTTGAAAGAATTAATTCTTGTTTAGTCAAATTACCTTTGACTATGTTTATTGCAATACTTTTCTTTGGGTTAATTTCGAGACCAATTTCTTGGAAAAGTTGTTTAACTAATTCAATTAGTCTGATTGCATTCTCAACAGAACTTGCAGTAATTGCTTGATCGTCAGCAAAACCAGTCATTGATATAGCATCATAATTATTAATGATTTTATATCCGTAGGTACTCGTTAGCGATCATAGGTTCGCAAAGTTCATTGAATATGTGATCAATTGCGATATTAAATAAAATTGGAGATAGTGGTCCTCCTTGTGGTACACCACACATGATGGGAATGTCATTAGTTTCTTCCTTTTGAACTTTGACGTTAATTGTGTTCTGAGTCAAAAGGTTCATCACCAGTGATTTAACATTTGATGAAACACCTTTAGCATCAAGTGTTCTCCCAACATGTCCAATTCTGTCGAAGGCTTTCGATATGTCAAGGAAAGCGACCACACAATCGCGTTTGAAACTTTGAGAATTCTTAAGAATTGAATCTATTATTCGGGTGTTGATGTGACAACCAGCAACATCACTTATGAAACCTCTCTGATTTCCGTTTAAGCTTATTTGGTTTCTAATTGTTTCGTCGAGACACCGTTCAATGATTCGTCGAACAATTGAATAGATTGTTATTGGTCGCCAATTACTAGGTTCATTAGCGTCACCACCTTTGTCGATAAGAACTGTTCTTCCCTTCCTTAGTTCTGAAGGTACAAAACTTGTGTGTAGCATAATATTCGCGATAGAACATAGAACATCTGCTATGTTTAGGTCTCTAATTGTTCTTATTAACACTCTATCTTTACCCGGTGATGTGTCGAGTGAGATCTTTTTAATTGTCTTCTGCATATTTTCAACTTGGATGAAGGTATCAGGTTGCTTGTCGATCGCAGGGTAATGTGTTAAAATATTAATATTTGATTTTGAAAAAACAGTTCTGAAGTGTTCCTCAATCTTGCTTATATCAATTGAGCAAGATCGTGATTTGCCACCAGTGATAACATTACGAACAACTTTTTTGCGTTGATTGTAGTAGTGATATTGGGCGAGTTCAAATTGGTATTGTTCATTTCTCTTCTGCCTTGCTTTTTCTTCTGCTCTTTGAGGATTTGATGACCTCGCGTACCTAGAGTTTGTGTTTGTTCTTTTGTTTTGTTTACGTCGTCTATACATTCGAATAGAAACTTTAAAAAGTTGCTAACTTCTCTGTCGAAGTCAATATTGTTGATTTCAGACACGTTGTTTAACATATCAGCGAAACGCGTCCTCCAGCCATTAACTTCATTGACTAGCTCATCACTTATATTCCTACGACTACTAGAGTCGTTGGACCGAACATTCAGATCCGTCTCAACCGGTGGATCATTAGAAGTATTAATAGTTATATGTGGGTTGGCAGACGAGTTACCGGCAAAATTGTTTACATTATCAGAGTAACTATTAATAGTTGTGAATTGTTCAGTGCGATCAGTACTGATCACTCGAGAGTTTGTTGGCTTACTGTTCAATATCTGTTGTATGGTTTTTGCATTAGCCTGACGAGGGTGACTGCTACCATGTACGATGAGGCCAAGATTAGTTGGGAAACTTTGGCCACAAACTTCACATCTGAACTGTTTTGTCATCGGTTGTGTAGATTGTCGAGATGTCGAGGGCATCGGAGTTGTCGATGTTGATGGTAATGGTGTTGATCTTGACATTGATGACGGTGTCGGTCGTGTTGTCGTTGGTTGAGCTGAACAAACATTAATGTGTCTGTTCGTTTGAACAGGCGTTTTTGTTGACAATAATAATTCAGGTGAATTGTTTTGAGTTGATGTTTTACCTTGAGTTTGATTGACTATCTTTAAAGCCTTAGCTATTTCATTTCTTGTGTGACTACTTGCGTGTATATTAAGGCCTCTCGCTGATTCGAAAGACCTTAAACACTTTGTACATTTAAACTGTCTGGGTTCATTTACACTAGTAATGTTCAACAACGTAGGCCTAGTTGGCTGACTCTTCATTGGCTTATCAGGTATTATTTTAACGTTTTCTTGTTGTGTTTTCGGCGGCATTAATCGATTATAAACGCAAATTAAATAATATTTTTTTACGTAGCGATGGCAAATGTATCTAATTCCAGTCCTGTTTTTCTAAATATGTCAGTTGCTGACCGTCAAATTTCCTTGTCTTAGTTGTTGGTTTTTCCAATCTTCTGATTTATTTTTGCTTCTGGTTTTTGATCTGCGTCTGTTTTCTTTTCTCGTCTGGATTCTTTTATTCGCTGTTTACTTTCCTTTCTTTTGTTGTTTTATGTGTGTAAAAGAGGAGTTTAAAACGTTGACAATAACTTGATTATTGTAGGTTTGTATTTAGTAATTTTTTTATCATTTACTATATAGTTATTTATGATATGAGTGTTAAAAGTGAGGTTTTATTTTGTGAGTGAAAACGTTTGTGAAATGAGCGGAGCGAATTGAACAATTTCACGAACAAAATAAAATCACTTTTAACACAAATACCATACAATGTTTTTTGTACAACTTCCCTATTTTGATAATGAAACGAGCGAATTTGCAATGACAATAAACCAAACCGTGTTAAAAGTAAACTAAACCGTGTTAAAAGTAAACTTGTTTACATGGCAACGTGTTAAAAGTATTTTTAACACGCTGCTATGTAAACAATCGTTTTTAACATTGTTTGCTATCATTAAAAGTGTCACTTTTAATGACAGTTGTACAAAAAAGTTTTTTTAAATTTTTTTTTATTATTTTTAGTTTTATTTTTTAATATTTTGAATATTTTGGATCAATATATTAATTTAGGTATTTGTTACGGGTTAGTTTTATTAATATTGTTTTATAGAATTTCAATTCCAAAATATATTTTATATTTATTTTTAGTTTTCCATTATATTTGAAAATAGTTTCCTCTCAGTCTGCAATATATAAATTTTTAACTTATTTTTAAAAGTATATTTATTTTTTATGGCTTTTAGATCACCTGGAAAATAGTTATAAATCTTATTAGATATATATAAATATGATCTTTGGGTTAAGGATTTTGTTACTTTTGGTGGGATTGTTTGATTTGCATTTCTGGTAGGGTAAGCAAGTAGGGAAGTAAGTTTGTTTGCCAAAAAGTGAAATTTAATAATAGCTGCTAAAAAAAATAACTGTCTCAAATCCATAATTTGGCTTTCTAAATATAGTAGATCAGACGGATATCTATGACCTTTAGACATTATTAATTTTAAAAACCTTTTTTGAAGGATTTGAAGTGGCTTTATATGTACACGTAGTGCACTTCCCCACACTACGATACAGTATCGGAGATGGCTCTCTCCTAAAGAAGAAAATAATGTTTTCATAGTATTTTTTGGAAGGTATCTTTTTAAATATTTAAATTTATAAAAAATTGTTCGAAGTTTACTTATAACGTAATTTATATGTTTGTCCCATCTGAGGTGGGTATCTATAATTACACCAAGGTATTTAATACTAGTTACAGAATTTATTAATAAGTAACTCCCCTGGTGACATATTTTGAGCGAGCTAAAAGGTGCTATATTCGATTTATTGCAACTAAATGGCAAAAAGTTAGTTTTTCCCATATTAAGTGTTAATAGACCATTGTTAAACCATTTCATTATTATTTCAAAGTCTTTTTGTGTTTTAGACTTTAATTCTGTCAAATTTTTCGCCTCATAAAATACTGCAGTGTCATCGGCATAACCCAAAATTTGACCAGTGGTGTTTAGAGAGAAAATATTGTTAATGTAGAGGTTAAAGAGGATTGGACCCAAGACAGTTCCTTGGGGTACACCATAAGTGATACCCTTTTCTTGACTTATTGAGTCTTCAATTTTAACTACTTGGGTCCTATCGCTTAAGTAACTCTCTAGAAGCTTCAAGCACTCTCCTCTGAAGCCTATTTCTTCTAGGGACTCTAATAACCTCAGATGACTTACCGTGTCAAATGCCTTGGTAAGGTCGATAAATACACATAAACATGGATTTCCCTTTTCCAAAGCATCATGTATTTTTCCAGTTAATGCTAAAACTGCATCTTAAGTGGAGGATTTTTCTTTGAAGCCATATTGTTTTGTCGAAATCAGATTATATTTATTTATAAATTTCATCATACGAACTTTTAGTTGTTTTTCAAATACTTTTGACAGGACAGTAATGAAAGATATAGGACGATAATTGGTAACTATGGTTTTATCTCCTCTTTTGTAGATAGGTACAACAATAGTTTTTTTACATGATTCAGGCCAAATACCACTCGTAAAACAAAGATTTGCGATATAACTTAGAGGTTCAGTAAGAAAGTGAGCTAATGTTTTTAAAGTTTCTGTTTGAATTTGATCAATTCCAGTTGATTTTTGAGGTTATTAATAATGTTATTTATTTCGATTGGAGTTGTTGGAGATAAAATCATAGTATTTGGCAGTCTAGACTTATTTTGCTTGAATTCAGGATCTACAATTATTTGTTTAGCCAATTTCTTTCCCATATTACTAAATTGTTCATTAAATTCATTGGCTATTTCCGAGGTAGTCGTAATTTCTTCATTACTTGAGTTCTTTAAAGCAAATATTTTGTTTGATTTATTATTCGACTTAGTTATTGTTTTTACTACCTCCCAAAGATGTTTCGAGCTATTTACGCTATTATCTATGTGGGATTTATAATAGTTAGCTTTAGTTTTCTTTAAAAATGTTTGTTAGCTTGTTTTTATATTTAATGTATTCATTTCTGATTTCGATGTTATTAGGATATTTTAATGTTTTTTTAAATAATTTTTTTTTATTTATTGATTTTAATACTCCGTTTGTGAGCTATGGTGTTAGTTTTGTGGTTTTCCTTAAGCATTTTTTAATTTCTAATGAATTAATAATTGATTCTGCTAATATTGTTAGAAAATTATTCATTGCTCTGTTTGGGTCCGATTCTGCAAAGATTGAGTGCCAATTGACTTTAGCCGTATTTTCTAATAATTTTTTAGAATCTAAGAATTTTTTTGTTTTGTTTCTAGTTCTAAGAATCTGTAATAAAATTGAGAAATGGTCAGTTACGGAACTTTTAACTATTATTGGAATAACCATATCATTGATATAAAATTTAGATTTTAAAAATATATGGTCAAGGCAGCTAGTTTTTCTAGTAGGTTTATTAATAGGACTTTTCATCACAATTTTTTTTTGCGCGCATGCGTTTAGCATCCGCCATCTTTTTCGTACTGTTTTTTGTAAACAACTATACTAAAGTGCCACAACCCGTGAAAAAAAAGTTAAAATATTAATTAAAGTCAATTAACTTTTAAAGAAAGTGGAAATCAAATATTGTAGTAACTCAAAACAACTGGAAAAAAAAATTTATGATCCATTATAGTCATGTCGTCTGTACGAAAAGGAACAACAAAACGTTGTTGTTATGGAGTAAGTATGTAAAAGTGATATAGGGTACAAATTATTCAAAACCAATACATACTATTTTATAAATTTACAAAAGCCTTCTTTGGAATATCGCAAAAACATTTCATGTATTATAAAAACTACTCAGCATTTACATTTATCTGATTAAAAATTGCATGTACCTATAGCATTAAAATATTAATTATAAATTTTGTAAATGACTCCAATAAGTAATATTCAAAATATATTTTTAATTATTACAAATAATATAACATTATTAATCAAAATAAAATTGTAAATATTAATTTCGTTGATAAGTTTGCAGCTAGTAAACAAATGTTGATGGCTAACCTCTCAATCAGTTCACTTTTTTTCTCTTTTTGCGGATGCCTATGACATTTTAACCACATTTTTAATTGTTCACAGTTATGAGCTTCAACTGAGTTATAAATAAGTGAAGCACCGTAGATGGTTCTTTCCAGTAATTTATTTGTTTGTGGAGATAATATTCCTTGACCATACATTGTTGATGAAAACAGTACGAATTTTTTGAATTACCGCTATTTCAATATGGCGGCTGCGCCTGCGCACGTCATATGATGAAAAGGTCTATTGTAGAAACGTAACCGTATTCGCTTAAAATGTTTAAATATTCCAATCCATTTTCATCTGGTTCTAAAATATCGATATTTATATCGCCTAAAAATAAATAATAATCATCTGTCTCAGTTTGATTATTTTTAAAATAATTTTGTAGTATTTGATTAAATTCAGAAATTTGTGTTGCAGGTGATCTATAAGTTGCGGTTATGGTGATTTTATTTGTTAAGGTTGTCACGTGCAGAAATCGGCGTCAATATATTTAAAAGTTAAATTAATGTTTCAGCTCGATTGTTAGCCTCTAAACGGGTTCTGGTCCGTGTGGTAGGAATCTTATTGACTTGACCCGTGGGGAGAGTAGAGAATTTGATTGTTAGGTCGAAAACATATCGGGTTTTTACTGTTTAAGCTTATAGCTAAAATTTTAAATTAAGTAAATAAGTGCATCGATTCCTTTTGATATTAATAATACATTTAGTTTAATGAATTCGATTTAATTTTAACATCATTTCGGAAATCAAATTAATATCTAACAAGCCGTTTTTGCACAACGGAACACACTATTTCCCCTTCTATACTCACAAGTGTCATCGCGGTAAAGTATGCGGGAGATATCGTGATTTTAGCGCACCTTTTGCATTTCAACAATTGTACGAACACATCGGTATTACTATCGAATTAAGTGACGCCATTTTGTGAAGTTGAAAGTTCTTTTGGCAATATTCAAGCCATCCGTATGGGTTTTGAACTTCACTTCAATATATTTTATCTAAGCCTCATTTTTGGTTATTCCTTTGTGGTATTTTTGAGTAGGCGTATAGATAACTCCATATTTTTGGGATATAATTAAATGGTGCTTTCTTCGGTAAGTTATACATCATGCATAATTATATAATGCCTTTTCTTGACACCGTCATTCGCTTATAGTGTGATTGCTAAGGAGTTCGTTACGAAGAAGCGTGGACATCCGATTAAGAATCGAAATTTGCTATAGGTTGTTAGCGAAATAACATCGCAGATTAACTGCTTAACCCCAAATCTTAATATAAAAGGGTAAGTGTTTACCTGTGTTTATTCAATAAAATCGTAAATTATCATCCATATAATAGCTACACGTACATACCTAAATATTACGTTAAATTTAGGTATTTTGTTAATACTAGATCTATCGTTTTCTTTTATGATTAAATTTATTTTGTGTAATTAAATTTATCAGTCATAAATAAACCCGACTAAATTACTAATTTTAAGTTTTAATGGTTATTATTAATTTTTATATAAACTGTTGTAAATAATTATGAAATCAGGTGCAAATTAAATGAGATAATTATACAACAAGAGAATACGGAAAAGAAAAATGTAAAAGAAGAAATGCAAAATACAGTAAAGAAGATATATGAGATGGAAGAAAAAGAAAAAGAAATAAATGTAATACAAGAAAATAAAATTATGAAATTAAAATTAAATAATGAATATAACGATGATAAGAAGAATTATAAAGATAAATATTGTAAAAATGAAGAAGCAAAATATAAAACTAAGATATATGAAGGTGATAGAAATAAATATAAAAATAGATATTATTATGATAATAATAATACTAAAATTAAATATAAAACTGAATTCAATTACAATAAGGAGAATAAGAAGAAACCTTATGAAGATAGTGATATAAATTATTTTGAAATATGTGATGAAATTAGAAGATTAAAAAAGATTTGGAAGGATATAATTTATAATTATAAAAAAAGAAAAAAATAAGTTAATTAAAAGCAAATAGGATTGAGATAAAATTAAAATTAAGATTAAAATTAAAAATAAAGAGGAAAATAAATAATGGGGAAATATCAGAAAAAGGAGGAAGAAATTGATTAAATAAAATAAATAAAAATTATTAAATTGGTAGAATTTGAAAGTAAATTTAAAATTATAAAATGTGACCCAATAAAAAGAAGGAGCAGCTGGAGCAAATTAAGTATTAAATCAAATGCTCACATTATCCGACAAATTTATTGCTGCGTTTTTGCTGCCCGACAGCTTAAATATTACGTTTTGACCTAGCTCAAAAAGCAGCAGTTTTAAATTTAGATCATTTCAAACTTTGTTGGACTCGTCAATAGGAAGCTATACATAAAGTTTCAACTATGTATTAACCATTTAAAAAAAAATGTTCTGCGCGGTGGACTATTAGAGTATAGTTTACTAAATCCGCCCTTCTTGACGGTTTAAGCGGGTAATTCTAACCTCAAAATTTGCGTTCAGTTTTTTATTTAATATTTTGGTCACAGTTTTAGTTTTGTGTTTACATTTTTCTCCGGTTTTTGTTATTTGTTTTTTAAAAAATGGAAGTAGAAGATGAACTATTTTTCCTCGCCAGAGATGGGAAAGGTCAGAGTACTTTTACTGAATGGACAATTTGACCTTTTTTCGGAGATTCCGCCTTCGGAAAGAAATCTGTTCACAAGCTGGCTAATATTGCGATTCAAATTTCACTAAACGCGGGTGCTGCCACTGGAAATTTGAATATACCAGAGACTACTTGATGACACTTCTATTTGAATCGACTATACGTGCAATTGTTATAAAGAATATAGATATCTTTTATGTAATTGTTAAAAACAATATTTGTTGTTTATGTAAAATGTGCAAATGATAAATAAATAAGTTATTAAAAATAAGAATATATATGAATAAAGCCCGTAAATTATGTTTTAACCATAAGATATATAGAGAATCGAAAAGTTTCAAGTCGATTCTAAAATCAAAAGTCGACTTTTTTCGCGCGGTTTCCAGCCCTAATTGACATAAAGACCAACAAAAACAACCTGTTTTTGCGATGTTGTCATGTTATTAATAAGGATCGCTCAATCGCGGCCGATCAGCTTGCGGTGCATCAAATTGTAGGCGGCTTAGTTTTTGCGGGATCGGCTAACTAGGATTAGACGTAGAATACGGTGCATACAGGCGTTAATTGTCTATATTGTAACGTTCGTTTTCGAGCATACCACCCGGACTATACATTTTTATTCTGTTTAATTTTTATCGCGCCGATGCGAAGGTCGATTGCCGTCTTGGTAGGAGAAATCATTGTTTCTTCGACGGAATAATTTTTCAATTCTTTGATTTCATCTGCGATTCTTAAATAATTCAGAATTAGTTTCTGACCACCTTCGCCTTCTTTCTGGGTTATTGCCAAATCTCAGAAGGGCCCTATTAAGGAACCAGATAAATTTAACAGAAAAATTTCGCTGTCTGCCGATAGCCATTTTAAAAGCCGACACCAGGTGTAACCATTCCCGGGATTAATCCTAAGGAAGTTCCCTTGAAGGAAGACCACTTCCATCCACATTGGCAGTTCTGATCCACCACTATCGAACTCCGACAGGAAGACATCGAATAAAAAGATAAGAGATTAAATTAATTAATTGATTTCAATTTTTACTAAATTATTAATTGAGTAATAAATCACTCTAAAACTGATTTTTCGTATTTTATTTGTGTGTCTGTACTTTGCGCCCTATAATTATTGTTTCGAAGGGATTAAATAAGGCTCAGAAGGAAGCCACGACCCTCGGGAGCTAGCCTAGGGTAATTTAAGGGTTACAATATTTATACCGGTACAAAAGGAAAACTAGCGACGCTAGTGGTGAAAAAAGTAAACCTAATATGTACGATACCGTGGACAGATTTTGCGTACTCCTTGCTAGTCTCCATGATTATTAATATGAACGACTGTCAGAAACCATACTTTTTCTTCTTGTATCTTTGACATCCCAGCAAAGTCCCTTGTCACTTGTGACAGTCTGAGATGAAATCATAGATCGCACACTCCGCACCATTGTTGCCATATCAACTTTCTTGACAGATACATCGGTCTGAAGTTGTATGCAGTTTCTCTGACGCACTTGGTATATAGCATTCACATAGTCACAAAGAGGTGTATTTGATCATAATTATAAATTTCATTTATATAGATTAAAAATTATAACTGTCCAATTAACAAAACTTTTTTATTAGATAACAGCATTAATAACCATCTACGTACTTATAAGATCGGCTTGTGTCCCTCCGTCCATGTGTGATATAACTCTTAAATGAAACTCACAGGATCATGAAATTTAGTATATAGAATCCTCAAGACTGCCACGGTTTTTCCTTAGTTAACTGCTAAGGTTCATTTAAGAATAAAATAATAATTAAGAAAAATCCAATATCAACAATAGATAAATTGCGCGAGGGTTGTTAGTGGTCACTCTACTGCCAAATTATGCCCGAGCTCAGCCGTAGAGGGATGATACACAAGTGAGCTGCTTCACCGACTTAGACGGTACAAACCGAAAACCCCTAGATTTAATAGGCACTAACAACTCTTACACAATCCCACGAAATGAAATAAAGTGAGCTAAATAAAACAAATCAATTCTTCTCCTTTAATGTGAAAACAAATGTTTGAGGTCAACGCAAATTACAAACTTCAAGTTACACTAGCGCCTCAATATTAAAAATCAATAAAATAAGTAAGAATTTAGTGTGATCACACGCACGACTTAAAACTAAATTATAAACAACAATTCCAAATAAGATTTTGCAATATGCAAAGACTTATAATGCTTATCTGTACTGGCGGGGCTAGTTTCCAATCTCCAATAATCTAACGCTGTTTGGTTCTTGATCAACACAAGGAACTGCGAGTTCCAAAACAAATCCAGTTCCAGAAGTACTGCCGATACTAAGAACACTTGCCAGTTCCAAAATATAAATACTGCTAATACCAACAAAAGTTATAAACCAGTACCAAGGTAATAAACCAGTATCCAGGTAATAAGCGTGTACCAAGGAAGTAATCTGTAGGGTAAACTGTCCCACAGTGAACCACTTTTTACTAAGTCAGGGCTAGCTCTAGGGTTTGACTAGATATGTATAAAATTTATATGATAATTTATTCACTAAAGTATTTCTTTTCAGTTTCTGTAAATATTTCAACATTATATTTATAATTTAAATAATAACGGTAGTAGTGTGACAGACCCATATGAAATTGCTAACACTTTCAATAAATATTTTACTGAAATCGGATCTAGTATAACGGAGAAAATAAATGATGATATCGATATAAATTTTCGAATCCCCTTACGTAACAAAATTACTAGCACTATCTTCCTCACACCTATCACTGAGGGCGAGGTGGCTAGTAGTATTAAATCTCTAAAAAATAAATCTGCTTCTTGTGGTGGAGATGTGGACTCAAAAATATTAAAAACTGCTGTAAATATAATTAGCAAACCACTTTGTGATCTATTTAACAGGTGCCTGTTGGAGGGGTGGTTCCCTCGGTCCTTGAAGGAGGCCGTCGTGGTGCCCATTTACAAAGATGGAAGTAGACATGAGCCAGGAAATTATAGACCAATATCTTTGCTCCCTAACATATCGAAACTACTAGAAAAATTAATAAAATGTCGCCTTTTATCTTTCTTATCCACAAATAACTTTTTGAGTGAAAACCAGTATGGTTTTAGACAGGGATTTTCAACAACTCACGCTATCACCCGATTAGCTAGTAAAATCTATGATTCTCTGGACTCTTCGACACCATGCATAGCAATTTTCTTAGATTTAACTAAAGCTTTTGACACGGTCAACCATTCAATATTATTGAGAAAACTCGAGCATATCGGATGTAGAGGTAAGGCACTTGAACTATTCCAGAATTATTTAAAAGATAGACCTCAGAGTGTAAACATATCAGGCAACCTAAGTCAAAAGAGGGTAGTTTCTTGCGGTGTACCCCAAGGAACAGTTTTGGGGCCCATATTATTTCTAATATACATTAATGATGTATTTAACCTTCCTCTATATTCTGACATAATCGCATATGCCGATGACACGGTACTCTTTATAAAAGAGCAGTCATGGGAACTAGTGAAGAGACATGCAGGGTCTGATCTACGAATGTTGAGGGCCTGGTTAAATAATAATAAATTATTATTAAATACCAAAAAATCAAACTTCATAACATTTTCTACTTCCGCCACTACCCAATCAAATTTCAGTGACTTAACATTTCATTCAGATCGATGTTTGCTGGAAGGCTGTCTCTGCACCAATAAGATAGGCAGGGTCGAAACCACTAAGTACTTGGGACTGGTGATCGATCAGTATGTCCGATGGAATTTTCATATCACGAGTATTTGTAACAGGCTTAGAAAAACTATTTTTTTATTTAGAAAACTCCGTGAAATTTTTAATCATAGTCAGTTAAAAATATTCTATTTTGGACTTGTCCAGTCTATTATATCATATGGTATATTGACCTGGGGAGGAGCACGTAAGTATATTATTCATAATATTGAAGTTATTCAAAAGACTATACTAAAAATAATATTTAATAAACCTATGGACTTTCCGTCGGACATGCTTTTCAACCTCGCGGCGATGCCATCAGTGAGGCATTTGTATTGTGGGGAGGTGATCAGTTATACTATGAACAATTTGTCCATATTAGAATTCCCTGATCACACTCACAATACCAGATTTGCAGCAGACATTATGGCCAGACCAAAGAAACATCTTAAAGCACATACAGAAACATACTTCATTTACATAATACATAAAATCTACAATAATTTCACAACTTTTTTGTCCCGGAACAATATCACCTACAATAATTCTTGTGCGAAAAAAACTATAAACCAATGGCTAAAATCCCTTACGTACCAAGAAATTTATCAGCTCTTAACAAACTAATTTTTAAACCTAAACCTTATTATATCCATGATACTTATAACATAAATATTTAAAAAGAAACCCGTATGAATATGAAATACCTTTTTTTGCCACACACAGCATTTTGTGCTAGGTGGTGTCTCCGTCCATATCGAACGGTTTCCTTTCTTTTAAACAGCTCGTATCATATATGTTTTTTTTTTAATTGAAAATTATTATTATTATTATTATTTTGTATTGCTGTTTGAATAAAGGATTGTTTATGTTTATGTTTTTATGTTTTATATCCAGTTTTTTATTTTTTTTTTTTAGTTTTTCAAAAAAGGTAACAAGTGGTTCACTGTTTACCACGTAGTGTACACAGTGAACCATCATTAAGTACACAGTGAATCATTATAAAGAAAACCATAAATTAACGTTAAATAAATTGTTAAAAAATATTGTTTATTTATTTTTTCTACTTTTAAGCAAAAAAATAAGGAAAATAATTATAAAAGTAAATATGGCAAAAAAATTTATTCTTTGAAACACATTAAACAAAGTAAAATCACTTTAAGGACAAACCATAACATGAAAATATAAAGAAACAGAATGGTTAGCGCAAATTTAAACCCGAAAAGTTAACCTCAAAAGAATAAAAAGAGTTTTTTTGTCTTGACGTACTTCCTTGTTCTCTTGGTTTGGGTAAAATAAATTTTGTATCACTTTTTAAGGCTAATGCCAAGTCAGGAACGTCCGGGAAAAAAAATAAAGTTTGGGCAGACTTTCTTCTTAAATAACTGACTTCATATTCAGAAGTTTGGATTCCCAAAACTTTAGCCACATAGTAGACTACATCTTTGTTTAACTTAAATTGAACTAATACAAAATCACCTAGTTCCGCATCTGTGGTCAGCGGACCTAACTTTTCATTTACTAATATCATCCCATCTTCCGAAAAGTCGTCACTTAAGTCGTCACTGTCTAGGATCATTGAAAGGTCAGATTCCGACGAAGAACTCTGTTAAAGCACCTTTCTGGCTGTCTTTTTTTCCCCCTTGCTTCTGTTTTTTATTATTTCTGATCTTCTCTGTTTCTCCATTTTACTCTTTGCAATTTCTTCCTTTTCAGGGGTGTCGGTTGCAATTAAACTTCTTCCCTTTTTTCTGGTCTTTCTAATATTTTTTCTGGGTTGAGCTTTTAGAGGTGGTCTAAAATTGGAAGGTGATATGAATTCTGTGGTCAGCTCTTCTGGACTTCTCAGTAAAAGATCAGTAGATTTATTTTGGCTAGTAGCTTCGTTTTCTTCCACCAAAATATTCAAAGGATCAGCTTCATTAATGCTATTGTTAAAAGGTCTATCTGTAATGGAACTTGGTAAAAAATCAATCTCTGTAAAAACTGTCTTATCAAACGGAAAAATTCCTGTCTTTCTAAAGGCATTTGTTATAGATTTAGGTGTTAAGGCCTTTTGATATGCTTCGCCGATGAAAGCGCCTATTTCGTAAATGGTTACAGGTTGACCTGGATGACTAAGTAACCATGATTCCATACTCGCATTGTAAAATGTTTTAAATGGTTTAAATAATGCTACATCAAGAGGTTGCGTCTTATGTGAAGAGTGGGGTGGTAATGTAAGTATGGTAACTCCATTTGATTTAGCATTTTCTAATGCCTCTATTGACAAGTGCGACTCATGGTTGTCAAATATTAGAACAGACGGATTTTCTTTAGAGGAAGAACTATGCTTTATAAAATGTTTGATGACCTCGGGAAACAACTCGGAGTTCATCCATCCACTTGGTGCTGCTAGGCCTAAAGTTCCAGGAGGTGTTCCCTTAGTCATGAAATGTTTAAAATTCTTCCTAGGAAAAATTACTGCAGGTGGAAGTGATTGTCCATTGGCGCAAACTATGGCGCACGTTGTGGTTAACGTCCCCTTTTCGCCACTAGTTACCTTGGAAATACATCTTATACCTTTGGGTGCAAGAACTTTTTGGGGTTTTTGTACAGTAGTCGTCGCGGTTTCATCCAAGTTGAACACTCGAGTGCCATCTGCAAAACTTGGATGACGTTTTAAAACATTTTCAAGATTTTCAAAGTATTTTTCAATGTTCGTACGATTAAAACCTGTAGCTCTTGCTAAACTACAAGGTTCTGGAGTTCTTAAAGTCAATTCTGGATGTCTTAGTCGAAAAGATCTTAACCATTCAACTCCAGAAAGTTTTTCTCGTTCCCAAGAATTTGGAAATTTTAGCTTATTGATTGATGCTGTCTCGTAAGCCAATTTCCGACAATCCACATTAGTCAAACCATAAAAGTGGTAGGCACAGTCTTTTAAATATTTAATTAGTGTTTGTTCTTGTTCGTCATTAAATATTTGGTTTACAGTATAGTTAGGGACAAATCTAACATTTTCAATATCCTCCAAATTTCTTGTTTTGGTATAATATCGTCTTAAAGTAGCATAAGATACTGATTTCATTTTAGCAGCATTTCTAATGGAGTGTCCATTTCTGATAAGCTCAAGAGCCTCTTTCATTTGTTCTTTTGTACATTTACCAATTTTTCTAGGCTTCTTAGTCCTCGCCATACTGAAAAAACAAACAAAAAATAATATAAAATGTAGCTACACATAACGTGGTACACAGTGAACCAAACATAGTACACAGTGAACCAGGTTCACTGTGTACTACACCATGTTGGTTCACTGTTGGACATAGTTCCTTAAAAAATATAAACATAATTTATTATCTTTATAATGTATTTAAATAAAATACTTTTGATTGCTAAATGATCTAAACATTATAACTTTTGCTATCAAACACAAACATGAACAAAACTCATGTTAGATTTTGCTCAGGAACAAAAAGTAAAATATAATTTTTTTTTACGTACCTGAATTTTTACAATAATCGACACAACCTACACAACTCAATGCACGCTTTCAACTAAACGGTCAAATGAAGACTAACATCACGTGGCGTCAAATACCCCTTTGCGTTGGTTTATAAAACTGATACGTTAGCCGTAATGGCGGATGATTCACTGTGTACCGTGATTCACTGTGGGACAGTTTACCCTACCAAGGAAGTAAGCCTGTACCAAGGACCCTAAAATATCGTACACTAAATTACCAAAAAGCAAAATCATGATACAACTGCTCACGGAGATTCAATTTGTTACAAAATAAAACTGTTCAATTAGTTACAATATTCTGATTAACTACTTGATTTACAGTTTCCTGCTAATCAATTGTCATTTCAGTAAAACGTTTATCAAATAGATGTCAAAGATAATAATAGTATAATACTATTATGACGTTTTACAGAGTCTTTAAAATTCAAAGAACATATAGACCGTTTACTAAAAACCAACAACGACTTCCCTGGCTATATGCCACGACGGACATTGAATTACAGTTTAAAGTTAAACGGGGTTAGTATATCTGCAAGATAGAACTAACCATTTTGGTTTGCAATTTGAAAGGATATCACTTGTAGACCGGTTTTGACGTATTGCGTCTCATCAGTACAAGGAAGATATCCGTCCAGAAGCTATAAGAGCATCTGACTGGAGATATGTCTAAAATCACACAAATACATTATCTTTGGTAAAGAAAATGTTAAAAGTGCGATAATAGCGACATCTCCATAACTAATTGCAAACTGAAATTCTATTTGACAAAAAACCTTTCGGCTTTGTAGGGTTAACTACTTGATTTACAGTTTCCTGCTAATCAATTGTCATTTCAGTAAAACGTTTATTAAATAGATGTCAAAGATAATAATAGTATAATACTATTATGACGTTTTACAGAGTCTTTAAAAATCAAAGAACATATAGACCGTTTACTAAGAACCAACAACTACTTCCCTGGCTATATGCCACGACGGACATGGAATTACGGTTCAAAGTTAAACGGGGTTAGTATATCTGCAAGATAGAACTAATCATTTTAGTATGCATAACTGTTTTTGATTATCATCGTATTTTCTATGAAACCGTTTCGTTGACATTGTTTGTTAATCATTGTTTATTAGTGTCACAAAAGTGTAGTTCGGTTAGTTAGATATTGCATAAAATATTTTAAATTATTATCCGTTTACTTCTTATTCCTATCTCAGTAGACTATGCATTTTATTTCTTGGATTGGCACTTCAGTTTGTTGGGTTGGTACCTAAACTGAAAACGTCCTCTCTTACTGTCGAAATTTTGACAGCACATATTATCAAAAGTTAAAATTTTTAAAGATACAAATAATCAATAAACAATGCCAAAAAAACCAGTATAGAAATACACAACAACATCATTAAATGTTATGGTATGTATAAGAAACAAGAAACAAAGCAACAGCTGCAAAAGATCTTATTTAAATCAATTGGCTCAGATATATAACCACCGTAAGTACCTATTTCTTTTAAATCAATCCTAACTTACAGCTAACATAAAGTTATATATTTTGCATTAGATTAATTGAGAGAGGTTTTTGTAATGAATTTATAAATATATGTATAACTTTTTTTAATAAAATTTATATTATTAACATAATACATAACCGTTTTTGACAGATATCATAATAAATTATTTACAATGTTGTCAGATTTTAAATTTCGAAATTATAAATTTTTGTAAATTCAAAATTTTGTTAAATATTTTTAAATCTCTTAACTACCTTTGTGTAGGTAATCGAGGTATATTTTTTCAAACTAATTAATATGAGAAACATTCTAAATGCTTAATTTTTTTAGATCGGTGGTTGGAAAATACGGAGAATTATTAAGGAAGGATTGAAAAATAATGAAAAAGTCGCAGATAAAGAAAGTAAAACTGATACATTTAAGAAGTTTATTTTAATAAAAGACTTACAGCGACAGATTTGTATGTACCATTCTAAAAATAAACATTTTACTTTTTAGACAAACTTTTGACTGATGATAAACAAAATTTATATAAATTTTATAAAATTAATAGGATACAAATTTAAAAAAGTAAATGGATTACATATTGTAACGGGATAACCGTAAAGAAAGGGACCTTAATTTGAAAGATTGTTATTGACAGTTGATTTTTAGAAGTTTCTAAAAATCAACTGACCATTTTAAATAATGTTTCTAGAAAATTCTAGAAAGATCTAAACACACTAACTAGATTAAATAAAGTTGTATATAAGGGGATGCATGGGCAGTTAACGTCAGCATATGTTAAAGAATCATCATCTCGCGCAATAAATTTTTCAGTTATTTTCAAAATATGGTGAAATCCTGTTCTATTGTCATATATTGGTATAGGGTACAAATGAAATAGGGTGAAACTTTGGGGTTCTATTAGAGGGATTTTTAGGACAAATACTAAGTAAATCAGTATTAGTTTGGTATGCTTCAAGTTCAATTATCTGGAGATATTGAGAGATTTTTGATAATTTTATAGGTAATGGTAGATTTCTCCTTTCTTAATTTTGAGAAATTTCCCCTACAGGTTCAATGATGGAGCTATGAAGTATCTTTAGACGAACAAATATTATAGAATTTAAAATGAACTTTACAGGGTTTTCTAAGAAAGCATAGCTTTCCATTAATTTTTCGCAGATTTCAAGAAACTTTAATTTTGTCTCGATATAAATTATTTCACTGTTTGTTTGTAAAAGCGTTTCCTCAATTTTTGCTATATCATCATTAAATGTTTTTTTGCTAATTTTTAGTTGTTGAACAGTTGTATTAAAACCATTAAGAACTGAAGCGGTTACTGAAATTTGTTTTTTCATTAGATTCTCAATTTGATGCTGGTTGTCTTTTAATTGTTCGATACATTTGTTATAATATTCGCCATCGGATGCATCGAGATTTCCAGTTATTGCTTTGAATAATTATTATGCTTCCCGCGCCGTTTATAAGTCCGCGTTTTGGTCTGTTACTGTTAAATGTAATTTCGTCAAATTTAGTTTTTATTGATTTCGAAAGTTGAATAAGTAGATCCAAATGAGATTTAACTTCAGTATAAAAAATGTTTTTTAAGTGAGATTTGGGTTCGAAAGTTTTCTGAATAGTTTCTAAAATGTTATTGTTTGTATAGAAGCTCTCTTTGAGGGAGGTAATATTTTTATGTACGAGTAATGTCCATGTATTGTTTGCTATAACTAATTTGGATTCATCGTAATAATACACTCCAACTGTATTATCGATCGGTTCTAATGTGTATTGGCAAGTTGCTGTTCCGATCAGCAAGAGAAACCTGAAAATAAATTAATTTTCAAAATAGGGTTTCATTACATCGAAATTATATTTTGATTTTTGTTTCGTTTCCAGATTTAGAACGGTAGCTGAATTTTTATGAATTTCTAAAATTTCAAAAGGTCCTTTAAATTTATTTCCTAATTTATTTTTTATTTGGGTTTCTTTAATATAGACTCGGTCTCCAATTTTATAATCTGGTGTATTTTTGGATGCTGTTTGGTCAAAGCATTCTTTTGCTTTTTCTTTCTGTCGTATAGTTTTTGCTCTTGCGATTTTGTAGTAATATGATATACGATTATTTAAATCTCGTATATATTTTGTCATTAGCTGCTCTTGGTTGTAAAGAGTTTCGGGTGGTCTGCTGGACGTGTGTCCGAAAATTAACTCATATGGAGTAAATCCATGCGTCTTATTTTTTGAATTGTTATACGATATTATAGCACATGGTAAGGCATCAAAGGGGTGCTCGTTAGGATTTTCTGCAACAAAGGCACGTATCATATCTAAGAGGGTTGCATGGAATCTTTCTACAGATCCATTTGATTGAGGGTGACCGACGCTTGAAAAAGAAAGTTTAATATCGTACATTAGACACAGATCTCTTAGCATTGCGTTGTAAATTTCTCTGCCACAATCACAGTGAATTCGAAGGGGTGTTCCAAAATGATGAAAATATATCATAAGTGTATTTACAATGGATTTGGCTGTTTTATCTACTAGAGGGTAGGCTTGTGAAAATTTAGTTAGCTCATCTTGAATGGTAAGAGCAAGGTTTCTTTGAGGTACTTCGAGAATGTCTAATGTTTATTCTTTCAAAAGGGGTTTTTGGGATTTCTGTTATTACTAGGGGATTCGTTAAATTTTTCCTGTACGTTTTTGTTGTTTGACAGATCTTACACGATTTAATATAATTTTCAACGTCTTTAGTTAAACCAGTCCAATTATATTTTTGTCTTATTCGTCAAATTGTTTCGTTGATACCCTTATGGAGATGGGTTTTACCTCTGTGATATTGTTCTAGTATTAAAGGAATTTGGTCGGACTCGGGTGTTTGGCTTACATTTTGACAAACTTTTAGCGTTAAGTCAATTTCAGATAATATAAAGGATAATACTTGTGTAGGTCGGTGTTATTTTCTACACAATAAGTTTTCGAAGGTTCAAATACATGTCGGCCCCTATACAGCGATATAAAAAGATTTTTCATCACTCCGTGCGGAAAGCACTGCTTTCGACCATGCAGGACCGTGCGGAAAGCAATGCTTCCTTCAACGTTACGAAATATCAAACTTTTCATCACTCCGTGCGGAAAGCACTGCTTTCGGCCATGCAGGATCGTACAGAAAGCAATGAATGACCAAAACAGAGTTGAAAAGTGTTTCCCAATCAAAAATAAAGTGAATTAAGAGAAATTGAGGGTGAATTTTCTAATAGTTTTGCATCTGATAACGCGGTAGTAAATGCACCACGATATAACCAATCAAACGTTTCATTACTAAATAAAGACTTTGTTGAATCTCAATTATTATCTAATGTACTGAAGTTGAATAAAAAAAATGGCTATGGAATTAAATAACTGTTCAAATATTACATTTAACGTATTTAACAAAGATTCATAACTATACATAATTTTGTAATAATTTTTTTTTTTTAATAAAAAAGTTTTAATTTCTTAACTCTAAAAATATTTGTTTTAATGGGGGGGATCGGCCTCCCCCAACCCTCCTTCAGCGCCTTCGCGGTGCAGGCGGATCAGACCTAATACTACTTTTATTATCTTATTTCCTTTTATTTTAGACAAATTTAAGAGCTTTCCTCACGGAGTGATGAAAAATAGAATACGCAACTCGTGCGGTGCGCAGGTAATCCCATCACTCGTACTTTTTATCGCGTTCGCCTTCGGCTCACGCGACAAACGCACTCGTGATGGGATCACCTGCTTTCCGCACTCGTTACGTAATGTACTATTCCATAACTGAGTGATAATCGGAAGGGAGAGCTATAATAAAGTATTTCCGATTTTTTACTGTTTTGCTTGATAACACATTAATTGTTAAATCAGAAAAATCTACATTTTCTTTAAATATGTCCTCGATTATTGTATTATGAAGGTCTTCCAATGTTTTGGCTCTGAAGAAGGTTACTATGTTTTTATTTTCTTTGGCTAATAACTGACAACTTAAAAACTCTATTTTTAAATAATCGATCATCGATTTTTTCTGATATAGATCCAAGAAAGTTGTTAGTTCTGAAGCTTCTTCGTTTATTTTAGTTTCCTCTTCTTTTGTAATGTTTTTGCCAGAATAGCCAGCAACTTCTTTAGTTTCATGTATTGCATAACAGTTTTCTGTTTTATGCGTGTTTTGTTTTTCGTCTATTTTGATTCGAGAAAGAGCATCGGCATTTCTATTGAAACTACCAGGTTTGTATATAATTTGATAGTCGTATTCCTCTAATTTGAGGCGCCATCTTGCCAAACAACTTCCGGGGTCTTTAATTGAGAAAAGCCATGTCAAAGGACGGTGATCTGTTACTAGTGTGAACTTTTTCCCAAAGAGGTAAGGGCGGAAATGTTTTACAGCCCATACTATTGATAGTAGTTCTCGCTCCATGGTCGAATATTTGGTTTCACTTTTACAAAGTGTTCTTGAAGCGTAAGCTATCGGTAAGTCTCGTCCAACTGGACCTTGAGATAGTACCGCTCCAATAGCGTACGAACTGGCATCTGTTGTAAGTAAAAACGGTTCGTCAAAATTAGGGTAGATAAGAATAGGGCTCGATATCAGAGCGCTTTTCAGTTTTTGAAATGATTCTACACATTCGTGGTCAAAATTAAAAGGAACATCTTTTTGTAATAATTTAGTTAGTGGTTTAGAAATTTTGGCAAAGTTAGGTATAAATCTTCTATAATATCCAGCAAGTCCCAAAAAGGATTTAATATCTTTTTGGTTTGTTGGTTGGGGAAAGTTTTCTATACAGCTTATTTTTTCTGGATTAGGTTTGACTCCTTCTTCTGTTATGATATGACCTAAGTAGGCCACTTCCTTCCTTAAAAACTCACATTTATCTGGCTGTATCTTTAGGTTGGCTTTTCTTAACCTTTCAAAAACTTCTGTGAGTCGTAGAATATGTTCAGTAATGGTGGATGAATAGATGATAATATCATCCATGTAGACAAGACATCTTTCGTTTTGTATTCCTACTAGAATATTGTCCATCACTCTTTGGAATGTTGATGGGGCGTTCTTTAACCCGAACGGCATTCTAACAAATTCAAAATGACCGTTTTCAACAGTAAAAGCTGTTTTGGGGATGTCTTTTGGATCGATTTCGATTTGATGGAACCCTGACGCCAAGTCTAAGGTAGTGAAATAGTGGCACCTGCCAAGCTGATCCAATAAGTCTGATATATTTGGCAATGGGTATTTGTCATTTATGGTTACCTCGTTTAGTTTTCTATAGTCCACTACAACACGCCATTTTTGTTTTCCGGACGCATCGATCTTTTTTGGTACTACCCATACTGGGAAACTCCAAGGTGAACAGGATGGTCGGACTATTCCTTGATTTAACATTTTATTTAATTGTTCTTTCACTTCTTGTTTGTGGACTTGAGGGTATCGATATAATTTTGTGAATATTGGTCTTGTATCATTAGTGTCTATGGTGTGTTTGATTTCATTGGTAAATGTTAGATGATCACCTTCTAGATAAAAGATGTCGGAAAATTCCAAGCAGAGTTTTTTAATTTCATCCTTTTCTTCTTCATTTAAATGTTCTAAACGTAGTTGATTTTTAATTTCGAAATTCCGATTCGGCTGTACCGAATATTCGTCTTTGCAATTGAAATTGTAGATTTCATTAAGTTTTAGAGGTTCAAGTTCCAGATTTGAAAAATTCACAGTTTTATTTATAGCATTTATATTTAAAACCGAAGTAAGGAATTCACCTTTTTCATTTATTTTGACTATTGCACTTGGTAGTCGAACCTTCTCTATTTCTTGATTTATTAAAACTGCTTCTGTGTTTCTGAGGTTACATTTTAATTTAAAGATTTGTTCTGTTCGGGGTTCAATTGTTACTACGTTATTATATAGAATATTAATATTTCTTGAAATATTTTTATATTCAGAGTTTGTAGAATTAATGATACGACGATTTTCTGAAGTTTCACAATTAATGGTTGGTTGTTGTAGGTCATGTTTAGTTTCGTCATCAATTTTATTTAAAGGTATAGTCTTAAAGTCTGTAATAGGTAAGTTGTTTATTTTTTAAGTCAATTATGCAGTTATAATGTTCTAAGAAATCTGATCCTAGTATTCCGTCGAATTCAATGTTAAGGTTGCAAATGTATACTTTATGTGGATCATCATTTGAGAAGAATGGAATTAATAATGACTCATTTATTATTATTTGTTCGTTTGTTATTCCTTGAATTACTACATTTTTATCGTTTCGATTTTCAAAATTTAAACAAGTTGCAGGTTTGAAAATTGAGATTCCAGCACCAGTGTCAATTAATAATTTAAAACTATTGGTAGCATCTTTAATGTAATATAAATTTTTTGAATTTACTGGAAAAGTTGGATTTAGAGAAATTTATGCTGGAGGCAACGTAAATTGGGGTTTGTTTCTGTCAAATTCAGTGTTTGGATTTGTGTTTGTATATGTGTTACCGAATTGTTTTGATCTAATATCGGAGGGGTAGAAGGTAGAATAGCCTGTTGAAAATCCTGATTTTCAAAATTTGATATGTTTGGTAAATCATTGGTGAATTCGAATTCATTAGAGTATTGATCGAGATTTTGACTATTTGTTGTAACATGATCATATTCATTGTTATATGTTTGAGAGTAATTTTCATATTGATCGAAATCATTGAGAGAATCGTAATCGTAATAAAGGTCGATACCGTTATCGGAATAGTAATTATTGAAGTTTTGCTCATAATCATTGCAAAAGTATAAGGGTTGATTTTGATTCATGTGGTAAGTTCGGGGTTGATTTTTGTGGTAATTATTATAGTTTGGATTTGGTTGAATAACTGATGGTCTTGGAGGGTTGACATTATTATTAAATTGAGTAGTTGGTGGACGATTTTGTTGAGATGGGCCTTGAGGATGAGTCCTAAAATGTTGTTGGTTTTGAGAATTATTTTGGAAGTTTGGTGGTTGTGTCGTTCTTGGGTGATTTTGGAAATTATTAAACGAACTTTGTATAGGAACTTGAGTTTGTCGCTGTCGTATAAGACATTCGTTATTTGTATGTCCTGTTCGTTTACAAAATGAACATTGTTTAATACTCGTTGGTGGATTTAGTTTACGCAAGGGTGTACTCGGGTTTCTTTGGGTTTGAGATTTTTGATTTTCAAAATACGACAACTGGAGTTCTCGTTTAACCCTATTTGTTGCTATTAATATACTCGTTGGGTTACTCGCTCGTACTATCTGTCCGATTCTTGGTTCTAACCCAGTAAGTAAAGTGTTTAAAACTAGAGAATCAACAAGATTAGTTTGTGCATTTTTTTGTTCAACGGAAAAGGAAATTTGTTGGTTAATAGATGCATGCATTTTTGCTTCATGAGTTTAAAGTCTAGCTATAAATGAAAGGGGTGTTTCGTTATTAAGCTGTCGCATTCTTTGAAGGTCTTGAATAAGTGAATTTAAATCACGAGAGTCACCAAAATGAGATTCTAATAAATTTCTAATTTCTTCAAATGTATTTGGGTCGCGTGAATTAATTAGTTCAGACGCTCGGCTTTTTAGTTTATTTTTAATATGAAGAGTAAGCAATATTTTTTGATTTCCGATTGCCATGCTTAAAGCTGTTCTACAAGCATTAATAAAACTATTTAAAAAAATTTGGTTACCGTCAAATTCCGGTACCATAGCAAAAATTTCAGATAATTTATAAGGTTCTATCGAATAAGTTGGATCTGAAGAACTACCGGTATTGGTAGTGTTGCCTGTATTGGCGTTATTGTTGGCAGTGTTTCGAGTATCTACCATTTTGAATGTTTTAGAGAAATATAAATATAAAGAGAATAAAAAAAATTATTATAAAAATACAGATAAATGACAATAGAACAGTAAAATTAAAGAAAAACGAGATAATTCTTACGCAATTATTTTCATGCCTTGTACATGAAATCCAGATCCGTAAGCTGTGCTACACCAGGTTGCTTCTTCCCGATGCCGGTTAGACCGTCTAAAGTTGAAAATATTGTGTTTAAACGTTGTTCTTCCTTAAAGGTTTAGGAACCACCACACCTAGTGAGGAATGTCCGTGTTCTAAATGCGAATCGACACTTAGTGAGGAATGTCCGTGTTCCAAATGTTATTCTCTTTCAACACTTGGTTAGGGTCGCCCGTGTTCTAAATTCGGTACTTAGTTTGGATCAAACATGTGTTCTAGATGCGTTAGAGGAATCCTACTGACTGCGCCACGGTTATAACGGTAAAAACAGAAAAGACTTTTTAAAAAATATGATTATTTTATTTAACCGTTAACCGGATTTGAATTATAAAAATGAGTTACAATAATTAGTATTAATTTAATTTGAAGATTGAATAGTAACTGAGTATATAAAATCATTTACCTAAATTTATAAGTTTTTAAGTTTATTGTCAGCAGTTTTGAAGTTCATTCCCATGGGAAATGCAATTCAGTAATTTAATAGAAAAATGTAATCTGATATGAAATATGAATAGTTGTGTATCCGTTTTGTATACTCAGTGAAAATTCTAATATAACATATATATATATATATATATATATATATATATATAACTTGCTAAGAATTATAATATATAAGTTATTATGCTATAAATAAAATTTGCCTTGTAGTTTATAAATTTTGAACGTTGAATTTTATTTAAAATTAGTTTTTATGATTTCAATTTTATGAATTTAGATTATATTAATTTATTTATTTATTTACTTACCCGACACTGACTCTTTTCTCATGGGCAGAATTCAATGCAAGTTTAAATAAATTATATACTATTGGATAAATATAAAAATTTACTACTCTTATATACCAAATGAAATGATTTCGTTGAGAATTTAGAAAGAGAAGAAAATTTATAACCTTACTTTTTTTAACAAGCGATTGAAAATTAAACGAATGTTTAAAAACTTGGCTTATTAAACAAAATGAAAATGAAAAATCTGATAATTAATACAACTTGAAACAACAGAAATAAACTTATATACTAAGGAAATAGTGATTAGTGAAATAGTGAAAATCTTCCTACAATATTTATAATAAAACACAAAAGTTTTTTTTATTGTTAATAAAGAAAGAACTTATACCAGTTTCTCGAAGAACTTCTTAAACATTTAGATGACTTCAAACCTGGATTTAAATATGATTATCTCCATAACCATTAAAAATTTCATCAAAAATCTCTGGATAATCAGCTAACTCTATATATACTGCTCTAAAGGTAAGTGAATTCTATTTCTTTAACGTATTATCTGCTACAATTCTCTTCTAAATTTACTTATAAAGTGTCTCATACAATCTACAGCTCCACTCTGATATTTCTGGACTTTATTTTCTATCTAAATCAGATTTTCTGCTTACCATATATGCTCAATTACTTCTTCTTTATATTCGCTATACTTTTATATCAATTATACTCGATTATTTCTATCTTTTTTAATAAAAACTCAATTTTTAAAACAGAACAAAATTTAATACGTCTTTTCTCTTCGATCTCCAAAAAACAAGAGAGCGATTACAAAATCAACAACCGAACAACTGAAAAATTCAACAAACTTCGACTACCTATCTATCTAGTGTCTTTTACCTACTTGATAATTTTTTTTATATAAATTACAAATCAGAATACTCGATTTCTAATACAGATTTAAACAATTATTTAAATTCAAAATCCTGTTACCTTTGAAATGAACTTAAAATCACATATTTATTAAACTATAATCTAAAATACTTTTCTATTTTAGGATTTTTCATTTTCATCAAAATCAATTCTATAAAAATAAATATGATGCTTTAAAATTCCAATATTGATTATTGTAAACGTAAGTAAGTTCTAATTTAATACATGATTTAAATTATTCTTAATTTAAAATTTATATGTCTTTAGCATTGATATTTTCACACACAACTTTCTTATTCTATTTAAATATGATTCCTTAATTTAAATCATTATAAAACAACAATATGTATTATTATAAATTTATATAAAATCCGTTTTTTTATATTTTCAAATATTTAATTTTCTTATTTTGTTTAAAAAAAAATTTAAATTTAAACTATAACAAACAACTATATGCTATTTTTTTTTACAAATAGATATGTTTTAAAACTCACATTTGATATTCTATTTACTTATATTTATTTTCTCTTTTTTAGGAAAGAAGAAAGAAAACCAAAAACTTAAATATTAACAAAATTTGAACAAACTTATACTAACTGTATGGCTTTGTATTCTACCCAGAGATCAAAATTGTCCTCGTTTAATTACTTCATAATAACTTTATTTAATTTTTATTTTTATCAATTATAGCATACTACCTCATATCATCTCTATATATATATATATATATATATATATATATATATATATATATTATTTTTTATATTATTATTATTTATATTATTATATATATATATATTATTTTTATCAATTATAGCATACTACCTCATATCATCTCTATATATATATATATATATATATATATATATATATATATATATATATATATATATAATTAAATAGTAATATTTGCTGAAAAATTAATTATTAGTAAAAGTGGTTATTGGGTAAACAGCAATACTTAACGTTAAATAAAACTCTTTAGAGTATTTTTAATCCAAGCTTTCGTAATTACTTTATTACATTATCAAGGAGCTACAAAATTAAGAGTGACAGAATGCAAGTAGAAATAAATTATAAATTTATACTTACATCTCTGTGAGGTTATAACGTTGTTGTTCTAAAAGAAATTAACATGAGTAAATAATAAATTATAAAATTAAAATGATGTTTTTTATAAGTATTATCAAATTGATGTTTCTCACAAGATATGACATTAATGATTAAATAGTCATGTAACTATGATATCAAAAGTAATAAATTAGAGAACTAACTATAAGGTATTAGGAATAATAAAAAAAAAAAAATTTATAAATTATGGAAGTATTAAGATATAACAACATTAAAGCTTAGATGTTATTAGCTCCTTGATAATGTAATAAAGTAATTACGAAAGCTTGGATTAAAAATACTCTAAAGAGTTTTATTTAACGTTAAGTATTGCTGTTTACCCAATAATCACTTTTACTTATATATATATATATATATATATATATATATATATATATATATATATATAGAGATGATATGAGGTAGTATGCTATAATTGATAAAAATAAAAATTAAATAAAGTTATTATGAAGTAATTAAACGAGGACAATTTTGATCTCTGGGTAGAATACAAAGCCATACAGTTAGTATAAGTTTGTTCAAATTTTGTTAATATTTAAGTTTTTGGTTTTCTTTCTTCTTTCCTAAAAAAGAGAAAATAAATATAAGTAAATAGAATATCAAATGTGAGTTTTAAAACATATCTATTTGTAAAAAAAAATAGCATATAGTTGTTTGTTATAGTTTAAATTTAAATTTTTTTTTAAACAAAATAAGAAAATTAAATATTTGAAAATATAAAAAAACGGATTTTATATAAATTTATAATAATACATATTGTTGTTTTATAATGATTTAAATTAAGGAATCATATTTAAATAGAATAAGAAAGTTGTGTGTGAAAATATCAATGCTAAAGACATATAAATTTTAAATTAAGAATAATTTAAATCATGTATTAAATTAGAACTTACTTACGTTTACAATAATCAATATTGGAATTTTAAAGCATCATATTTATTTTTATAGAATTGATTTTGATGAAAATGAAAAATCCTAAAATAGAAAAGTATTTTAGATTATAGTTTAATAAATATGTGATTTTAAGTTCATTTCAAAGGTAACAGGATTTTGAATTTAAATAATTGTTTAAATCTGTATTAGAAATCGAGTATTCTGATTTGTAATTTATATAAAAAAAATTATCAAGTAGGTAAAAGACACTAGATAGATAGGTAGTCGAAGTTTGTTGAATTTTTCAGTTGTTCGGTTGTTGATTTTGTAATCGCTCTCTTGTTTTTTGGAGATCGAAGAGAAAAGACGTATTAAATTTTGTTCTGTTTTAAAAATTGAGTTTTTATTAAAAAAGATAGAAATAATCGAGTATAATTGATATAAAAGTATAGCGAATATAAAGAAGAAGTAATTGAGCATATATGGTAAGCAGAAAATCTGATTTAGATAGAAAATAAAGTCCAGAAATATCAGAGTGGAGCTGTAGATTGTATGAGACACTTTATAAGTAAATTTAGAAGAGAATTGTAGCAGATAATACGTTAAAGAAATAGAATTCACTTACCTTTAGAGCAGTATATATAGAGTTAGCTGATTATCCAGAGATTTTTGATGAAATTTTTAATGGTTATGGAGATAATCATATTTAAATCCAGGTTTGAAGTCATCTAAATGTTTAAGAAGTTCTTCGAGAAACTGGTATAAGTTCTTTCTTTATTAACAATAAAAAAAACTTTTGTGTTTTATTATAAATATTGTAGGAAGATTTTCACTATTTCACTAATCACTATTTCCTTAGTATATAAGTTTATTTCTGTTGTTTCAAGTTGTATTAATTATCAGATTTTTCATTTTCATTTTGTTTAATAAGCCAAGTTTTTAAACATTCGTTTAATTTTCAATCGCTTGTTAAAAAAAGTAAGGTTATAAATTTTCTTCTCTTTCTAAATTCTCAACGAAATCATTTCATTTGGTATATAAGAGTAGTAAATTTTTATATTTATCCAATAGTATATAATTTATTTAAACTTGCATTGAATTCTGCCCATGAGAAAAGAGTCAGTGTCGGGTAAGTAAATAAATAAATAAATTAATATAATCTAAATTCATAAAATTGAAATCATAAAAACTAATTTTAAATAAAATTCAACGTTCAAAATTTATAAACTACAAGGCAAATTTTATTTATAGCATAATAACTTATATATTATAATTCTTAGCAAGTTATATATATATATATATATATATATATATATATATATATATATATATATATATATATATGTTATATTAGAATTTTCACTGAGTATACAAAACGGATACACAACTATTCATATTTCATATCAGATTACATTTTTCTATTAAATTACTGAATTGCATTTCCCATGGGAATGAACTTCAAAACTGCTGACAATAAACTTAAAAACTTATAAATTTAGGTAAATGATTTTATATACTCAGTTACTATTCAATCTTCAAATTAAATTAATACTAATTATTGTAACTCATTTTTATAATTCAAATCCGGTTAACGGTTAAATAAAATAATCATATTTTTTAAAAAGTCTTTTCTGTTTTCACCGTTATAACCGTGGCGCAGTCAGTAGGATTCCTCTAACGCATCTAGAACACATGTTTGATCCAAACTAAGTACCGAATTTAGAACACGGGCGACCCTAACCAAGTGTTGAAAGAGAATAACATTTGGAACACGGACATTCCTCACTAAGTGTCGATTCGCATTTAGAACACGGACATTCCTCACTAGGTGTGGTGGTTCCTAAACCTTTAAGGAAGAACAACGTTTAAACACAATATTTTCAACTTTAGACGGTCTAACCGGCATCGGGAAGAAGCAACCTGGTGTAGCACAGCTTACGGATCTGGATTTCATGTACAAGGCATGAAAATAATTGCGTAAGAATTATCTCGTTTTTCTTTAATTTTACTGTTCTATTGTCATTTATCTGTATTTTTATAATTATTTTTTTTATTCTCTTTATATTTATATTTCTCTAAAACATTCAAAATGGTAGATACTCGAAACACTGCCAACAATAACGCCAATACAGGCAACACTACCAATACCGGTAGTTCTTCAGATCCAACTTATTCGATAGAACCTTATAAATTATCTGAAATTTTTGCTATGGTACCGGAATTTGACGGTAACCAAATTTTTTTAAATAGTTTTATTAATGCTTGTAGAACAGCTTTAAGCATGGCAATCGGAAATCAAAAAATATTGCTTACTCTTCATATTAAAAATAAACTAAAAAGCCGAGCGTCTGAACTAATTAATTCACGCGACCCAAATACATTTGAAGAAATTAGAAATTTATTAGAATCTCATTTTGGTGACTCTCGTGATTTAAATTCACTTATTCAAGACCTTCAAAGAATGCGACAGCTTAATAACGAAACACCCCTTTCATTTATAGCTAGACTTTAAACTCATGAAGCAAAAATGCATGCATCTATTAACCAACAAATTTCCTTTTCCGTTGAACAAAAAAATGCACAAACTAATCTTGTTGATTCTCTAGTTTTAAACACTTTACTTACTGGGTTAGAACCAAGAATCGGACAGATAGTACGAGCGAGTAACCCAACGAGTATATTAATAGCAACAAATAGGGTTAAACGAGAACTCCAGTTGTCGTATTTTGAAAATCAAAAATCTCAAACCCAAAGAAACCCGAGTACACCCTTGCGTAAACTAAATCCACCAACGAGTATTAAACAATGTTCATTTTGTAAACGAACAGGACATACAAATAACGAATGTCTTATACGACAGCGACAAACTCAAGTTCCTATACAAAGTTCGTTTAATAATTTCCAAAATCACCCAAGAACGACACAACCACCAAACTTCCAAAATAATTCTCAAAACCAACAACATTTTAGGACTCATCCTCAAGGCCCATCTCAACAAAATCGTCCACCAACTACTCAATTTAATAATAATGTCAACCCTCCAAGACCATCAGTTATTCAACCAAATCCAAACTATAATAATTACCACAAAAATCAACCCCGAACTTACCACATGAATCAAAATCAACCCTTATACTTTTGCAATGATTATGAGCAAAACTTCAATAATTACTATTCCGATAACGGTATCGACCTTTATTACGATTACGATTCTCTCAATGATTTCGATCAATATGAAAATTACTCTCAAACATATAACAATGAATATGATCATGTTACAACAAATAGTCAAAATCTCGATCAATACTCTAATGAATTCGAATTCACCAATGATTTACCAAACATATCAAATTTTGAAAATCAGGATTTTCAACAGGCTATTCTACCTTCTACCCCTCCGATATTAGATCAAAACAATTCGGTAACACATATACAAACACAAATCCAAACACTGAATTTGACAGAAACAAACCCCAATTTACGTTGCCTCCAGCATAAATTTCTCTAAATCCAACTTTTCCAGTAAATTCAAAAAATTTATATTACATTAAAGATGCTACCAATAGTTTTAAATTATTAATTGACACTGGTGCTGGAATCTCAATTTTCAAACCTGCAACTTGTTTAAATTTTGAAAATCGAAACGATAAAAATGTAGTAATTCAAGGAATAACAAACGAACAAATAATAATAAATGAGTCATTATTAATTCCATTCTTCTCAAATGATGATCCACATAAAGTATACATTTGCAACCTTAACATTGAATTCGACGGAATACTAGGATCAGATTTCTTAGAACATTATAACTGCATAATTGACTTAAAAAATAAACAACTTACCTATTACAGACTTTAAGACTATACCTTTAAATAAAATTGATGACGAAACTAAACATGACCTACAACAACCAACCATTAATTGTGAAACTTCAGAAAATCGTCGTATCATTAATTCTACAAACTCTGAATATAAAAATATTTCAAGAAATATTAATATTCTATATAATAACGTAGTAACAATTGAACCCCGAACAGAACAAATCTTTAAATTAAAATGTAACCTCAGAAACACAGAAGCAGTTTTAATAAATCAAGAAATAGAGAAGGTTCGACTACCAAGTGCAATAGTCAAAATAAATGAAAAAGGTGAATTCCTTACTTCGGTTTTAAATATAAATGCTATAAATAAAACTGTGAATTTTTCAAATCTGGAACTTGAACCTCTAAAACTTAATGAAATCTACAATTTCAATTGCAAAGACGAATATTCGGTACAGCCGAATCGGAATTTCGAAATTAAAAATCAACTACGTTTAGAACATTTAAATGAAGAAGAAAAGGATGAAATTAAAAAACTCTGCTTGGAATTTTCCGACATCTTTTATCTAGAAGGTGATCATCTAACATTTACCAATGAAATCAAACACACCATAGACACTAATGATACAAGACCAATATTCACAAAATTATATCGATACCCTCAAGTCCACAAACAAGAAGTGAAAGAACAATTAAATAAAATGTTAAATCAAGGAATAGTCCGACCATCCTGTTCACCTTGGAGTTTCCCAGTATGGGTAGTACCAAAAAAGATCGATGCGTCCGGAAAACAAAAATGGCGTGTTGTAGTGGACTATAGAAAACTAAACGAGGTAACCATAAATGACAAATACCCATTGCCAAATATATCAGACTTATTGGATCAGCTTGGCAGGTGCCACTATTTCACTACCTTAGACTTGGCGTCAGGGTTCCATCAAATCGAAATCGATCCAAAAGACATCCCCAAAACAGCTTTTACTGTTGAAAACGGTCATTTTGAATTTGTTATATATATATATATATATATATATATATAATTAAATAGTAATATTTGCTGAAAAATTAATTATTAGTAAAAGTGGTTATTGGGTAAACAGCAATACTTAACGTTAAATAAAACTCTTTAGAGTATTTTTAATCCAAGCTTTCGTAATTACTTTATTACATTATCAAGGAGCTACAAAATTAAGAGTGACAGAATGCAAGTAGAAATAAATTATAAATTTATACTTACATCTCTGTGAGGTTATAACGTTGTTGTTCTAAAAGAAATTAACATGAGTAAATAATAAATTATAAAATTAAAATGATGTTTTTTATAAGTATTATCAAATTGATGTTTCTCACAAGATATGACATTAATGATTAAATAGTCATGTAACTATGATATCAAAAGTAATAAATTAGTTTATGAGTAAATACTAAAAATTATTAGGAATAATAAGAAAAATAATAAATAAACTACACATTTGTAATAATAAAAAAACAAAATGTAGATTTTCTTAAAAAACTTAAAATAAAAAAGACATCTAACAAATCTAGAGTTTAAAGTTGTTAATGAACAAATAAATATTACAAATTCTCCACAATTAAACTATCTACTTTAATTGAATTTACATTTTGTGATACATAGATAAGATATAATTATAATTCAAATATATTAAGTTATTGTAAAGATCAGCAGATATAGTTTTTTCCTGGTTTTTCTATATCATTGCACAGTTATACTGATCTTAGAGGGATATACATCCAGGATAATCCCTTAGGGCTAATAACATCTAAGCTTTAATATTGTTATATCTTAATACTTCCATAATTTATAAATTTTTTTTTTATTATTCCTAATACCTTATAGTTAGTTCTCTAATTTATTACTTTTGATATCATAGTTACATGACTATTTAATCATTAATGTCATATCTTGTGAGAAACATCAATTTGATAATACTTATAAAAAACATCATTTTAATTTTATAATTTATTATTTACTCATGTTAATTTCTTTTAGAACAACAACGTTATAACCTCACAGAGATGTAAGTATAAATTTATAATTTATTTCTACTTGCATTCTGTCACTCTTAATTTTGTAGCTCCTTGATAATGTAATAAAGTAATTACGAAAGCTTGGATTAAAAATACTCTAAAGAGTTTTATTTAACGTTAAGTATTGCTGTTTACCCAATAACCACTTTTACTAATATATATATATATATATATATATATATATATATATATATATATATATATATATATATATATATATTATAACATATATGAAAATGTAAATGTATATTATTAATTGTTTATAATTTTGTGTTGTTTATCTGATTATATGTTATATTTAAAATGATGTAAATTTAAAATAATTATATTTAACTTTAAAATTTGATGTGAATTGAATTATTGTTTATAAATTTTTTTATCAACGACTCTATCTCAGGGCAGAATTCAATGTTTTATTTTATTAATTTGATATTGTCTTGAAATTATATGCATAATAACTATTATGTACCAAATGATACCTATGGATGTTTAAATTAAAAAGAAGAAGATCTGTAACCTATCTTCTCGTCAATGTGAGATTCTATGATTACTAATTATGTGAGTAAAATGATATGAAAAGATTAATAAATGGTGGTATTATACATATCAAAAAATTCTTAAAACTAATAAAATATGTGAATAGAGTAAAAGTGAAAATGAGGAAATTAATTGTTCATCCAATTATATATATAAAACACAAGAAAGTTCTTTATTAAGGTGAATAGTGCAATATTAATACCGTGACTCCAGGATCTATGAATTCTCTCAGCTAGTCTGCTACAGGATTATCAAAAGAAACCATAAACTCGTTCAAGAAAAAGGTCTTCTAACTGCTTAATGAACTCTGCAACGCTGGTATGTACTTATTCCTTCTTTCTATTTAACACGTACTTGGAAATTCAAGATTACATTCATAGCACCATTTGCTATCACGTTCTCATCTTCTGATTTCTTTTATTTATATAAAAATTAACTTTCTGCTTACCAATATACTTTAGTTTTCTTCTTACAGACGTTTATAATAATATTCAATTACTCAAGACTGATTTATATTGAAATTTTTTAATAAAAATCATAAAAAATTACAAGCGCAAATTTAACACGTCTTTTCTCTTTCTGAACCAAAAAACAAGAGAGAGTCGTTTAAAATCAACAACTTCCAAAACAAAAATAACAAAAAACAACTATCCTAACAATTCTTATTAGTATCTATCTGATGCCTACTTGATAATAACTTAATTTATGACATCCGTGCACTTGATTAATTTCTATTTACAATTTATCTTATACCTAGGATTCTTATACAAATTTATGTTTTTTATTTATTACTATTAATATTAAAACTTTTCATTTCATTCTTTTAATAAATTTTTTCATTTAAAATTTAAACCATAATAATAGCTTTTAAATACTCATATGCATTAGTTAATACAGCATATAATTCTACATTTAATTTATATTTGAACTTATTCTTTGCATAAAAAAAATATTATTTCTAGCATACTTTCTCAGACAAATTTCTTGTTTTATAGAAAGAAAATTACATGATTCCTTTTATTTATAATTATGAATATATCATGGTACTCCTTATATTTTATTTTTAAATTTATGTTTCCTTTTTTAGGAACATAGAAAAAATTAAAACAACACTAAAACTAAGGAACTTGAAGAAAATTAATACTATTTATATACAACCTAAACTTTGTATTCTGCCCAGGATCAAGAATATTCCTTTTTTTTAATGAATTTATTAATAACTTATTTTGATCTGTTCTTTAATTTATAACATATAATAGGATAATATCACAAATCCCCCAATTAAAATTTTTACATCAAACATTTTATTGATGTTGGATTAAAAATTATAATTTTAATCTATTTTTTTTTTTTATAAATAAACACTCATTTAACAAAAACTTTAGCCTCAATTAAAATTATTTACACAGATTGTATAAACCTTTTTTCAATAAAACCATTCAATCTTAATTTAATATTTACATCTTAATACTATTATTTACAAAACTTTGCTATTAATATCATCTACCCCTCTTCTGGTGTAAACTTGTACACATCCTTAATATTAAAAACTCCCCTTAATCTCCCTGTATCCGGATATACTAACCGATAGCTGTTTTCAGCATTATGATTATCTACCACATATGGTCCCTCAAAAGGCATTAATAATTTTGCACATAAATTTTCCCTTTTATCCGCTACTTGTAAAGCTCTTATTATGACAAGTTCTCCCTTTTCAAATTTAGTTTTCTTTTTCAATTTCTTTTCTTGTCTCTTGACATATCGTTCTGCGTTTCTTTTTAAATTTTTATTAACTTTATCTAATATTTCTTGGATTTCTTGTCTTCTATTCCATTCCCACTTTCTTTCTGGTACTCTACCTTTAAATAAAAACTCTGGACATTCTTTCGTCACTCCATGAGGTGTTTCATTCACATATCTTTGTACTTTATCCAAGTTATTTTCCCACTGATCGTGTTCTTGTATACATAAAATTCTCAAATATTTAATTACTTCTTTGATATATCTTTCAGCTGGATTTGACGATGGATTTCTAATGCTAATAAAATTTACTTGTATATTATAATGTTGACATGCAGATAAAAATTTATTATTCTCAAAATATGTGGCATGATCTAAAATTAATTTCTCTGGTTTTCCATGAATTTGTATATAATTTTTAATGCATTTTAATATTGTATTGGTATTTGTTCTTTTACAAGGATACATCTGTACATATTTTGTAAATATGTCTACCATGACCAATATGTGTTTACATCCCTGAATACTCTCCACTAAATTACTTATAAAATCTATTGCTAAAATTTGTAATGGTTTTTGTGTCACTATTGATTTATTTATATTGCTATTATGATAATTTTTTTCTTTGGCTAATTGACATATTGTACAAGCTTTGCATATTTCTTTGGCTCTAGTTAAATCCTTTTTCGCATAATAATTTTCCCTTAATAGCATCCATAATTTTCTTACTCCGATATGACCATATTCGTGATGAAGATTATATAGAATTTCCTTTGCATAATTAGTTGTAATAACATACGTATCCCAATTTTCTAGTTTTTTATAAATAATATTGTCTTCTGTAAAAGTTCTTCTCTTTTCCACCTCTGTCAAATAATTCTGATCTTGTATAACCCTTTCCAAAGTAAATAATCCCTCTTTATCCAATAATTTATTTATACCTATTTTGAATTTTTTATAGTCCCCTTGTTCTTCACTTTCCCTACTTAATGCATCTGCTATGATGTTACTCTTTCCTGGAATATATTTAATCTCAAAGTCGTATTCTTGCAACAATAATAACCATCTGTGTACCCTATTATTTGCATACCTATTTTTCATCATCGCCGTTAAAGCATTATGATCACTCTCCACTATAAACTTTGCTCCTAATAAATAAAACCTTAATTTGGTTATACAAAATACCACACTGGCCATCTCCAATTCCGTAACCGTGTACTTCTTCTCACAATTCTTTGTTACTCTTGATACAAAACTAATAGGTACTTCTCCTCCTTCCTGAACTTGTATTAACACTCCTGCTAATCTTTCTATCGATGCATCTGTCCTAAGTATAAATACTTTATCGTATTGTGGGTGATACACTTTTAAATTATTGGTAAAGACAAATTTTAATTCTTGAAAAGCTTTTTCTCTCTCGGGTGTCCATTTCCATTTAACATCTTTTTTCAGTAGCTCTATTAAAGGAACTTCTTTATTTGACAAATCTGGTATTAATCTTTTATAATAATTTATAATTCCAAGGAATCCTCTTAACGTCTTCAAATTTTTAGGTGTTTGATAATTCATAATAGCTTGTACTCTTTCAGGATCCATACTTACCCCTGTCGTATTCAAAACATATCCTAAATATTTAACTTCTTTTTGATAAAATTTACACTTTTCCACATTTAATTTGAGTCCAGCTCTTTCCAATTCTTTTAATGTGATTTCTAAATGTTTTTTATGTACAATTTCATTTTCCGAATAAATTAAAATATCATCAATGTAGTGTAAAATGAATGATTCATATTTATTTAAAATTGTATGTAAAGTTCTAACTAAAGCTGCACATGAACTTTGCAATCCATATGGCACCACACAAAATTGATATACAATACCATCTACCATGAAAGCTGTATATGGTCTACTATTTTCTTCTAAAGGAATTAACCAGAAACTGTGTTTAAGATCTAATTTAGAATAAATTTTTGCATTTGTAATTCTTCCAAAAATTCCTTCCACATTCATAGGACTTTCATATTGTTTGACTGTATAGGCATTTATGTTTCTTGCATCAAGACATATTCTAATCTCTCTTGACTTCTTTCTTACACAAGTAATTGCATTTATGTATGGAGAATCCGATCTTTCTATTATTCCATCCTTCAACATTTTATTTAATTCTTCATATACTTCATCTTTTATTTTATACGGTATCGGATAAGTTTTTATTTTAAAATTCTTAATATCTTTATTCATCTCCAACTTGTGCGTGTAATTTGTAGCTATACATATATCTTCATTAAACAATTTATAATATTTCTTACATAATATTTCTACTTCCGTCCTATACAATCCACAATTTTCTTCTAATTTGTCAAACTCCATATTTTCTATGTTGTTGTACATAACATTCTTATTAATTTCCGAACTTTCATTTTTTTTTACTATAAATGGTATTATTTGTTGTTCCCATCTTAAACATTCATCCTCATAATCGATGATAACCTTATGATTATTTAATTCATCTGAACCCAATATAATGTCATAGTTCAAATTTTGTATTAATAACATTTGAAATTTATACATTTTAAACCCTATTAAAATTTCCCCCATAATCATATTACTTGTTTCATATAATTTCTTATTATTCGCTCCCACTAATGATAATTTATTTGTTTTTATCACCATAATATCATCTTGTTTGATTTGTGAAACCACCCTTTGACTAATTAAAGTAACCTCTGAACCAGTATCTATCATAATTTTACATTTAATATTTTAGAAAACCCCCTCTATAAAAATTAACCTTTTTAGTTCATTAATTTTAACCTCGTCATCATTCACAATAAATTCCCTAGGATGTTCATACTTAGAAGAGTAAATGATATTATGCACATGAGAGCGATTTATGCAAAATCCACGCTCTGTTCCTGGCATTGACCAGTCACATCACTCTGATTAGCACTTACAACATTCACCTGTCTACTGTTTTCACCTCTATCTCTCCTTTCATTATCCCGATTTACTACATTTCTATTATCATAATTTCTATTACTATAATTATTATCTCTGTTCCACCTATCACCTGATCCTACATTCCTATCATAATTATTATTATTTGGAAATTCCCTATTTCTTCTATCAGAATTTCTATTCTCCCCATTTCTATTATATCTATAATCATTCCTATTTACATTTCCCCTAGTATCATTCCTATTAAAATTACTATATCCCCTATTAAAATCTCTGTTCCTATTATTGAATCGGTCATTGTCATTATTTCTATTTTCATTCCTATTTCTATCATTAAATCTATTACCCCCATTACTTCTATTTTCATATCGATTCCTTTCATTACCTCTTTCATTCCTATTATCCCTATTCTTACTCATCATACTTCTTTCCAGTCGCATCAAATAGTTGGATAAATTTTCCATAGTTTTGATATTGTGTAGAGCTATTGTTTCAGTCACATCATGATTGTACTGTCTTGCCACGTACAAAACTATTTCTTCTTCCCTCATTTTCGGTTCCAAATATTGAGCATTGTTGTATAGTTGCATGGCATAATTATTATAATTTCTTCCCCTACTATAATCGTATTTTCCAAAATATAGTTTTTCCCTGAATATCGCTTGTTGAATCTCCCCCCAAAAATATTTACAAAATTGTTCCTCAAAATCAAGGATTGACAGTATTTGATTTTCTTTATTACAGAACGATAATAAAGGATGTCCCGTTAGCATATTACGTATTAATAATTTTTGTTCAATAAAATCTGTTGTATATTTTATTTTGCTTTTTATTATGTTGATAAACACCTTAGGATGAATATTGTTAATGTTTCCGTCAAATTTGATTCCATTATTGTTGTAATTTGATATAATATTAGGCATAACTCCCCATGCATTTCCTCTAACATCCTTCTCCATAACTTCTTGTAACTTCTTATGTATATCCTCCATTTCTTTATTCAAATTTAACCCTGTTAATTCTAAATTTTTACTACAAGTTTCTTTTTGATTCTGTATTTCTCCTTCTATCCTTTCAAATTCCTTACCTAAGTTAATTTTTAAATTGTCTACAACTTCTTCATTAATTTGCTCTTGCAACTTTATCTGTCCTATTTCTTTTTTTATTTCTTCTGTTTGTTTACTCACTTCTACTATTTTCTCTTCTACAATTTTAATTTCCCCCTTAATTTTAATCCCTGTCTCCTGGATTTCATTCCTTAATTTAATATTTTGCTGTTCCATATTCTTGTCACAGTCTATCTTCATAATTTTCATTTCTTCCTTGATCTTCAAATTATCTTCTTTAATACTACTAATTTCTCTTTTAAAAATCTTATTATCTTCTTTTATTTCATCTAATTTTTTATTAATATCTTCTTTTTGCTGATCCAATTTCTTGTCCATGTTTTCTTTTTGCTGATCTAATTTATAATTCATATCTTCTCTCATTTTTACATTATCTTCTTTTTGTTGATCAAACCTCTTGTCCATAGTCATCATGAACCTTTGTAACATGCTGAGCATGTCTAATTGACTTTCTTCCTTTGATTGTGTTTGTACCTCCTGTTCTTCTTTTTCATCTCCACCACCAGTTACATCTGTCTCCATTTCAACCATAGTTTGATCATTCTCTCTCCCTATCTCCATTAAATTATCACCTTCTTCTGATTCTGCTCCTTCCTGTTGTCCAGTTTGGATCAATTCCTCCACTCGATAATCTCCTGCTCCCAATACTCTCTCTTCATGTACTTGTACCGCAACACTCTCTACCTCAATCTCTCCTCCATCACTACTCTCGCTATCCTCTCCTACTACTTTACCATCTCTCAATCTCATTTTTCTATCCATTCTTACAATTTAAAATACCCAGATAAATACAAGTAATGTGCAAATTTCTAAAGAAATACCTTTATACCAATAAATATTTTATAAGCTATTACCTTTGTATTTAGCTTATAACTAATACGGAATCACAAAAAAAAATTTTCAAATGAAGTTTTCAAAAAAAAAAAAAATATTTTAAATATTAATTATTTAAATAGGCTCTAGTTTGTATTATTTAGAGCCCCACGTTGGGCGCCAATTTTATAACATATATGAAAATGTAAATGTATATTATTAATTGTTTATAATTTTGTGTTGTTTATCTGATTATATGTTATATTTAAAATGATGTAAATTTAAAATAATTATATTTAACTTTAAAATTTGATGTGAATTGAATTATTGTTTATAAATTTTTTTATCAACGACTCTATCTCAGGGCAGAATTCAATGTTTTATTTTATTAATTTGATATTGTCTTGAAATTATATGCATAATAACTATTATGTACCAAATGATACCTATGGATATTTAAATTAAAAAGAAGAAGATCTGTAACCTATCTTCTCGTCAATGTGAGATTCTATGATTACTAATTATGTGAGTAAAATGATATGAAAAGATTAATAAATGGTGGTATTATACATATCAAAAAATTCTTAAAACTAATAAAATATGTGAATAGAGTAAAAGTGAAAATGAGGAAATTAATTGTTTATCCAATTATATATATAAAACACAAGAAAGTTCTTTATTAAGGTGAATAGTGCAATATTAATACCGTGACTCCATGATCTATGAATTCTCTCAGCTAGTCTGCTACAGGATTATCAAAAGAAACCATAAACTCGTTCAAGAAAAAGGTCTTCTAACTGCTTAATGAACTCTGCAACGCTGGTATGTACTTATTCCTTCTTTCTATTTAACACGTACTTGGAAATTCAAGATTACATTCATAGCACCATTTGCTATCACGTTCTCATCTTCTGATTTCTTTTATTTATATAAAAATTAACTTTCTGCTTACCAATATACTTTAGTTTTCTTCTTACAGACGTTTATAATAATATTCAATTACTCAAGACTGATTTATATTGAAATTTTTTAATAAAAATCATAAAAAATTACAAGAGCAAATTTAACACGTCTTTTCTCTTTCTCAACCAAAAAACAAGAGAGAGTCGTTTAAAATCAACAACTTCCAAAACAAAAATAACAAAAAACAACTATCCTAACAATTCTTATTAGTATCTATCTGATGCCTACTTGATAATAACTTAATTTATGACATCCGTGCACTTGATTAATTTCTATTTACAATTTATCTTATACCTAGGATTCTTATACAAATTTATGTTTTTATTTATTACTATTAATATTAAAACTTTTCATTTCATTCTTTTAATAAATTTTTTCATTTAAAATTTAAACCATAATAATAGCTTTTAAATACTCATATGCATTAGTTAATACAGCATATAATTCTACATTTAATTTATATTTGAACTTATTCTTTGCATAAAAAAAAATATTATTTCTAGCATACTTTCTCAGACAAATTTCTTGTTTTATAGAAAGAAAATTACATGATTCCTTTTATTTATAATTATGAATATATCATGGTACTCCTTATATTTTATTTTTAAATTTATGTTTCCTTTTTTAGGAACGAAGAAAAAATTAAAACAACACTAAAACTAAGGAACTTGAAGAAAATTAATACTATTTATATACAACCTAAACTTTGTATTCTGCCCAGGATCAAGAATATTCCTTTTTTTTAATGAATTTATTAATAACTTATTTTGATCTGTTCTTTAATTTATAACATATAATAGGATAATATCACAATATATATATATTATAACATATATAACTTGCTATTATATTTATTATAAGTTAATATGCCATAAATAAACCTTGCCTTTAACTTTATAAATTTTTATGAAAATATTAAAATTTTATTAAAAGATTTATATAGGCAAATTGTTATAAATTTTTAAGTATTGTAAATTAATATTATATTTCCCGACAATGACTCTATCTTCATGGGCAGAATTCAACATTTAACTTAGATTATTATTATAATTATTATATAATTTTGTTTGTAAAATATAAAATTTTTATACGAATGAACTAACTGACGTTATGCTGATGAGATTTCGGGAAAGAAGAATTATATTAACCTATAATATACTTAGAATGTTGGACAGATAACTGTTTTTAAAACTCAACTTATTCAATTTGAATGAGAATGGAAAATATCATAACTATTATCAATAAAAACAAGTAAAATAATCTTATAAACTAACGAAATAGTGCACAGTGAAACAGTGAAAATAAATGTTCATTAAATATATAAAAATCAAACACAGAAAAGTTCTTTATTGTTAAAAAATGAAATTTTGATACCGTTAATCTTGAAGATATGCTCCACTCCCAGGATTGTATCCACTTCAGGACCATAAAACCATAAAAACCATAAAACTCGTACAAAACTCTGGATCATCTGCTAATTATTGGAACAGCTAGGCAGGTACATAAATTCTGATACTTATAAAACTTTTATCATTACTATTTGCTTTCAAATTCAATCAAATATCTCCTCGTACAATGTACTACTTCACTTTAGCCTCTTCTTAGATTCTATTTTCTAATTATAAATAAATTTCTCTGCTTACCAGGGTATTCAATCACTTCTCCTTTACTTTAGTATCGATTTTTTATTTATTAAACTCTTTTATCTTACTAATTTCAACAAAAAAAAACTCAAATTTTAACAAGAACCAAATTTAATACATGTCGCATCTTTAACGAACAAAAAACAAGAGACTTCTTCCAAAATCAACAAAAACTAACAATTGCCTTCTATAACAAAGCTTCAACTACTATCTATCTATTATACCCTACTTGATAAATTGTCACAAAATTACAAATTGTAACACTTGATTTAGATTTATACAATTATTTTTACATTCAAAATTCTGTTACATTTAATTTCAAACAAAAATCTAATATTTATATAATTCTAACCTAAAATACTTTTAAAATTTCACAATTTCTTATTTCATCAAAATTTAAATCTATTACAAACAATATCCTCGCTTGAATCTCAAATATTAATTATTATAAACGTAAGTAGTTTTCAATTTAATCTATGATATAAATTATACTTTTTGAAATGATATATCATTTAGTATTGATACTTTATATGAAACCTTTTTTTTTAAACATTTAACTTTCTTATATAAAAAAAAATATTCAATTTAATTTAAAGTATAACAAACAGTTATATGCATTTTCTAAAATAGATATACTTTTTCCTTTTTTTTTTAATAAAAAAAAACTAATCCAATATTCTATATGTATTGATTTTGTTTTTCCCTTTTTTAGGAAATAAGAAAAAAAAACTTGGAAAATATTGATGGTCATGAAAAAAAAAATTTGAACAAATGTATATAAAATCTATAACCTTGAATTCTGCCTGGAATTAAGAATATCTTCGTTTTATTAATGTGATCAGTACTTATTTAATTTATATATATTTTTTTTATTATAGCATATTATCTTATAACATCTCAATATATATATATATATATATATATATAACGTGAAGTCAATCGTGGAGTTGCAGTCAACGTTTGGCCAAGGTAAGTAAAGAAAACTCTTTGATTTCAGTCAAGCTTTCGAATTTATTCAATTCTTCTTCAGGACATCTGTGGTGAAGAACAATTTTTATATAATAAAGAAATATTGTTACAAATGTGATGACTTACTAATCGTGAGGTTATAAGAGAAGCGACGAATTTCGTTTGACAACATTACACTAATAAAACATTTTAAAAATCAGGTACATCACTATTAAAATACATAAAAATATATACATTTACATTTTTATGTATTTTAATAGTGATGTACCTGATTTTTAAAATGTTTTATTAGTGTAATGTTGTCAAACGGAATTCGTCGCTTCTCTTATAACCTCACGATTAGTAAGTCATCACATTTGTAACAATATTTCTTTATTATATAAAAATTGTTCTTCACCACAGATGTCCTGAAGAAGAATTGAATAAATTCGAAAGCTTGACTGAAATCAAAGAGTTTTCTTTACTTACCTTGGCCAAACGTTGACTGCAACTCCACGATTGACTTCACGTTATATAGAACCAGTCACTATACCATTATTCGTATATATATATATATATATATATATATATATATATATATATATAGTAACGGAAATTAATTGGGTAGCAGCAAGGGATAAATGATTTAGAACACTCTTTTAATCATCCAAGCTTTCGACCCTTATTGGGTCATCTTCAGGGATCTACAAGGTATTTATTTAAAAAATATATAACACAGTGATTGCACATCTAAAACAACTTACACTTATTTGAGATTATATCATTAAGATGTTATAAATATATTTATCAGTGAACGATACAATTTTGGCAAGTAGGTTTCTATACATATATCTGAGCTCGACAATATAATATTTAAGTAAATGTAAAAATTAATTCTTAACGACAAAACAAAACACCACAAAATTAACCAATTGTCAAAAAACCGAAAGGTATATCGGCATCAAATATACTTGTCGGGCCTTCGAGAGTTCAAGGTGTCTAAGGCTGGAATTTATAGTCGAGCCTTGAGAACGGAGGAGTCCTTGAGGACTGCTTCGAGAAAAATTTTGTTTTATAGTCGCGAAAGGAATCCTTAAGGACGAGTAGAGGACAAGGTAGATCTCGAGCTACCTTAAGGACGCCTTGAACTGACTTTTGACATATAAATTCTTGATTTTTAGGTGAGAAATAGTTATTTATTATACAAGGGAAAAAAGTATTAGATTTTAGCTCGAGGTTGTGTTGTCTCCCGACGCGAAGCGGAGGGAGACAAAAAACCGAGAGCTAAAATCTAATATTTTTCCCGTGTATAATACACTATTTTTTTCTGTGACGACGATTTAATATTTTAAATAAAATAATATATTAAAATCGGAAAATCACTGATGCAAAATTTGAATTTTAAAACTAGTAGGCTTTTGTCCTTATAGTGACAATTAGACCTGCGTTGCTAAGGAAACCTTTATTTATGTGTATATATCCGGGAAAAAAGTACTCACTTTTTTCCCATGGTAAAAAAGTAATAATTTCATAAAAAGTGACGTTTTGTGACCCGTTAACAGAGATAAAATGTCAAACTTTTTTCTCGTCGCAGAAAAAACGTGTTTATTTGTATTTGTGTTTAGAATTTGCTATTTTGAGTTTTTTGTGGAAATATCAAAAATATGGAGGATTTAGAAGACTTTTTGGGTTTGTTGACATTGCGGGTGAAGAAGTATTTATGCCTGTACGACTACCAAAACGATATTTGCCCACCTGTTTTAGAGATAAAAAATGGCATCATATAGATTACATACCTCTTTTTCATGTTGTCCCACAATTTTTTTAATTGTTTGGACGTTCTATTTGAAAATTGGCTGTTGTAAAATGCCGTAATTTTTTCCCATGCCTGGGCCTTTTCTCTTATACTGCTGCAGTTATCTGTTTTGTTTGCAAAACGGCAGTAAATTTATTCACCTGTAATACGAGGAAGTATTTTTCTTCCTTCGTATAGGGAAATCGGTTTTCTTTTTCACACATTCTTTAGAATAACAAAAACACGACCAAAACTTTCAACCTTAACCTCCCTTTCTGTCAAAATTACGACAAACAAAACAAAATACAGTGTTGTCAGGTATGAACCTTTCCTCAAGATATCCTTCCTCGAGGAAAGGACTATAAAATCGAAAAACGGAGGAAGGGTCGAGGACGCCTCGCATAAGGAGCATCTCAAGGATCGACTATAAATTTCAGCCTAATTATCTATTTTATGTTTTTAGCTAACTATAGTAGAGGCCACCTGTAGAGAAAGAAAAATTCAGGACTGTTGATTGTTAAAGTCACAGATTAATCTCTGATTGAAGTATTGTCTTTTCTTAAAGGTTATGTTGGACAAAACGAGCCAATAACAACAATAAAAGGATATCGAGGTACAAGAAGAAAATAGAAATTAATTTGAAGGCAAGCTGCTACTATCAATAATTAATTGAGTGTCAGTAAGTACGCGTACACGTCACTTAGATTATCTATGTCCGAGCGTTTGTTTATACACTTATCACCCGTTTTAGTTATATAAGCCATTTCCAGGAAAAGACGTTTTGTGATGTTTTGCTCCTTCTCCAAGATAGCTACATTATTGTAGTCCATTTCATGTTGGGTGGTTTTCACATGTAGACCGAGAGCACTTCTATCGGGGTAAATAAATGATATAAATATCATTCAACCTATAGCAGGGCAAAACCAAACTACAGACACGTGTTTCGCTCTTATTTGAGCTCGTCAGTGTAGTATAGGCTATGTCTCTCAAGTCACTATTTATATCGCAGCATTCAAGGTGTCTTTTAAAGTGTTAGAAATTTCTAACCGACACCATTTCAGTTTAAAACTGAAATTATTACTTTTGACAGTATGGCATTAGATACGTTATGTATCATCTTTGGACATTTTTAGACTGTCACAAAACGCTCTGTTCGTTTTATCATTTTACCTTGCCTAAGGTTATATACAAGATGCAAAGCTACCACTGAAATACCATTTTTGGAGTGAAGATGGAACCACTTGCGACTGTTTATCAGTTTCGCATTTGACATCTATAGATATCGTTCAATTTATAGCAGGGATGTCTCTTGATTAGTGACTTGAGAGACATAGCCTATACTACACTGACGAGCTCAAATAAGAGCGAAACACGTGTCTGTAGTTTGGTTTTGCCCTGATATAGGTTAAATGATATTTATATCTATTTATATCGCAGCATTCAAGGTGTCTTTTAAAGTGTTAGAAATTTCTAACGACACCATTTCAGTTTAAAACTGAAATTATTACTTTTGACAGTATGGCATTAGATACGTTATGTATCATCTTTGGACATTTTTAGACTGTCACAAAACGCTCTGTTCGTTATATATATATATATATATATATATATATATATATATATTATATATTATAACATATATAACTTGCTCAGTATTTAATTTATAAGTATATATGCTATAATTCAAAATTTTTCCTTTTTTTATTAAATTTAAACTTTTTTATAAGAAATTTTAATTAAGGTAAATGACTTTTATATATGATTCTAAATATGAATTTTATATTGCCCGTACTACTCTTACCTCAGAGCAGAGTTCAAAATTTAGGAAAATTAATTGAAATGAAGTTTTAACTCTTAATTTTATTATAAATATAATTTTAATTTTATTTTAATACCTTATTTGGAACGCCAATGGTAAGACATACGCATGGATTATTGGATTTTTAACTGAATACTTAACCTTAAAAATTCTAATTTAATATTTAGTGACTGTGAAAAGTAATTGTTTCAATGAAATTCTTATGTGAAAATAAAAAAATCTAAATATTCTTAAGTCTAGTGATGTGCAAAATTAATTTTTAAATGAAAGTGAAAATGAATATAGTTTATACAACACAAGAAATTAAACACACAATTATTTATTTTTATACTATAATACCGTATAACTGCTGCTAATTCAATTCTCCACGTCTTCTACCATATAAGAACTGCTCTAACCATATAAATGAAGAATTTTCTTCAATTCTTGAGAAAAAACTGCTATATTCAAAACTGGTAAGTATTTATTTCAATACTTCTCTTCTTAACCTGATAATTTAATCTTCTTAGCAATGATAAATATTCTTTCTAGTACAATATCTCTTCGACCTTTTCAATCTTTTAAAATAACTTTAAATAATCTTTCTTCTTACCAAACTAGTACAACTCCTTCTATTCAACTTTAGTACCAATATTATATTATTCAAATCTCTTTTAACTTATTATTTTATAAAAAACTCAATTTTAATACTGCAAAACATTTATTACAACCATTCTCTTCAAAAGACCAAAGGAAAGAGAAACAATCTCTAAAATCAACAACTTAACAAAAGCCTATCACTAACAATCTAAATCCTATATAAATTTTTCCAAAACAAACTTGATTCTATACAAATAAACCAAATCAGCTAGATTACTTATCTTAATTTTTTTAACAATTTCTACCATCATACATACTAGATTTATAACATTATTTTGCAAATTATAACCCTACATACTAGATTTCTAACAAAAATTATAAATTTTATTTTCTATTGTGTGTTAATATAAATTTAATTTTTAAGAATTTCTCAATTTCTTATTAATATTATGAAAATAATAAATATGGAAGTGAAAATTTATACACAATCTATTAAAAGTAAGTATTCAATTATTTATTCGACTAATTAAATTATTTTAAACCAACGCATGTATTTTAATATTTAAGTTTTTATTCATCTTTCTTATTTTATTTTTCCCTTTTTTTTAGGAATGAAGAGAATAATTTTTAATACACTGAAAAATGAAACTAAATTATGCAAATTCCAAAGCTTTGCACTCTACCCTGGGATCAAGAATATGCTTTTTAATCATTTTATATTTTACATATTATATATATCATAGAATCATATTTCATCTCAATATACAGGGTGTCCCAGAATTAACTACGGAAACTTCGTATACGTGTTCCTTGATGACAAATAAGTAGGGTCTTTCCTATAAAAAAAATTTTTTTAGAGACTCCTGTCAGAGTTATAACCCTTTAAAGAGGGGTGGTAAAATACGGTTTTAATTTAATATCTTCTGATTGGTCCAAGATAAAAAATTAAAAATTTGGGTGAACATCATTTTAATAAAGACGCATTTCTCCTGCCACTTTTCACCTGCCCTACCACATTCTAAGGGTGCAAATCAAGGAACCCCTCTTAATTTTTTTTGTAACTTTCTTAGCAATTAATATTTGCAATAACAAAAAATTATTTTAGGAAGTTTTGATTATTTAGAAACTTTTTTGTTCCTTGTCGTTTTTTGCGAAATCGTTTCGGTTTGGAGTAAAAAAATAAAAAGTAGGACCATGTCAATTGAGTATCGTGTATCGCGATCAAGTAGCGCACATTTGCAAAGTAGGTTATAACTCTGACAGGAGTCTCTAAAAAAATTTTTTTTATAGGAAAGACCCTACTTATTTGTCATCAAGGAATACGTATACGAAGTTTCCGTAGTTAATTCTGAGACACCCTGTATATTAATTTACAACATTATACTTAACAATAAGTTTAAAAAACATAGATTTTAACATTTTTTCTTAAAATTAGTTCTTAAAAAAATATACATTTTGGGTGCTACAATTTAATAACTAATTTCCATTTTATTTTATTGTATCCGCTCAGACAGGTTTTCTTGAACAAAACTTTAATTTTTCTTTCTACAAAATTTGTTTTATTTTATTTGTTATATATTTTAAACTTTAAACAATGTATTCTTTTGGTAATTACTTATTGAACCTCAAATATGGTTATGTTTTTTATTCACTGTGTGACCTACTTTGCCTGTATGGGATGTTTCAATAAATATTAGATTTTGCATATCTGATTTCCTGTTAATAGAATTTTCAGTTCTCCTATTGTGGGTCATTTCTAAAAACATTCTTTTGTATTCGTTTGTTTCTTTGTCTAAAATATATTTGTTTGCGAAGTCAAATTGGTGTTTATATTTTTTATCGCATGTTCTGCTAAGGCACATGATTTTGATTTGTTCGAGTTTATATAACTTTTATGTCATATTTTTCTGCTATGTACAGTTCGAGATGTTTCCCCTATGTATATTGGGTTGCAATTAAAGCAAGTGATTTTATAAACTACGTTTGAACTTTCGTTTACTGTTCTTGGATCATGAGTTCTCTATTAAAATTATTTTTAGCTTTTTTAGCCCTTTTTCTTTATATTTTAGATGTAATATTTTTATTATTCTATTTTTGAGTCCTATAATCATGGAGACTAGACAAGGAGTACGCACTCGACCGGGGGAATTGCCAAAATCTGTCTACGGTATCGTACATATTAGGTTTACGTTTTTCACCACTAGCGTCGCTAGTTTTCCTTTTGTACCGGTATGAATATAGACAATTAATTAATGGTGAATTATTAAATTGGTTTTTATTATTTATATCTGAAAGATCAAACTATTTTTTTCATTGTGTAAATAAATTAATAATGAAATAATTAGAAATTATTTATTTTATTTCAAACTACGTCCTCATTGGTCGCCATTTTGGTACAAATGGAACACCAGCGCCCTCTTATTTTGGTAGCCCTATTTGCATACATGGAGTTCGTACTCCTTGTCTAGTCTCCATGCCTATAATTTAGATTAATTTTGATTTTTGGTAGATGTTCAGACTGTACGGTTGTCAACCGTACTATATTATATATTATTGTACTATTTTTCACTTTAACGTAGTATATACTGTTTAAAACATATATAGTACGCAAAAATACTATATTTTTGCCATCAAATATTGATCACAATTTTATTTAGATTCATGCTCAGATCACTACAATTTTTTCGATACTGGTTGGTGGCTGAGATATTTAGAAAGGATTGTTGAGATTCTATTTTTTTAGGGGCCATTTTACTAAAACCAATAATTAAGTAAGTTAAAATTCAATTAAAATAAAAAAACATAAAATTTTGTAGTCAAGATAAAACTAACTTATACTTACAATTATTTCTTGTGAAAAAGAGTTCTTGTACTCTAATTTTTGGTTTATATATTTTGCTGTTTTAATGTAACTTTCAGTTAGTAGTTGAATAAATAACCCAAATAATATACAACACATGAAAATGGAATGAAAAATATTTCAGAAAAATCGATGTTATGCAATATATCGATCAAAAATTTATATGCACTACGTGTAGAAATTTAGAATTCAAAGGTGTCAACTGTGAGAAGTTCACGGCAGAAGGTTCTATAGTTTTCTGTAGAAAAATTATGAAACTTATGAAACACTAATCAATATTGATAATCAGTTTATTGTTCGTTATAAATTAATGAGACCATGAATCGAAATAAAAACTATCCTATCTTTCAAGTTGTAGAAAATTATACATATTTACAATATTTATGTAAAGAGTTTTATTTCTAACCATTTTATTGAGTTGTACTATATTTTTTCCAGTGTACTATATTTTTTTCCTTTTATTTTAAAAATACTATTGTTCGTCTAAAAAAAGTTAGTTCAGAGTGGTAAATGTTGCTACTGTTAATATTAAGTCGTCCGCAAACCTTTGTAATATTAGCAGTACCGAAAAATGAGGTTGATAAAGTACCAAAAATCTTTAATAGTCGATAAGATAAATTACAGAAGAGAAAAACAACACACTACCATTTCTGAACAAGATGATCCATAGAACAAAAGAAAATATAATACAAACAGAATGGTATCGAAAACCAACCAACTCTAGTCTCTCTGCTTTTCTATACCTTTTAACTTTCTTTTTCTGCTGCTCTAATTATTCCTTTTTTCTTAATTATACTTTTCTTTGATTATATATTTTATAGCTTTTTAATATTCAAATTCAACTGTAATCAATTCAATAATTTTCTTACTGTTTTCGTTTCATGAAAACTTTCAAAAATTCCTTTTATGAAAATCTGTCAATAATAATTCTTTCTAGCAACCAAACAAAACTTATCTCTACAAAAAAAAGTGTGCGTGTAACCTTTACGCGCGATTGAAGTAAAACTTATTTATCCACGACTCATAAGTAAATTGCGTATTTTTTAACCTTTAACTCTGTCAGTAAGTGTCAAATTATTGAGGAGTTGTGTTATAGTTTCATTTACTAAACTAGTGGAGTAAGTAAATAGAAACCTGTATTATTATGTTGGTTACCTACAGTTTTCATTAAATTAAACTAACATTTGACATTTCTTAGACAGAACTGTCTGCGAAATCGAATATTTTTGATAACTTATGCCAAAATTTAAATTTTATATTTATTATTTTTAGTTTTATACAAAACCATTTGGTAAGTCGTGGGTAAAGCATACTACTTCACTTGAGGAACAAATTGCATATTTAGCTCGTTTCTTTAGCCCCTTCGCTCGCAAGCTCGCTCATGGGCCAAACACACTCGCTGTAATATGCAGTTTACTCCACTCGTAAAGTAATATACTATGAAACCGTTTGAAAATTTTATAAATAAATTTTGAAAAATTTGGAAATTTTGCAAATTTGGAAATTTTTGAAAATTTTGAAATTTTGAAATTTCGAAAACTGAAAATTTTGAAAAAATTTGGAAATGTTGAAAATTTAAGCTCCTCCTATAGCTGAAATCACACCGTTACTTCCATCAGAATCTTACGTTAGAATATGACGTCAGAATTGTAACGTTCCGTTACAAAATCTAACGTTAGAATATGACGTCAGTTCCGTTACAATAACTTCCGTTAGAAAATAAATCTAAGTTACCTCTAGTCGCGCCTAAAGAAGTTTTACTTCAAAAAATAACTTAATCTAGACAACCAATATGTGGACCATATTCTCCGAAAAAAAAAAAACAGTATATAAGCGTGACGTTTTTTGTGACACGGGTCCTGATTTTCATTCTGGATAAATAAAATATAAGGCCAATATAGAAGCTTCGCTTCAAAAAACTTGCGGTTGAATTACAATTTTTTACAGCATTCTTTTAATTGGGAGTGTGAAAAAATTGAAACCGAAGAAATTCAAGCAGCTTGTATTGCTGTCAAAACAAAAAAATACATGCTCATAATCTCAGCTGCATATTTCCCTCCTAGATATAATCTGAAAAAAAAATGCTAACTTCCTCTCAACACTGGGAGAAAAATTCATAGTAGGTGCAGACTTTAATGCAAAAAATATCTGTTGGGGCTCTAGACTTACTACAGCTAAAGGTAAAGAACTGCAGCATGCTGTGATTGAACACAAATGTAGGTGGCATTCTACTGGAAGGCCCACATACTGGCCAAGCGACCCAAATAAAATTCCGGATCTTCTGGACTTTTTTATATCTAAAAATGTAGCAACAAATTTCATAAAAATAGAGGATGATATCCGACCACTCTCCAATCCTATTAACAATGAGTGAACACATTGTCACTACCGAACTCAGACCCACACTAACAAACAAATTTACTGGGAAAGCTTCCAGTCTGAAGTTAATGAAAAAATTGAGTTGAATGGGTTTATCCAAACAATAGAAAATTTGGAAAGAGAAGCTGAGCTCTTTATGAAAAATATCCAACAAGCTGCGTGTAACAACACACCCCCAATTCTAAGGAAAACAGTAGGAAGCAACTATCCTAAAGAAATAAGAGAGTTAATTCAAGAAAAAAGAAAGGCTAGGAAGGTATGGCAAACAACGCGAATAGCAGACAATAAAAATAAATTAAATAGGCTTACGCAACAACTACAAAGAGAAATCAAAAAAATAAAAAACGAGTCAGTAAACAAATACCTTAGTGAACTAAATGTTGATGAATGCACTGATTATTCACTATGGAAGGCTATTAAAAAAACAAACAAGCCAATTCAAAATATACCTCCTATAAGAAAAGAAGACGGAACATGGGCAAGAAATCCCAAACAGAAAGTGGACGCCTTCGCTGATTATTTAGTGAATATTGTTCAACCAAATCCAGAGGAAATGCAAGTAGATGATGAACAGGAAGCAATATATTTTGAGGATATACCATTGACTACCACAAAAGAAGTTCGTAAACTAATAAGGCAAACCAATGAAAAAAAAAGCTCCTGGTTTTGACTTGATCAGTGGAAAGATACTAAAAAAACTGCCTAGAAAAGCTATAGTAAAGCTGACAACCTTAATCAATGCAGCACTTAGACTTAAATATGTTCCCATTCTATGGAAAACTGCGGAGGTAATAATGATACCTAAAGTAGGAAAACCTAACAATGAACTTAAGTCATACAGGCCTATCTCCTTGCTACCCGTAATCTCCAAGTTATTTGAGAAAATACTGTTAAGAAGAATGAACAATATAATTGAACGTAAGAACATTATCCCATCACACCAATTTGGATTTCGCGATAAACACTCCACAATAGACCAGATCCATCGCATCATAACTGAAATAGAGAAATCATTGGAAGAAGACAAAATCTGCTCAGCTATTTTCCTAGACATCGCTAAGGCGTTTGACAAGGTGTGGCATCGTGGTCTAATAATTAAACTAAAAAAATATTACCCTTGCAACTGGTTGAAATCTTACAATCATACCTATATCAGCGAACATTTAGGGTTAAAATGGATAATGAATATTCGGAACTAAAATCAATACACGCAGGCGTCCCACAAGGCAGTGTTCTCGGACCGATACTGTATCTTCTGTATACATTTGACATTCCTGAGCATGGCAATTTTAAATTAGCCACATTTACTGATGACAAAACAGTTTTAACCGTAGGAACAACCATAGAAGACACAACGGCTAATCTACAGAATGCAGTTCATGATATAGAACACTGGTCTAAACAGTGGCGTATAAAATTTAATGAAGAAAAATCCGTGCATATTAACTTCACCAATAAAAGAATAAACCACTTACCAATAACCTTAAATAACAGTATTGTCCCAAATAAGAAAACAGCTAAATATATTGGCTTAAATCTGGACATTAAACTCAAATGGAAAGAGCATGTGAAAAAGAAAACAGAACAGTTGAAAATCAAGTATAAAAACATGTATTGGTTGATAGGTAGACACTCGCAGCTCTCGATTCAGAATAAAGTAATGGCTTACAAACAAGTGTTAAAACCGATCTGGACATATGGCCTACAATTATGGGGTTGTACCAAAAAAAGTAACTATAAATGCTTAGAAACTACTCAAAACAGAATACTAAGAAATATTTTAAGCGCTCCTTGGTATATTCGAAACAGAGACTTGTATAGAGACCTTCAAGTTAAATCTATCCCAGAAGAAATCAAGAAAGTCGCCAGGAGACACGAAGAGAGGCTCCATAAACCTTGAGGTACTGCAACTTCTGGATAATCAACCCCAGATCCGAAGGCTCAAACGAACCAAACCTTTTGAGCTTGTGTAAGTGACAAGTGAGTGCAAAGCAGAGTTAGTGCCGTGTAGCCACAACAAAGAAGTGGACAGATTACACCAAAAACTAAGATGAATCACAGGTGACATCTAGACTACAAACACTTAACAACTAAGGTTAAAGTAAAAATGCTGATTAATCTCTTAGATTAGGTGCATTCCTATTGTAAAATAAAAAAAAAAAAAATCTTTTAATTATACGTTAAGTTATTCGTTAGTATGAGTTTTAATATGCCGTTTTAAGTTACTTTGTCCTGTGAAACATTTTGAACAAATATTACATTTAAAAGGTTTTTCGTTAGTGTGAGTTCTGACATGAGTTTTTAAATTACTGGAATTTGTGAAACATTTTGAACAAAATTCACAACTGAAAGGTTTTTCACCAGTGTGAGTTCTAATATGCTTTTTTAAAACACCGGATTCTATGAAACATTTTGAACAAATTTCACACCTGTAAGGTTTTTCACCAGTGTGAATTCGAAAATGCTTTTTTAAATCGCCGGATCCTATGAAACATTTTGAACAAATTTCACATTTGTACGGTTTTTCACCAGTGTGAGTTCTAATATGCCTTTTTAAATCACCGGAGTCTATGAAACATTTTAAACAAGTTTTACATTTAAAAAGTTTTTCGTCAGTGTGAATTCTAATATGCCGCTTTGTGTCACTTTTATGTGTGAAACATTTTGAACAAATTTCGCATTTATAGGATTTTTCAGCCGTGTGAGTTCTAATATGAATTTTTAAATTAAAAGCATATGTGAAACACTTTGAACAAATTTTACATTCAAAAGGTTTTTTGTTAGTGTGAGTTAAAATATGCTGCTTTAAGTTACTTTTGTGAGTGAAACATTTTGAACAAATTTCACATTTGAAAGGTTTTTCACCAGTGTGAGTTCTAATATGCGATTTTAATTGACAGGATTGTATAAAACATTTTGAACAAATTTTACATTTAAAAGGTTTCTCACCAGTGTGGGTTCTAAGATGCTGTTTTAAGCTAGCTTGTCCTGTATAACTTTTTGAACAAATTTCACAACTGAAAGGTTTTTCACCAGTGTGAATTTTAAGATGTCGTTTTAGGTTAGTTTGTTCTGTAAAACATTTCGAACAAATGTTACATTTAAACGGTTTCTCATTAGTGTGAGTTCTAATATGCCTTTTTAAATTATTTTGTCCTGTAAAACATTCTGAACAAATTTCACATCTAAAAGGTGTTTCACCAGTGTGTGTTCTAATGTGCCTTTTTAAATTACCGGAGTCTATAAAACACTTTGAACAAAATTTACATTTAAAAGGTTTTTCGCCAGTGTGAATTCTAATATGAACTTTTAAATTAGCAGATTGTGTGAAACATTTCGAACAAATTTTACATTTAAAAGGTTTTTCACCAGTGTGAGTTCTAGTGTGTCTTTTTAAAACCCCGTAGTCTATGAAACATTTTGAACAAATTTTACATTTAAAAGGTTTTTCGCCAGTATGGGTTCTAAAATGTTTTTTTAAATCACTTTGCTGTGTGAAACCTTTTGAACAAATTTCACATCTGACAGAATTTACACCATAGTGAGTTTGAAGATGTATTTTTAGATTATAAGATGTGGTGTAACATTTAAAACAAATTTCGCATTTAAAAGATTTTTGTTTAATGTGAGTCCTCATCTGTTCCTTTAAATTACCATAACCTTCTAGGTTAATGAGTTTTGTAGCAGAATAATTCCTTCTCTTAACTAAAAAGTGGTAAGTATAAAAATGGTTCAAAAATAGCAATTTATCACAGAAAAAATGTCCACACGAGTAACATGTTCCATAGAATTTTCCAATGTGATTTTTCCATTTTGTTGGCGCAGATAGGACACCTGAAATATATAAACTCATATCAATGGTAATAATACCACACATAAATAACAGTAATAAAATAAAACATAGTAACACATCAGTTGTAGGGTTCCTCTGAAGATCCCACACACACTTTGCAGCGCCCCTCATTTAGAGCATGTCTTCTCCTTGGGATGCACTGCCTCCCTTATGGGAGAATAAAACTCTTGTGGCTAATTTTATGCTTTCAGTATATTACTGTATACAAATTAACTGGTTTATGAAAATCATACAATATAAGTACAATAAATTTTTGACAAGAAAACCAAAGAAAATTCTTGTTATGACAGTGTTGTCAACGTAACATTATTCTGTTTTTTTATTAATTTAAAAACAAGTTGCGGTTCATAGTTTGGGAACTAACATACCGCCCGCCTTGGAACTAGCTAAGCTATGTTTCAACATAAATGTAGAATTAAACAAAAAAATACATTAAAATGTGAACACAAACACAATACAGTTCAATGTAAATTTTCACAATTAGTCCATCAACGGCAACGGACAAATCTTCACTATGCTTCGTTTCAACACGTTTCCACCAGACGTCAAAACGCTTACCACTCGAGTTACTCCATCTGTACCAGGGTGGACAGCAACGACTCTACCAGTAGACCACTTTAAAGGAGGCATGTTGTCTTCCTTTAGCATTACCAATGCACCTACTAATTTAGAGGTGTCGATTTCAAATCTCCACTTGCCTCGTTGATGGAGATTATGCAAATATTCTATACTCCAACGGGACCATATATTCTTAAGCATCCGCTGCAAGTGTTTAAATCTGGCCAAATGGTTTATAGGTCTATCTTCTTCTATTATTTCTGGAACGGCATTAAGTGGCTGACCAATCAGAAAATGGCCCGGGGTCAATACTTCCAGATCATTAGGATCAGGGGATAGTGGCGTTAGTGGACGTGAATTCAATACAGCCTCTATCTGAATAATCAGAGTATTAAACTCTTCATAAGTGAATGGTGTAGTGTTTATGACTCGTTTAAGATGATGTTTCATTGATTTAACTGCAGCCTCCCACACACCCCCAAAATGAGGCGCACGGGCTGGTATAAAATGCCAAGAGATGTCATTTTCTGAAAGATAATAATTGAATTTTTCAGTTTTTATCAGTCTTTGAATCACTTGGAGTTCGTTTCGGGCTCCAACATAATTTGATCCTTTATCTGAATATATATTTTTACACAAACCTCGTCTCGCTACAAAACGTTTAAGCGCGGCGAGAAAACATTCCGTACTGAGTTCACTAGTGAGCTCCAGGTGAATAGCTTTAGTTGATAGGCAAATAAAAACGCATACGTAGCATTTTAATAATTTTTTGTTACGATATTTGCCGTCCTTTAATAGAAATGGTCCAGCATAATCCGTACCAACATTGTAAAAAGGCCGAAAAGAATTAACTCGAAAGTCTGGAAGATCGCCCATTTTGTTTACAAGATTGGGAGGATTAACTTTGAAGCAAGGAATACATTTCCTAATAATTCTTCTTACCATTCGCTTACCGTTAATAATCCAGAATCGTTGTCTTATAAATGCTAAAGTAGCCTGCGTTCCGGAATGTAAATTTTGTAAATGATAATATCTTATGATTAAATTCGTCAAATCGTGTTTTTGTGGCATGATAATCGGATGTTTATGATCGTACTTTAAATTAGAATTTCGCAATCGTCCGCCTACCCTTAAAATGCCCATTTTGTCAATAAATGGATTTAATGATACCAATTTGCTGCTGCGGTTTACCATTTTAGAAATTTTAAGAGATGCTATTTCTTCGGTAAAATGTTCAGATTGAACTGATTTTACAATGCAATAAAGAGCGGATAAGCGTTCTGATGACGATAAAGATCCGACGCTTCGGGTGTTTCGTTCTGACCTGCTGTTTTTTGCAAATCGCAAACAATAAGCTATTACATTGACAGCTTTAGAATAACTAGAAAAATTTTGAAATGGATTAAAACTGTCAGAATCTGTTTTTACTATTACGGAAATTGACTTGATATTAAATTCTGGTACTGCATTATAACCTGATTTGCTAAAATAAGATATATGTTTAATCTCCGGCCAATTTTCGTTAGGCTCGCTAAAAAAATGAGGCCCGTGCCACCATAATGACGATGATGACAATTCCTCTGGCTTAATACCGCGTGAAATCAAATCAGCTGGATTGTCTTTAGAAGAAATATGGTACCAATTATCAATCTCACTGAGTTGCTGAATTTCCGATACTCGATTTGACACGAAGGTTTTCCAAGCTGCTGATTCTGCAGAAAGCCACGAAAGAACGATTGATGAATCGGTCCAGTAACATATTCTATCAAAAGATAATCGCATGTCTAATATTACTCGTTTGACAAGTTTAACTAATACGAGAGCGCCACACAATTCCAGTCTAGGTAAAGAAAGTGCCTTTATTGGAGCAACACGTGATTTAGCACACAACAGATTGACCTTAAGGTTACCTTCGACCGTTTGTGCTCTGACATATACACAAGCGCCGTATGCACTCATTGATGCATCACAAAATCCGTGTAATTCAACTGACCGAGGACTTTCGGTTGAAGCATATCTAGGTATCCTTATTAAAGGTACACTGCTTAATCCGACAATAAATTTGTTCCAGATTTTAAATAAATCAGACGGAACTGGTTCGTCCCAATCAACCTTACGAAGCCATAGGGTTTGCAATAGTACCTTTGCCTGGATTATGAGAGGACCAAGAAGACCTAAAGGATCGAATATCTGAGTAGTTAATGATAAGATTACGCGTTTTGAAACAATTCCTGATGATTGTGTAATGGTAGATTTATATTCAAAAGAATCTGTTACAGGATTCCAAGCAATACCCAAAGTCTTAGTGCTCTGTGTATCAGTGATTATATAGTTTGAGATATGTTCATTAGAATCGCACAAGTTATCAAGCACATCTTTACTATTAGAAGCAAACTTTCGTAGTTCAAAACCATACCCGCGAAATATATCTATGATATTTTTCCCGATAGTTGTAAGTTCAGCTGTGGTATCCGAACCTGTGAGTAAATCATCCACGTAAAAATCACTATCAATTATCGAACTTTCCTTAGGATATTGCCGCTGGCAATCAATAGCTATTTGCTTAATACATCGTGCTGATAAAAAAGATGCGCTAGCCGTACCATAAGTTATGGTATTCAACCGATAATATTCCAATTTATCACAAACATTTTGTCTCCAAACAATTCTTTGAAGATCACGCTGAGGTTCGTCAACTAAAATCTGACGATACATTTTTGCAATGTCGCCAATAAGGATGAAATTATATTTTCTTAAACGAAGAAGTATGGATAATAAATCACCTTGTATATTTGGACCCTTTTTTAAAACATCATTAAGGGAAATGCCAGTAGAAGTTTTTGCCGATGCATCAAAAACCACTCTCGTTTTTGTGGTAATACTATCAACCCTTTCTACTGCATGATGAGGTAAATAATAAGTATGGAACGTCGAGTTCAGATTCTCATCTATGAGAGACATGTGCCCGAGATCAATATACTCCTGCATAAAATCACAATATGATTGTTTGAAACTAGGTTTTTTCTCAAATTTACGTTCAATAGAATGAAAACGCTGTATAGCATTCTCCAAAGATAAACCCAAATTTTCCAATTTATAATTGGTGGGCAATTGGATTACAAATCTACCTGAAGGTGTGCGTTTGAATGTTGACAAAAAATGAGATTCACATTCCTGATCTTCCCTTGACAAACTCTGAGAATTATTATAATTCTCCTCTACCTTCCAAAATCGTTCCAACGATTTTTCAAGATCACAGTGACTTGATAAACAAACGGACATATTAACCGTCGTGATTTGATCCTGCGCATTGTTTAATGGAATGGAACCTGACAAGATCCACCCTAATTTGGTTTGCTGTAAAATGGGATTCCCGTTACCCAGTTTGATTTGACCAGTGCCTAACAACTGATAGAATACATTTACACCAAGCAGCATATTTATTTCCGAGGGTTCAAAAAATCGCTTGTCTGCAAGATTAATATTATTAGGTACGCTAATATTACAGCAGTTTAATCTCACAGGAGGAGTTATTTCTGTGATTTTGTTAATAACTAAAAAAGATGCATGAAAAGAACACATATTGTCATTTGATTTGATATGCAGATTTACTCGTTCAGTAATTTTTACTGTACCTTGATTAATACCAGAAACCCGAAGACTTATGGGCTTACTCTGTATGTTCAATTTGTCAAAGAATTCCCTTGTTATAAAATTGGATTGAGATCCATTATCTAAAAGAGCACGGCATGAAACAAATTTATTATTTGCGTCTAAAACCCATACAAACGCTGTTGATAGTAGAGTATAAGTGTTGATATGTTCAGTATATGCTGTTATTTTAGGTGCATTCCTTATGTGATGATTTGTTTTGTCAATCATATTAGAAGCAATTAAACAAGACTCAGAAGCGGGAGTTTCAACAACATGTTTACTAGTGTTTACATTATTGTCAGATTCAAGTTTTGACTTAGCTTGTACTTGATGAGAATTAGCCTTATTTTGAGATTGATAGTCAGCATTAAAATGTAGTAAAGAATGATGTCGTTTCTGACAAACACGACAAGTATTTAAAGATTTACAATCCGCTGCGGAATGTCCCGAACGGAGACAGTTGGTACACAAATGTGTTTGTTTTGCTTCATTAAACCTAGCTTTTACAGACAAGTCCAAAAATCTTTTACATTGATATATAAGATGTTGATCCTTGCATAAAGGACAAGACAAATTATTGTTAACCGTTACATGAGTTAGTGTTCGTGATAAAAATTTTCTTTCAACCTTGAGTGGGTTTTTTGAATTTATCTGAAAATCGACTGATTCTAAAAATCGGCAACGTTGTGTTAGAAATTCTGTAAATTGCGTGTATGTAGGTGTTTCATTATCTTTGCTATAATTTTCCCATTCCTTTCTAGTCACAACATCTAACTTTGAACATAATAAGTAAAGTAAAATAGTATCCCAGCCATTTACTGGCTGTTGCATGTTTCCCAAACATCTAATGTGTTTTTGCATGTCATCTAAAAATTTGCGCAAATGACTATGTGAATCGGACCGTACCGAAGGCAAATCAAACAAAGATTTAAGATGTGCATGAACTATAGCCCTTTTATTTTGATACCTTTCAGCTAAAAGCTGCCATGCCACAGTATAATTACTGTCAGTAGCAGGCAAAGACGAAATTATTTGGGCTGCCTCTCCTTTGAGAGCAGATTGCAAATAATAAAAACGTTCGACATTTGTGAGATTTTTATTTTTGTTAATTAACGCTTCAAATGTTGCATGAAATTGCGACCATCCTTCATACGACCCGCTGAATTCCGGAATTGATATAGGAGGTAACTTGGTATTATCCGAAGAGTGTAAAGTACTAGCCGGTATAGTGTTTGAATTGTGTTGTAGCATTTTTAATGTTTGCTTAGCCTTACTAATTACATTAAAATATTTTGTTTCAAATTCTTCCCGTTCTTCTTCTCGCAAAGAAGCATCAAATTGATCTTGTTCGAGATCAAGCATTTCGATATCAGTTTGAAATTTATTAAATTCATTACGGATATCAAGAATTGTATCGAGACGGGTTTGTATTTGTATAATTTCTGAATCACGATTTTCCGGCAATGCAGTTATTTTTTGTAAAAAAGTATCAAACCTAGTTAGTTGTGATTTTACTTGCCCTCTACAAAGTACAAGAGATTTTAACGTATCATCATACTTGACTTGATGAGGAGCTGTAGCTGTAGCCATTTTATGACCTTATGGAGTTTCAAAATATGACGAGATAATTGTTATGTATGTAAATATGTAGGTAGATTAATAAGTGTGCATTTAATATCACTAGTCGTAAGTGGTTTAATCAGGTTCGTCTGATTTGTCTAAATAATGTACCTATAGAGATATGATGAATGCTGAGTAGTGTATAACAGAATCTGATTTTATTGTAAAAGTAGAAAGTGAGATGTGTAAGAGTCAATACCTGACACTCAGATAGCTGCGATAAAGATTATATAGCTTTTTGACGTTGAATATGGACCATATGGTAGTAATTGGAAAGGACTAACCTTATATTATTACTGCCGATCCGGCTCGATTGGACCATTAATTATGTAGGGTTCCTCTGAAGATCCCACACACACTTTGCAGCGCCCCTCATTTAGAGCATGTCTTCTCCTTGGGATGCACTGCCTCCCTTATGGGAGAATAAAACTCTTGTGGCTAATTTTATGCTTTCAGTATATTACTGTATACAAATTAACTGGTTTATGAAAATCATACAATATAAGTACAATAAATTTTTGACAAGAAAACCAAAGAAAATTCTTGTTATGACAGTGTTGTCAACGTAACATTATTCTGTTTTTTTATTAATTTAAAAACAAGTTGCGGTTCATAGTTTGGGAACTAACATCAGTAATCTTTAGAGAAACATGTAAATAAACTATTTCGGCTTTACAAAAAAATAGGTTACTTTTATAAACAGCTGTATTTTTTAATAATTAGTAAAAACAATTAAAATGGTATACAAACATAGTTGCAACTTAAAGATATAAATTTTTTTTATATAAATTAATTTGTTTTATAACAAAAATATGATTGACGAAAGGAACGAGCATGAAAGAATAAAAAAATATAGACGCGATTACAGCAAACTATAATTAGGACGATTTTCATGATTTTAAAAAAAAACACTGAAAATATCTCAAATTTTTAAAAAAACAAGATTTTTTGCCGAAAATTGTATTTTTTTTTAATTTAAAGACGTTAATTTTGGCGTTTTTTTTTGTAAAATTTTGACAGTTTATTCAAAATATACGAAAAACATCTCTAGAATATTGATATCAAATTTCATTAAAATCGCACCAAATAACGTAAACTACAATTTAGCCAAATAAAAAAATACAATTTATAACCTTTACAATATAAGCTTAAGAGTTTCGACATATTTGTTAAAAGATTTTGAATAAACTTTAAATTGTTTGCATGGGGAAAAATAAAAAATATAAATATAAAACAATGACACAAACTTACATTTATTCCTAGAATATGTGTTGATTATTTGCACTGTTTGTCGATTTTCATCAAAATCAGTGATATCATTTTTACAAACAGGAAAATCAAATGTATCCTGTATAATTCCAGTCTTAATTACGATATCACTTTTTCTTTCTGTCATACCTTCGTTTGAATCAATATTTTCAGTTTTTATATTTTTTCTGCTTATTAACACATCACTTTTAGTTAGAGAAACTTTTTCTACACAACTTTCCTGTTTCATCAAACAAAAGTCATTTTGATGCAAGTTCTTGAATTCTAGTTTAGATTCTTCGAAAATATCAATTTCATCGGTTTTAATATTAGATAACAATTCTTTAGGATTACTTTCGATTTTATTATTCATTAATGGATTTAATGTATGTTTCAAAACATCCATTTTGTGGTGTTTCTATTTGTCTAAACTGTATGGTCACTACTCAATCACATTAGTCACTTTTACAATTAAAAGTGTAACATAATTTAAAGCTTGAAACTTTGGTGCACTTTGAATTGCTTATAAATGCAACGCTATTTAAGTACTTATACAAGAGACAATAATATTAATTTGTGATTATTTATTATATATTATCTCTGACTTATAAGAGCCGAGCTACGACCAACTGTCAACTGTCACTAACCATTTACTTCTTCTTCTTGTGTTGGCCTTTTTTTCTTTCGACATCCAACCAGTTAACTATTCTCTTCTGATAAATTAAAACAAAGATTTAAAAAATATAGCAAGTTATTTAAACGAATGGCTGTACGTCTTAAGATTTTTTTAACTAATACCCACCAAATACTATTTAGAACCTACCTAAAGCAGATTTTCTCAACTTTTTTCCATTTTGACTGGTGTTACAATTGACTGGCTGGATGTCGAATAACAAGAGGCCAATACCAGAAGAAGTTTTCATAATATGGTTCTCGAATTGACAAAACCAAGACAAAACCATACATATATGGACAAAACAATGTTTCGTTTGTAAACAACTCAAAGTAAACCAGTTTCAAGCTTAAGTTTTAAATGAAAAGTGGCTAAAGTGATCGAGTAGTGAAATTATCCACACAGTTACTTTATTAATTTTAGATCTCACACTGTTGTTTGTTACAACCAGAAAAATGGATGTTTTCAAAGACGCATCATTAGTAAATAAAAAAATCGAAAGTAATCCTAAAGATTTGTTATCTAATATTAAAACCGAAGAAATTGATATTTTTGAAGAATCTAAGCTTGAATTTGGTTCTAATGAGGGTATGCAAGATACAAAAAGTGATATCGAAATTAAGACAGGAATTCTACAGTGTACATTTGATTTCTCTGTTTGTAAAAATAATACCTAGGATTTTGGTGAAAACCGACAAACAGTGCAAACTATCAAATCGTATTCTAGTAAAAAATGTAAGCTTGTGCAATTTTTTTTTTTATTATATTTATATATTTTACTTTTCCTTTTGCAGGTAAAACCGACTTTACCTGAATATAGATTTTTATCGTTAATTATCACTAACAAATAACATAAACATAAAAATTTATAATTTACTTATTATAATTCCTCATTATATTTAATCAACTTTTAATAATTTTGTGATAAATTGTAATATTGAGTTAAGTTTTAACTTTGTTAAAATTTAAAGAAAAACAAAAATATAGTACTAGTAGATCTTTTAACAGCTGGTGGTTAAGGAAAGTCTTGTTCAAATAATAGGCAAAACACTAACTACACTTTAATGCCACGCAAAAGCCGAGTTGTTTTATTTTATTCATCCAAATTACTCAAAACCTTATCTTCTTCTACACAAGAACCTCCCTAAGGAATCATTCTAACTGCTGTTGAAAACTGTAAGAGACTTTGTTCAGTACTTTTCGAGTCTATAATGCATAAGAGGACAGACAGGCAGCCACAGTTTTATTATTATTTTATATGAAAAATATGTATATCTTTATATTTAAACTAAAAAGCTTTGGGATGTTTTCGTTTACTTTCTTATACCAGTTATTAAAAAAATACAACTGTTTATAAAGCCCTCAGATTGTGTTTTTTTTTGAAGGCTAAAAGATTATTGATGTTTGACACTATTTTCTTTTATTACTAGTAATTATTTGTAGAATTATTACCATTAATATTAAATTTCAGGTTTCTTCTCTGCGGCAAAAAAATGGCAACATCACTTTGGGAAATTCTATGTTCCGCTTGTGGACATTTTTCTATGATAAAATGCGATTTTTAAACCATTTTTATATTTACCATTTTGTAGTTAATTCTAAAAAATCTGTTAACTTGAGAAGGAATAATTCTGCTACAAAATATATTAACCTAGAAGATCTTGGTTATTTAAACAAACAGATGAGAACTCACAGTGAACAAAAATCCTTTAAATGCGAAATTTGTTTTAAATGTTACACCTCATCTTATACTTTAAAAATACATCTTCAAACTCATTTTGGCACAAATTCTATCAGTTGTGAACTGTGTTCAAAACGTTTCACACGAAAAGGTGATTTAAACAAACATATTAGAACCCACACTGGCGAAAAACCTTTTAAATGTAAAATTTGTTTACAAAGTTTTAAAGAATCCAGTCATTTAAAAACGCATATGAGAACTCATACTGGTGAAAAACCTTTCAGATGTGACATTTGTTCGAAATGCTTTACAGAAAAAAGTTACTTAAAACAGCATATTAGAACTCATACTGGTACAAAATCATTCAAATGTGAAATTTGTTCAAAATGTTTCAGACGACAAGGTGATTTAAAAATTCATATCAGAATTCACAATGACGAAAAACCTTTTGAATGTAAAATTTGTTTGAAATGTTTCAGAATTTCCGCCCATTTAAAAAGGCATATAAGAACTCACACTAACGAAAAGCCTTTTAAATGTAAAATTTGTTCGAAATGTTTCACACAGTCCGGTCATTTAAAAAGCAATATTAGCATTCACACTGGTGAAAAACCTTTTAGATGTGAAATTTGTTCAAAATGTTTCACACGACAAAGCCATTTAAAAATTCATATTCGAATTCACTCTAAAGAGAAAATTAAATCAAAAATATTTTCAAAATAATTCACACAAAAAAGTAGCTTAAAACACTAACGATAAACCTTTTCAGGTTGCGTTCAGTGTGAGTGAGCGCTCCGTAGCGGTTATTTTTTAACCGTTCATTGGAACATGTGGAACTGATAAGATTGACATGTATTGTGTCAGTTTTAAATTTGCTGTTTTTATTAAAATACAAATTAATCGTTATAGTGCTTTCTCATTTTTTAATGAGTGTTTAACTATAAACTGTGCTTGTTAAGTATTTGCTTTGTTTTGTGTTCCTGTTGTTTAATATTTTGGGATTTTAATAAAATGGATGACCAATTAATAATTGCGTTACTTGAACAAGATCAGGATGAAGATGTTGATGTCGCATTAAATTTTAATAATATTTTGCCGGCAATAGAGTATTTAGCTTACTCTATTCACAACGATCAACCAAATGTGGTTGTGAGAATTGAAAATTACTACGAAACAGTTGTACCCAGGTACACTGATATTCAGTTTAAAGAACATTTTAGAATGACAAGAGCTTCATTCCAGGTAAGTTTGGAATTTTAACATTTATTTAAAAATTCATTAACTGTAAATTTATTTCGTATTTCTTCAGGCATTAAGTTTAATTATTGGAAACGAGATCCAAAATCATGAGATTCCTTTAGAAAAGAAAATGTTATTTACAATTTGGTTATTGGCCAAGCAGGAAAGTTTTTTGGCTGTAGAGGACCGTTTTGGAATAGCCAAAAGTACTGGTCATCTTATTTTTAAGGAAATAATAAATATTTTGGTGCGGCTAATGCCACAGTACATTCGCTGGCCTAATGTGGAACAACAAAGGATATCCTTAAACGTAGTTAACTGAATATACTAATTATAAATAATATTTATCCATAATTTTTTTTTTAGGTATTTTCTGCACGATCTCGTGGGTTCCCTTGTGTTGTTGGTGCTATCGATGGCTGTCATATTCCTTGCAAACAACCAGTAAACAATCCTAATGACTATTATAATAGGAAGGGATTTCATTCGATTATTTTACAAGGTACTTTACTAATTTAATTTTTATATAATATTGCTGAAGAGTGTATAAATTATTCTAACAAAGTAGTGAAAACAACCTAATTTAGCAAAGTTATTAAAGTAATTATGCAATATAGGTTTAAAACACTCTTGTCTTTGTCGAGCTTTCTAAATAAGTATTTAATCTTATTTAAAAGACAACAGTAATACATAGTTAATATTTATAGTTACATATTACTTTTTATGTAGTTATACTTGAATTTATATGTTTAATTCTATGATTTTTCTTTTTAATTGAGACAAAAGGTTTAGAGGCAGGTCAGTTAAAAAAATACTTCAATTAAAAATTTAAATATAATTTTTAGGAACTTCTAATCATCAAGGATCATTTATTGATGTGTTTATTGGGATGCCTGGTCGAATGCACGATGCCAGGGTTTTTAGAAAGTCACCGCTCTACCATCGTCTTCAACATATAGAAAACCCTCTTCTAAATCAAAATCGTCATATTATAGGTGATTCTGCTAATCCTTTATTAACAAATTTGATGACACCAATTAGAGACAATGGTCATTTAACTGGTGCTCAAACAAATTATAATCAAAGTTTAAGTAGAATTCGTTCTATAAATCGAACGTTCTTTTGGATTACTGAAATGTAAATTCAGAAGATTGAAATGCCTAGACATTTCAGATTTTGATCTTGGTAACAATATTATTGCCGGAGCGTGTGTTTTACAGAATTTTATAATTCTGCTTGAAGGACCAGCAGACATCCATATCAACATCCAAGATGAAATTCCAGAGGAAGAAATAAATAATGATATATTAATTAACCAACATTTAGGAATTGCAAAGCGCAATGAAATTGTTAATATTTTTAATGTATAGTTGGTGTTTGTTTTTCTAATTTAATAATTTTTACTTTTTTATGTTTATGAATTTGAGTTGTATTTTGCTTTTATAGTAATCTGCTACTTTGGAGTGGTGAAAGTTAAAAAATTAATTTGCGTAATTGTAATGACCCACAATTAAAATAAACAATGTTTATAATATGTTTATTGTGTATTTGATTTATGTAAACAATAATTTGTTAAATCTGAAAAAATAAATTTTCAAAATTTATTACATTTTTTTTTAAATAAAACATAATAGGTAGGATGTAATTTGTATTTATTTTTTTTTCTATTAGTTGTTTTAACAAAATATTTTTTTCAATCATTATCTGATTCCTTTGCTCTTGGATCTCATTACTTTTTTGGATTGCTTCTCTTAAACATCTCAACTCCTCTATTCTTAGTTTTTCGAGTTCGTAAGCTTTTTCACGTATTGATGTTCGACTTGCCCCTGAGGTAGTCGAAGTCGGCAACAAATTTTCAAAATTTATTGGAGATGATTCCAACAAATTTTGAAAATTTGTTTTGGGTGCCTGTACTTGATTAGAAGGTCCAGGCTTGTCTGGTAAAGAAGATACTGTGGGGCCAAAATGAATGGTTTTATCTTCCCTAAAAATTTCTTGACATTCCCCAAAAAATTCCCAAGTAATTTGACCCCTCCTTGTTTGTTTTTTCTTATCCAAAATGTTTTTGTAAATTTTTTTTAAATTTCTAATTTTTTTTATCTACAATGTCTGCACTAATTTCAATCCCTTTTTTTTTAAAATTCCTCCTGTATTTGCCCCCACAGTACCTTCTTTTTATATTTTGGATCCCGAAATGCTTCGATCGTTTCATTGTACAACTGCAACAAAAGTAGCGTTGCATTCCGGGTCCATCTGAAACCAGAGGCGTCTGCATCCTCTAATAAGTCCATCCCAATAACTTCTTCCGACTGTCCTGTTTTTTGTAGGGCCAAATCCCAATAGTTTTTAAAAAAGTCCGTATCTAAATCAAAAATTCAAATTAAAAATTTTAACACATCTAATGTATTATTCTATACATACCGTTTTGTAAACGTTCTCTAATTTCTTGTGTCTCGTAACAAGTAATTTTTTTATTATTAAACTCAATTTCAAAATGTTCCATTTTTTTAAAAAGAACTTGATCTCAACTTTTAAGTTTGAATTTAAATTTTAATTATTTGACATTTGACATTTATGACGCTAAATTAAGGAGCGAAATGTAAAAACTGCTACAAAAAATGGCAAGGTGGGAAATCAACAAAAAGACAAAGTTTTAGGTGGCTGAACAATACAACAATATTAGAACTGTCAAAACTTACATAGTTTTACTTCCAAATAGAGGTGGGTGGACCTAACAAAAATATCAACGTGACGTCACCGCTACTGAGCGCTCCGTAGCGCTCACCTCACTGAACGCAACCAATTGTAATTAATACACATGTATAATTAACACAATGCTAAATTAGTAGTTTGTGCAACAAGTGCGCAAAGTGATACTTTTCCCACGAACAAAGAAGTGAGTGGGAAAGTCCTTTGCGCACATTTTGCATACAATACTTTTTCTACGGTCACGATTTACAATAATTAAAAATAAGAAACTTATTTAAAATGTGTAACTGTAACCATTTGTATTATTATAATTTAGGAATGTAAAATAAAAATTATAATACTTAATTCAACTTAAGTTACCTAATTATATAAAAAAAAATTCTAGTAACCTTGTTTGTACATTTAATATTAGTTTCAGTTAATACTTATCCTGTGACAACTGCTGCGTCTGCTGCTCCTGATCAAGCCAAAACCAAAGTGCAGCCAAGAAGTAAGTAATATTAAATGCACTTTTAATTGTTTATAGCAGTTATAACAGTTTCAGTTGGCACTCCTAAAAGGACGACATCAGTTTTAACTGAAAATAAGTTACGGGAGAAAAAGCTTGTGGAGGCAACCCAACAGCAACAAGAACTGCACATTCTTAAGAAGAAAATTATTGAAGAAGATCTGCTAAGGGTTAAGCTAGAAGTGCAGAGGGCAGAACTTCAAAAGCAGGCAGCTGAGTTTGATCGACACAGAGATTCCGATGAAGCTGAATTAGCTTCATTGAAGTTGAAGCAGTTTAGGAAAAGGGTTAGTCTTTATTATATCGTATAAGTATATAATGCTTTTACTTTGATAAATAAGTTATAATTAGTTATTTTTTTCAGATGCTCTCTGAAGACTTAATAATTATTTTTTTATATAGTTAAATGTGTGTAGTTGGTAGTTTTTTCTTTTACTTAGGTTAAGTACTTGCTTTCTTTATTTGCTAATTTTAAGATCCTTTTTATTTTCAAAATGTTAAGTACACCTATGTATGGTGGTAGTTTTTAAATTGAGTTTATTTTGTTAAATAGCTATAATTGGTAGTTTCCCACTTTGGTTATGGCACTTCATTTTATTAAATTTCTTTGTTTTAAATTAAGCTTAGAATATTTTCCATTTTTACAGGTTTTCTGTTAAAAATTAATAAATGTATGTGGTGGTATATTTTTTTTGTATATATGTGTAGGATATTTTTATTTATTATGTACTAGTTGACCTCAACAGTGCACTTGCCAAGGAATAATATTTAATTTTTATTTTATAGATATGAATGCTTCGAATTTAAATTTTTTTTGGAAATAAATAGATTACATTATTTTACAAGTGTATTTATTTTTGCATTACCTATTCCCGTTTTCAACAAAATATGAATTATTGTTATGAGGGATGGAATTTCAAATAAAAAAAAAATATTCAATAAAATAAAAGGGAAACTCCTTGTGTTCAGTAAAGACATACTCTTTCCAAGTTGTCTGAGCATAATGAGAGTAAAACTCTTATCTATATATATAAAAATAAAAATGAATGTTTGTCTGTATGTATGTATGTCTGTATGTACTCAATGAACTCAAAAACTACTGGACCGATTAATATGAAAATTGGTATGTATATGTATTTTTCCACGGAGAAGGTTTGTATGATATGCTCATTGATGTCACTCGCCACCAGGTGGCGCTGCAGACTAGCAACTTCTGCCCCTTCAACCGATTGTCATGAAAATTGGTATTTAGATGTATGTTTCCACGGAAAAGGTTTGTATGATATGCTCACTGATGCCACTCGCCACCAGGTGGCGCTGCAGACTAGCAACTTCTGTCCCGTTCAACCGATTGTCATGAAAATTGGTATGTATATGTATTTTTCCACGAAAAAGGTTTATATGATATGCTCATTGATGCCACTCGCCACCAGGTGGCGCTGCAGAGTAGCAACTTCTGTCCCGTTCAACCAATTGTCATGAAAATTGGTATGTATATGTATTTTTTCACGGAGAAGGTTTGTATGATATGCTCATTGATGCCACTCGCCACCAGGTGGCGCTGCAGACTAGCAACTTCTGTCCCGTTCAACCTATTGTCAGGAAAATCAGTATGATGATGTATTTTTACGGGTAAGATGAATATGATATTCGTATTAATGGAAGTTACCACCAGATGGCGCTTCCATGTAGAAAATTCAATAGAAATCTACACGAATTCGTATAAATATAAGTTCGAAAAATATATTTTTGGTGCGATAAGTAAAACAAAACTATAAACTTTCTTTCCTTCTCTATCTCTTCTTCTCTTTTATTTTAGTTGCTGGCGTAGCAACGCGCGCCGGGTACAGCTAGTTTATTATAAAATAAAATAACAACATAATTTCAAGAAATTAGCGACCCCATAAAAATCTGTTATATTTCTCCGAACGCCTTGTGCTGTATTGGGAAATCTTACAAAATCACCCAAACGTTCAGCTATCAATACTGATACCATTTTAATAATGATACTAATTGTCGGTTGGCTAATACCACGCAAATCACCAGATACAACCTGAAAATTACAAGTAGCATAAAATCGTAAACAAGTTAATACTTGCAAAATTGGAGGTATGGGTAAACCACGATTGTTTTCTTTCTGTAGGCCTGTAATGACTAAAAGTAGAATCCTACCTGAAACAGTGTCTTTATGGAATCGATAGCGATTTCGAAATTCATTTTTCGTTAAAAAATTCCAATGGATTTTCCATATCACGTATATATCGCTTTCGTATGTTATGTTCATGCCGATTTTCTTCTTCAATAATATCAATGTATTCCAAAAATTCCTCAATCTCCTCATACATTTCTATTTCAATCACAAAAATATCACAACAAAAAAATCGGGTCTTAAACGTCAATACAAAGAGCAAAGTTAGGTTATGAACCCCTGCTCAAGGTAGGTCGAGACCAACCTTGAGGCGGAGTAGCTGTTTTCACGATCTCAAATACGGGCTCGTACTCAAGGTTGGTTTATAAAAGACGAATATGGCGTGAACTCGATCTCAAGCATCGACAGTGTCTTGAGCACGGACTGTAAATACGGGCAGAAGTCGATCAGTTGTTAATAGCATCATGTCTGAGCAGGAGGTACAAACGTCTGTTGAGCAACGCGTTATTATCAAATTTTTGACACGGGAGGGCGTAAAACCTTCCGAAATTTTGCGTCGACTATCTGCACAGTTTGGTGATGAAACACTTTCAAAGACCCAAGTTTACGACTGGCACAAAAAAATTTCAGACGGCCGAGAGGCAGTGGGAAACGTGAATCATGCACGCCGACCCAGGACAAGCAGAAATGAAGCAAATATTCGTGCAATTAGTGAATTGATTGAAGGCGACCGCAATCCTACAGTTCTGGAAATTGCTGAGCACGTCGGAATATCATACGGGAGTACGCATTCCATTATTTCTGATGATTTGGGTTACCGAAAAGTGTGCAAGATCGGTTCCTCGTCTTTTGACGGAAGAACACAAAGCAAACCGTCTTGCCTTGTGTGAAAGGCTGTTGGCACGGTATCGAGCTGAGGCGGATGAGTGGTTGGAACATATTGTAACCTGTGATGAGACTTGGGTGCATCATTACACCCCGGAGTCGAAGCGGGCAAGCATGCAGTGGCGAAAACCTGGAAAGGCAGCACCACGAAAAGCCAAAACCCCTCTTTCTTGCAACGGTTTTCTGGGATTCCAGGGGTGTACTGTTGCTTGATTTTTTGCACGAACTCCGTACAATTAATGCCGAGTACTACTGCCAACTGCTGGATGCAGTGAAACTTGTTTATCGGCAAAAAAGACGAGACATGTCTATCCGAAGTGCGATTCTGCTTCATGACAGTGGTCGGCCACACACAGCTGCATTGACTCAGAGAAAATTGTGCTTAATGCATTGGGAAACACTTGAACACCCGCCTTACAGTCTTGATTTATCGCTATGTGACTACCACTTGTTTGGACCACTTAAAGAAGAACTGGGAGGTCACCACTTTGAGGACGCGAAGGTGTAGAAACATTCGTGCGCAATTGGCTACTGACACGACCAGCTTCATTCTTTGATACAGGAATTAAAAAACTTCCTAGCAGGTGGGAAAAATGTGTAAATAAGAGAGGAGATTATCTAGAAAAATAAGATGTAGGTATTCAAACTTTTATTTACTTACTAATAAAAATTTTAAAAACGAAATTTCGGTTCATATTTGAGGCACCCTCGTATCTTAAATAGAATATTTACCTACACAAGTAAAACCGTTTTATAACACAAAATCTACCTGGGTCCTAACTTCGTACCTGTTCTAATTGTTTAGGATTATTGACCCCCTATTGAGGGATTATTACTGTTAAATCATGACGTCAAGACGATATAGCTTTAAATGAACTATATATATAGTAGAGGACAAAATAATTCAGCAACTGAGAAGATTCAACTATCTTGGAGTAGAGGTATCAAGTGAGAAAAATCTAATTGAAGAAATAAGAACAAAAGTCCTAAACGCAACAAGAGTCAGAGAATACCTGAGAGATATCATATTGCGAAACAAAATGATGACTACAAAAAGCAAGATAAGAATATACAAAACATGCGTAAGAGCTATACTAACGTACGCCACAGAAACTAGAACTGAAACATTAAAAACGACAAAATGAAACTATTAAGAACCATCAATGGTGTAACCCTCGGGGATCAAATTAGGAGCCAGGACATGAGGGAGGAACTAGAAATCTAAGATGTGGTAGGATAGGTCAGAACACGCAAACGGTATTGGAGAGAAGAAAAATGGACAAAGTGAGCAAAGTCACAAAAAACAAATACGTGAAGACTGGTAGGCAGACCACCCAAAAGATGGTACGAAAGTTGGAACTCAATATAGCTCCAAAGAACTCTAAACATATCGGATTAAAACAGGACTAGATCCTATTATAAGAAGAAGACGAAAAAAATATTGGATACTTTCAGGTAGACAATTTAATAGAAGTGTTTAGTCCAAGTGTCAAGTATGCTTTAGATTTCGTCCTCAAGTAATGAAGCAAATAATGGGAAATTTGCCAACTCAATATCTAGTAGACCTTTTTGTATATGTGCAATTCACTATGCAGGGCCATTTAATATTAGTGTTAATAAAATTTGAGTGTCAGTTGTAACAAAGGCATATCTATTTGTATGTTTTGCGACACGTGCACTGCACTTGGAAACTTAGCGATTTAACAACAGAGTGGTTTTCAAATTGTTTTAAAAGATTTATTTCGAGGAGGGGATTGTTCGCATATATTTACTCAAATAATGCCACAAATTTCATCACTTGAAAGATTTATTAAAATTTTTAAAAAATGAAGTGTTTAATAAATATTTTTCGAAATTGGCATTTTATTCCTTGAAGATCGCCACACTTCAGGGGTCTTTGAGAGTCTGTGGTGAAATCTACCAAATATCATTTGGTATAGTAATACAGGTAGAATCATGCTTAAATTGTAGAGCTTTGACTCCTCTTTACGATAATCCTGAAGACCTACTAGATTACTTGACATCAGGCCATTTCCGTATTGGTACCTACTTACTTTACGTTGTGTCCACAAGAGAATGTCATATGAACAGATTAAAAAGAATCAAATTTTAACCAAAATTATTCAAGGCTATTGGACAAGGTGGTCGAAGGAGTATTTGGGCGTAATTCCCCTAGCTAGCTCACTAAGTTGTGGCTTCTTTAAAGAGTTTTACCAGTCCTCCCCAAACATGAAATATAAGAGCACCAGATTACAAACTAAATTTATTTATTTATTAATTTAGATTTATTTGAATTAATTATAAAATCAATTTCTTAAATTAATAATAAAAAATTTGGTTTATCAGAATATTAATTTGATTAATAAAAGTTTTTCAAATTAATTTTATCTCTTATCTGCTTCAGGAGATCTGCCTTTGCTGTTATCGGGATAGTTTATCCTGGGAAGAATTATTTTCTTCAATTTCTATATTAGTCGTAACCAGGGTTTCCAATCTGTTCTGCTTTCTCTACAAAATGGCGTAAATTTGGTGTCGCCTCAAAAAAAATATGTTACTCTAACGTGGCCCTTTTCACAGATATGGATTGACCTTGTATTAAAAAGGAGCTACCACCCAGCGATCGGATAGTAAAATGAACTTAAAATTCTAATCGTAGCGCGAAAGGACTGTTATACAGTAGCACCACTAGCGGTACATTTTATAATTAAGGCGATTACATTAAAATAAATCACATCGAATATAGGTCCGAAAACAATAGTCTGGTAAATTCTTTAACTAAAAAGATCCAATAGATCGTTACAACATCGGATGGTGTAACCAGTAACTGTCGAGTCATTGTTCGGTACAGAACTATATTTAAAATATATTTTATTCTTAAGTTAACGCATGTTTGTTTCAAGGTATTTTTATTTCGGTATGCTCAGATTCACAATAATAGGTTAAGAGGGGAGAGATGAGAAATATTCTCTATAGCTTCTTTGTGGCATAATAATATCTATTTACTTCTTTAGTTGGGGATCTTTTGCCACTAAAACAAACTAATAAAAAATATAAATCCATATATTTTGAAAATGACTCTTGCTTATTAATCATTGTTTTGTTAGGCGCAGCAATAAAGTAAAAGAAATAAAAGCATCTATTATAAGTGCAAGGGTCACTGATACGCATGATCACTATCTGATAGTGGTAAATTTAACATTTCGAGAAAATTCTGGTTTAGACCTAGCAAAAATAAAACTAAACTGTCAAATCTGCAACATCTGCTTTAACAGGAAAGATAGACTGAGATATTTAATAAAGCAGATGTGGATCAGTGTGTCAGTGCATTTGTAGATCTTTTAGAACAGAAGATAATGTCTTCAACAGAAATTAAATTTATTTCCAATAAAAAATTTCGTATAAGGCCCTGTGTTAGGTACCCCAGGTCTTCTGGTGTCCATACGAAAAAGAGATAAGCTAAAAAAAGAACAGACACGTGAACCTGACAATGTGGTTGCTCCAAGTAATTATATTGTCTATCGCGACAGACTCTCTAAACTTATAAAATCTACAAAGAAAAATTATTATAGGCAACTAATTGACAAATGTCAGGGTGACTCACAAAAAACATGGAGTACTATCAAAAATGGGTCTAGGACAACTCGCCGTCGCCGACTGACTGTCGCCGGTTGGCCGTAGGGACAACTGGACGTAGGGATAACTCACCGTAGGGACAACTGGCCGCCGATATATGTTTTCTAATTTTTTATTTAAAAAAAAAACATTTCGTTTAGTTTGGCTATTAAACCTAATAACATGAAGTTGTCTCTTAATGATAAGACGGAATACTTTTTGGATATGAAATTAGGATTAGAAGTTTTATCTTAACTATTACGGGTGACACTACTGCTGTTACAGTGTATGGTCCTGAGTATTTCGGTGCCAGCTTACTAGTGAAAGCATCGGTAGCCGAGGATATATTATGTTCCTTTTTCATGACTTGATCTCCTGGGTGAGGTCGCCAGTCTCTTCGTCTCAGATCGTAATGTTTTCTTTGTTCTTCGACAGCATGTTCCGTATGCACCCTTGCCAATTCTCTTAACGACTCCAATTTACCCAAGTTATCTGCATATTTTTTCGTATTCTGGAATGGTGTTCCGTCTGCTGAATCTAATTCCCGTCCGAAGTTGAGAAGGGCCGGAGAAAATCCTGTTGAATCGTGTTGTGACGAGTTTATGGCGTAATAGAATTCTGGAATAAACTTGTCCCACTCTTTATGGTTATCTTCCACATATGTAGCTATCATGGTTTTTAGCACTTTGTTGGTGCGCTCGACTGGATTACATTGCGGTGAGTAGGGTGGGGTGAGTACGTGGTTTACGCCATAGGAGTTTAGGAAGCTTTTAAAACTACTACTTGTAAATTGTGTACCGTTATCTGAGATAATCTTCTTAGGAATGCCAAACTGCATAAATATTTTCGAGCGAAGAACATCTATGATTGGCTTTGTAGTTGCCTTCTTTATCGGTTGGGCTACGACCCATTTTGTAAAACGGTCTTGAATAACTATCAAGAAGATGTTTCCTGCTGTAGATCTTGGAAATGGTCCCATTAAATCTATCGAGACAGTATGCCAAGGCTTTTCCACAGTGGACGGTTGCATCTTTCCTGCTGGTTGCATTTGTGACGGTTTATACTGGAGACATTTCGTACATTTCCTGACGTAGTCGGCTATTTGCTTAAACATCTTTGGCCAATAGTATTTTCGTGCTATTCGACAAATGGTCTTAGCAATTCCTAAATGACCTGCTGTGTTTCTATCATGATTTTCTAACAATATTTCTTCTCTTCTATATCCTGGTACGCATAATTTCCAAGGGTTGTTAAATTCCGGATCCGCTAAATTTCGGCTACTCCAAATATGCTTGTAAAGCCTTCCATTCGTTATTTGGAAATCAGGGAATCTATCCGGTTGCCTAAGTACCTCTTCATACAGTTTATCGTAGGTACCATGCACAGGTTTCTAGTGCTGATGCTAACAGCTCTAGTTCGGGTTCGTCGGTACTTGTTTCTTGCGGTTGTCGAGATAATGCGTCCGCTACTTTGTTGAGGACCCCTTTTCTGTAAATAATCTCGAAATCGTATTGTTGTAGTTCCAAACTCCATCTAGCTAACCGGCCTGAAGGATTTTTGAGGTTTTTCAGCCACTTTAAGGATTGGTGATCCGAAATTACTTCAAATTTGTATCCTTCGATATATGGCCTCATTTGTTTTATGCCGTATACTATTGACAAGCATTCCTTTTCGGTTGTGGAGTATCTTGTTTCGGCGGGTGTAAGAGTACGACTAGCATATGCGATAACCTTATCCTGACCGTCTTCTTTTTGAGTTAAAGCAACTCCCAGGCCGCAGTTTGATGCATCTGTTTGCAGGTAAAATGTCTTGGTAAAATCAGGACAAGTTAATACGGGTGCTGAAGTCAGCTTTGTTTTAAGTTGCTTAAATGCAGCTTCTTGCTTATCGGTCCATTTCCATCTTACATTCTTCTTCAAAAGCATGTTTAACGGCCCTGCTATCGTTGAATAGTTTTCCATAAATCGGCGATACCATGAAGTAATTCCTAGAAAACGGCGGAGCTGGCGTACATTTTTCGGCGCTGCGAGCTCAGTAATTGCGCTTGTTTTCTCCGGGTCGGTCTTTATACTGTAACGAGCGAGATCCCCTTAGTACGCCCCTGTCGCTCTCCAGGTAAACAACGCGCTTATTCTCGAACAGAACAATCGAGAAAATTCCTTTCTACGCGCGTCGAGAAAGTGTTATCGAAAGACGTTCTGGAAACAGTGGACAGGTATATAAGCGGAGAGCCACGACCCACGGGAAGTTTAAATTTAATAGCGACAGTCTAAATAGTTGAGCGAACTACGAAGTGAAAATAAATAGTGAATATAAATCGAAGTTAATTGTTGTACATAAATTAGTGTGTTATAGTTAGTTTAGTTAGTTTAGTTATAATTCGTTTAGTTTGTAGTGTGTAAATAAATTAGACATTTTCGTTCAGCAGTGATTTTATTTTGAACCCCTAGAACGTAACAATTGGTGTCAGGTGTGGGGTAAATTGAACTGCTGTGTTAATTTAAATTGTGGACTTCATTAGTGAATATTTTGTATGCCAGTTACGAGATCACAGACGAAGAAAATGGATCAGGCGACAATGGAATTTTTCAAGCAAGCCCTTGAAAAAATGAGCTTGAATATGGAGGAAAGTATTAGGAAAATGGAAAATAAAATGGACGAAAACACAAATAAAATGGAAGAAAATACTAGAAAGATAATGGATGAGAATACCCAGAAAATGGAAGAAAACACTAAGAAAATGGAAGATAATTTGGGAGATAAATTGACATTCATTGAAAATGAGTTGAAGAATAATTACTCCAAACTGGAAAATGAGATTGGAAGCGTAAAAGACGAAATTGGAAAATTTGAAGACAGGGTTGGAAACATTGAAGGCAGATTGGTTAATATGGAGGAAGAAATGCAAATAAAATTGGAAGAACAGGTGAAAACCATGGAAGAGCGTTTGAGCAAGAACTTCAGCAAATATTGTTCTGTTAAGCTGGGAGAACGGGGTGAGCCAGGGCGAACAAAGATCAAACCTCCAACTTTTGATGGCAAAACACCCTGGAGTACTTATCAGAAACAATTTGAAGCAGCAGCCAACGCCAATTGCTGGGACGATGAAGAGAAAGCAACTGCCTTAATTGTTGCATTAAGAGGAGACGCACTGAATATCCTTCAGACCATTCCTGTAAGTCAACAAGGTGATTATAAGACTCTGACAAGTAGACTGCAAATGAGATATGGTGATGCACATCTCCAACAAGTGTATCACGCACAAATCAAAAGTCGCCATCAGAAGAGTGCAGAAACCTTGCAGGAATTCGAAGCAGACATAGCAAGGTTGGTAAGGCTGGCCTATCCTTCAGCACCGGACAGCTTCCTAGAACAACTTGCTGTCCAGACCTTCGTCGATGGGTTGAGAGACACGGAGACTCAGCAGACGTTGCGGTTGGCCCGGCCCAAAACCCTAGATGACGCCCTGGCCCATGCACTAGAATTTGAAGCTGCTAAACAAGCTTCGCACAGAGGACAGTGCAAAGTGAGACAGCTTGATGATTCGCCAGTCTGCGACGAGAGTATTGAAGACGTAGTTCGCCGAGTTCTCCAGGAGAAACGTAATGGTGGACCAAGATGCTGGAACTGCGGCGAAAGAGGACACATTCGGCGTAACTGTAAGAAGCCGGTTAAACCACAACGCCAAGAACAGGAAAACTAAAGCGGGTTGGCAAGAAGGGGCATAAACCGACCCGCCACGACAATGCCCCTGAGGTTATAATTCAGGCCATCTCTTCAAGTATTTATGTCGACGGTAAAATTAATGGGAGGTCCGTAAAAATGTTAGTCGACACTGGCGCAACCCGAACTATAGTTAAGCCGAGTGTAGTTAAAGGAAATGGAAAAACCTTACCAGCGACGGTTCGTTTACGGACTGCAACTGGAGAAGACGTGCCAATACATGGAAAGAAGAGGATCGTCATCAACATTGGGGACAGGTCTCTCGAACATGAGGTGCTGGTGGCAGATATCATGGAGGAAGTCATCTTGGGAATGGATGTCATTAAGGGTTATGGCTTCCAGATGGATATGAGAAACGATGTTCTGAGGATCGGAAGTCTGGAAATTCCATTCCTGGGATGTGAAGATATCACGACTCGAGTCTTACTCAGCGAAGATATTCACCTACGTGGACAGGCGGAAACCATAGTGAAGGGGTATTTAGATAGAGACCTTCGAGATAGCTGTATAAGACTCATCGAACCAGCCAGTGAGAGTAACCTCGGGAAAGGACTGCTAGTCGGAAAAACCTTGGTGAGAGGCGGAAACGAAGTTCCTGTGAGAATGTTGAACACCAACATGTACCCTGTGATCTTGAAGAAAGGTACGATCCTGGGAGAAAGCTGTTCCGTGCTTTGCGTGACAGGAAGCGTTCAGAATGTGAAGAACCCGCTACCAAGAAGCGACAAGAGTTCGAAAAAATTATTTGAGACATTGGCTTCTTCCTGCACAGAACTTGCACCAGAACATATTAGCAAGGTGAAGAAACTGATTCATGAATACAGTGACGTTTTTGCTATGGACAACACTCAGATGGGTAGGACGAATGTTGTGAAGCATTCTATCAATACCGGAAGTTCAGATCCCATTCGCCAACAACCGCGAAGGCTTCCCATAGCAAAGAGAGAAGAAGCAGAAAATATAATCAAGGACATGCACGAACAAGGAATAATAGAGCAATCTGATAGTCCTTGGTCATCACCTGTGGTTTTGGTGAAGAAGAAAGATGGCAGCACCAGATTTTGTGTCGACTATCGTCGTTTGAACGACGTCATCAAGAAGGATTGCTACCCCATTCCAAGGATTGACGACACTTTGGACACGCTTTCTGGCTCGAAATGGTTCTCCACGCTGGATTTGAAGAGTGGGTATTGGCAGGTGGAATTAGATCCCAAAGACAAAGAGAAAACAGCTTTTACTATTGGGACAGGATTGTGGCAGTTCACAGTAATGCCATTTGGCCTCTGTAACGCACCTGCAACTTTCGAGCGATTAATGGAAACCATTCTTCGAGGATTGTCATGGAAGTCGTGCCTAGTTTATTTGGACGATGTCATAGTATTTGGCCGGACATTTGACGAACACCTGGAAAATTTAAGAGAAGTCCTTGAAAGGCTACGCACTGCAAATTTAAGACTCAGTCCAAAGAAATGCCACCTCTTCAGGAAAGAAGTGAAATATCTAGGACATGTAGTATCTGCAGATGGCATTAGTGCTGACCCAGACAAAGTCAAGGTTGTACGAGAATGGCCAGTACCACAGGACAAGCACCAAGTAAGGAGTTTTCTTGGCTTGTGCACATACTACAGGAAGTTCGTCTTGGGATTTGCTGACATCGCGAAGCCTCTAACAAGACTGACGGAAGATGGAAGGGACTTCAAATGGGATACTGAATGCGAGGATGCTTTCAATCGACTGAAGCAAGCACTAACAACAGCTCCTATATTAAGTTATCCTCAGACCAGTGGAAGGTTTATATTGGACACGGACGCAAGCAACACGGCCATAGGAGGCATATTATCCCAAATTCAGAATGGCCAAGAGAAAGTTATAGGATATTTCAGCAAGGTCCTGTCGAAGCCTGAGCGTAACTATTGTGTTACGAGGAGAGAACTTCTCGCCGCAGTCAAGTCCATGGAACATTTCTATAAATACTTGTATGGTCGCGAATTCCTTCTAAGAACAGATCATGCTGCTCTGAAGTGGCTTCTGCAATTTAAGAACCCAGAAGGTCAGGTTGCGAGATGGATAGAAAGGCTGCAGGAATATCATTTTTCTGTGGAACACCGGGCCGGAAAGTCACATGGCAACGCAGACGCATTATCTAGGAGACCTTGTCCTTCCGACTGCAAACACTGCAGCAAAGCAGAAGAGAAGGAATTCTGTTTAAGAACAACCGTCGTGGATCTGGATTGGCTGCCAGAATCCCTGAAGCGAGACCAAGAAGGTGACACCGAACTAAAGATGTTGCTTGACTGGAAAGCAAAAGGACAGAGACCAAGATGGGAAGAAGTGAGTCACCTGAGTCCTAGGGTCAAGTCCTACTGGGCGCAGTGGGACTCCATCATTGTAGAGGATGGATTGTTGAAGAGGTCCGTCGAGAATGACGAGGGTACTGCAGCTAGGACTCAGCTGATAATTCCCCGGAGTCGGACGACAGAAGTATTGGAGAAACTTCATAATGGAACCTCCGGTGGACACTTCGGCATCAAGAAAACGTTGGAAAAGGTCAGAGAACGTTTTTACTGGATCAACTGCAAAGAAGACGTCAAGGACTGGTGCCGAAAATGTACACTTTGTGCTTCAACGAATGGCCCAAGAGGAAAACGACGAGCGCCAATGAATCAGTATAACGTAGGCAGTCCTATGGAAAGAGTTGCTATAGACATCGCAGGCCCATTCCCAGAGACCGACGATGGGAACAAGTACATATTGGTGGCGTCGGATTACTTTACCAAATGGGTTGAAGCACATGCCATCCCAAACCAAGAGGCCTCGACAGTGGCAGACGTGCTGATAAAAGAGATGTTTAGTCGGTTTGGAGTGCCACTGGAGCTACATTCTGATCAGGGACGAAATTTCGAGTCTGGCCTATTCCAGAGCATTTGTGAAATACTCGGAGTCAAGAAGACCAGGACAACGCCTCTTCACCCACAGTCAGATGGCCTAGTCGAAAGAATGAACAAAACTGTGGGAAAATATTTGGCTAAAGTGGTCTCTGACCATCAAAGAGACTGGGACCGGTACCTTCATCTGTTCACCATGGCCTACAGATCAGCCGTACAGGAGTCTACTAGAGAGACACCAGCTTGTGTCATGTTCGGCCGGGAAATAAGATTACCCTGTGACCTAGAGTTTGGTTGTAAGCCCGGAACAGAGATAGCTGGTGAGGAGCACATTGAGGGGCAGGCTACACTACATTCATGAAAAGGTCCGACAAAACATACAAATTGCTAGTGACCGAATGAAGACCCGTTATGACAGCAAAGCTACAGAAGGTGGTTTTAACGCTGGAGATTTGGTCTGGCTGTACAACCCCCAGAAGAAGAGAGGATTATCACCTAAGCTACAGAGGAATTGGGAGGGTCCATACAGAGTGGTAAAAAGGATCAATGATGTAGTGTACCGTATACAAAAACTACCAAGGGGCAAGAGGCGCGTGGTCCATGTAAATCGGCTGGCGAAATACGAGGCGGAATACGACGAACAAGACGAGACCCATCTGAGAAGGACGGCCAGCCCAGAGCATGTTGAGATGAGTTTCGACCAGTTCATGGAGAACTATGGTGGAACTGGGAAGGCACGATTCGGAGTTACCACCGAGCAGCAGCAGGACCTCTTCTCTGTGCCTGGAGATTATTCCCTGGCCCATTGTGTCGCCGAAGATCTGCGTATGTCCAGGGGAATAGCATTAGTCTTCAGGAAGAAGTTTGGCCGTGTATCTGAGCTCTCCAGACAACAGCCCCATCCCGGAAAAATTCTGAGTCTCACTGACGGTCATCGTCACCTCTTCTACATGGTGACTAAGAGGTTTTCCGATCACAAGCCCAGCTATAGAAGTATGTGGAATACCCTGCTGAACCTAAGAGACGAACTCAACAGGTTGGGAGTGAAGAAGCTGGCTGTGCCTAAGTTGGGTTGTGGTCTAGACCAACTCAACTGGAGAGTCGTCCGGAACATGCTCGAGGTGCTTTTCCATAAGACAGGAATAGAGATACTCGTGTGCATTTTCAACCCGAGCGGAAACACAATGAAGGAGAAGACTGTGGATTGCTATTTCGAAAAGCAAGGGAGCTGCAGAAAGGGAGATGCCTGTAGGTTCAGACATACCAACCAAGGTGTTCGGGGACCGAACGTCTTAAGGAGGGGGCAGTGTAACGAGCGAGATCCCCTTAGTACGCCCCTGTCGCTCTCCAGGTAAACAACGCGCTTATTCTCGAACAGAACAATCGAGAAAATTCCTTTCTACGCGCGTCGAGAAAGTGTTATCGAAAGACGTTCTGGAAACAGTGGACAGGTATATAAGCGGAGAGCCACGACCCACGGGAAGTTTAAATTTAATAGCGACAGTCTAAATAGTTGAGCGAACTACGAAGTGAAAATAAATAGTGAATATAAATCGAAGTTAATTGTTGTACATAAATTAGTGTGTTATAGTTAGTTTAGTTAGTTTAGTTATAATTCGTTTAGTTTGTAGTGTGTAAATAAATTAGACATTTTCGTTCAGCAGTGATTTTATTTTGAACCCCTAGAACGTAACAATACCTTCTCTACCGACGATATGCCCCAAATATCTTAGCTCCGGCTGACAAAATGTACACTTGTCAAAGTTCAGCTGCAAGTTTGCTTCTCGTATCCTTCGGAATACTTCTTGCAAGTGTTTCAGGTGTTCTTCATGTGTTTTTGATATAACAACGATGTCGTCTAAGTATGCGAATGCAAACTCTATTTCGGGAGGAATTACCTTGTCTAAAATACGTTGAAAAGTTGCTCCGGCGGAGTGCAAGCCAAATGGGGTGGGCTTAAATTGGTAATGACCTTTTCCGGGTACGCTAAAAGCAGTTATCGGGCGGCTTGATTCTTCTAAAGGTATCTGGAAGTAACCCTGTTTCAAATCGAGAGTAGAAATAAAGTTAGCTTCTTTAAGTCTATCTAGAATTTCAGTTATTCTAGGTAGCGGATAAGCATCTTTTGCTGATAGCTCATTGACTTTTCGAAAGTCGATACAGAATTGGTATGAGTTATCTTTTTTCTTCACCAGTACAATTGGTGAGCTCCAACCACTCGTAGAGGGTTCTATGGTTCCTTCATTTAACATCTTGTCTACTTCTTGGTTGATAATTTCTAGCATCGCGGGATTATGGCGTCTGTACGGTTGTTTAACTGGGCTGCAGTTATTTTTCAATTTTATCTCGTGTTTTATTAGGTGTGTCGGTCCTTTTACATTCTCGGATTTTCTTAGCTCTCTTTTTAAAAATTGTTCTAATGTTTTACTCTCGGTTGTGTCCTTTAAAGTGTTGCATTCTTCTTCGTGACGCTGGTTTTCTTGTCCTATCGTTTCTTTGACGAATTTTAGTTCGATAGAGTGTTTTTTCAGGAATTCAACTCCTATTATAGCGTCAGTAGTGATGCAATGCCGATTCTAGCCCACTGCTTCCAAATTTTGCCGCTAGATGTCGCCACAGGTGGCGGCGCTGTAATCTTTTGTTTTTTCAAATGGCCTTTGACATTTGGCGCAAGCAGCCAATTCTTCTTTTTTCAAATGGCCTTTGACATTTAGCGCAAGCAGCCAACTCTTCTTTTTCGAATGCCAAAAAGGCATTAACGTTGTATCTCGTAAACGGCCCAACGGATTTCGATGTATGACGTATCATTTTAAAGGGGTTGATGTATAGGGTAAGATGAAGCGTCACAAAGTCCTTATTGATAGTGCCAAAAGGGCATTATAGCTATATCTCGTAAACGACCGAACGGATTTCGGCGTATGACATATTATTGTAAAGGGGTTGCTGTATAGGGTATGATGAAGGGTTCAAATCTTCTAAAATATTAAAAGCGCGTGACCTTGGTGCATTAGTTGTTAAAATTATATCAATCTTGAATAAAAAATCGAGTTATTTAAATTATAAAACTTAACAATTTTTAAAATAACGAAAAATACAACAAACTTTAATAAAAAAACTCAAATATACATTTAAGCATCAAATTTTAAAAGTATAAAACTCAAAAAGTTTTTAAAGTAACAAAAAATATATTAAACTTTAATAAAACTCAAATAATATACATTTTTAGAAGCCAAACTTTATATCAAAAAACTAAAAAATTTTGAAGGCAACGATGAAATGTATATTTTTTACATCAATATAATGTTTTCAATTAAAAAATTTTTAAATAAAAAATACTTATTTTATTAATAAAAAGAAATAACATACAGTTATCAAAACAAAAATTCGGTTTTTATCAGGAAGCTGTGGTTTGTGTCGATGAAAATAGGATACCGCAAAAACAAAAAAGCTATGACGTTTATTTGGTTGAGTTATGGCATACATAGACATTAGCGTCACATGTGATTGGTAAATATAATATTTAATAAACAACATATAGAGTTGTATACTAATACTTAATTTATTTTATATACGTTATTACTAATAACTTATTAGTTGCTATAGATATTTATGTTATGATGTTATTTACAAGTTGTCATTTTAATTGAATAAAGCCTTCAAGTTCTCAGAGGTAATATTATTACAATTTATTCAACTAAAATTAAATTAAAAAGAAAACAAATAATTACTTTGCTGTAATGGATAAATTTCTAAGACCTGACAAATTTGAAACTGATCCGAATTCCCCTACCGCTTCAAAAGAATGGAATCATTGGTTTATTGCTACTTTTGAAATTTTTTTATTGTCTATTCCGAATGTTTCCGAAACTGCGACGGAATTAACAGATGGACAGAAGTTAAAATTGCTTATAAATTATGTTAGTCATTCTGTATACAATGTTATTAGTGAGTGCTCCACTTACCATGAATCTATAAAATTGTTACGAAGCTATTATATGAAAGAATCGAACAAAGTATTTGCTAGACATACATTAATTTCACGAAAGCAACATTTGGGAGAAACTATTGATCAATATCTGATGGAATTGAAACTTCTAAGCAAGAACTGTAACTTCAAATCTGTTAATGCTGAAACGAATAAAAATGAATACATTCGAGATGCTTTTATTAATGGTTTGTTATCATCTGAAATTCGACAAAGATTGTTGGAAAGCAAGTCTTTAAGTTTAGAAGAGGCTGTCTCTACATCTCGTACTTTAGATGAAGCTTATAAAAATGCAGAATCGTACAAGACATCCCCAGTTTCATTAAATGCTATTCCTTATGAAGAAAATGAAAATGATTCTCTTCCATTAGCTGCATCTATCAAGTCTTGCTTTTTTTGTGGAAAATCTAATCATCCCCGTTTTATGTGCCCAGCGAAAAATCAGACCTGTACCTACTGTAAGAAGATTGGTCATTTTGCAATAGTTTGTTTGAAGTCAAAAACTATCGGTAATAATAAATCACCTAATAAACAATTTACTACTAGTAGTTCAAACAAACGATCTACTGCAGCTTCTATGCATTATCTTGCTACGTCTGTCATTTCTGTTACTTCTTTAACAAAAACTCTTGTTTCATGTCATATTAATGGAATTATTACTAAGTCTTTAATAGATACTGGAAGTTCTGACAGTTATTTAGATTATAATTTTGCTACAGAAAATCATCTTAAGATTCATTCTTGTTCACAACAAGTATCTATGGCTTCTACTACTGTTTCGTTAAAAGTAAAAGGTTACTGCATTATTGATCTAAGGCTTTTAGGTCATCACTATCCAAACGTTAGAATTTCAGTACTTCCTAACTTATGTTCTGATGCTATAATAGGTCACGATATTCTAAATCAACATTCATCTTTAAATGTACAATTTGGAGGTAACCGGTCTCCACTTTCGATTTGCTGTTTAATGGAAGCTAAGGTAGAATGTCCTTCGCTTTTTGCTAATTTGAGTCCTGATTGTACACCTATTGCAACTAAATCCCGCCACCATTCTGTTCAAGATCAAAAATTTATAAATGATGAAATTCGGAATTTATTGAAAGAACAAATTATAGAAGAAAGTATATCTCCTTGGAGAGCTCAAGTATTAATTGTATCTAGTGAAAATCACAAGAAACGAATGGTTGTTGATTATTCCCAAACTATCAATAGATATACACTCCTTGATGCTTATCCTCTTCCTAATATTGAACAATTAGTTTCTCAAGTTGCCAAATATGAAGTTTTCAGTACCATTGACTTGAAGAGTGCCTACCATCAGATACCTATTAACGAAAATGATAGACCTTACACTGCCTTTGAAGCATGTGGTAAACTATACCAATTTCGTAGAATTCCTTTCGGAGTTACGAATGGAGTAGCTAGTTTTCAGAGGGTAATCGATAGGATTATTACTAAAGAAAATCTTTCTGGAGTTTTTGCTTATTTAGATGACGTAACAATATGTGGAGAAAATCAACAGGAACACGACAAAAATTTAAAAGCCTTTCTTGATACTGCTAAAAAATATGGATTAACATTGAATGAACATAAGAGTAGCTATTCGAAACGATCAATTAATTTGTTGGGTTATACTATTGAGAACAAAACGCTGCGTCCAGATCAAGATCGTTTAAAACCTCTTAGAGATCTCAAGCCACCAGACGATATTGGCTCCCTACGTAGAGCAATGGGAATGTTTCTCATTATTCTAAGTGGATTCCAAATTTTTCAAAAAAAATTAACAATTTTAAAAATGCATCTTTCCCGTTTTCACCTCAAATAATAACAGAGTTTGAAACTCTGAAGGAAGAGATTGCAAAAGCTTTTCTTTGTACTATTGATAATAATGAGATTCTAGTAGTAGAAACAGATGCATCAGATTATGCTATAGCAGCTACCCTAAGTCAAAATGGTAGACCTGTTGCTTTTTTCACTAAAACTTTAACAAATTCTGAACGCAATCATTCAGCAATCGAAAAAGAAGCTTATGCCATTATCGAGGCTATTCGTAAATGGAGACATTTATTAATTGGGCGACATTTTAAGCTTATTACAGACCAAGAATCTGTATCGTTTATGTTTAGAAGAAATCACTCTAGTAAAATAAAAAATGAAAAAATTCTTAGATGGCGTTTAGAAATGTCTTGTTTCAGTTATGATATTATCTATCGTCCAGGTAGGGAAAACTTAGTTACTGATTTCTTTTCTCGAATTTGTGGTGCAATGATAGACACTAATCTATTTAAACTTCATCAGTCTTCATGTCATCCAGGAGTTACAAAGATGTATCATTTAATCCGTACGCGCAATCTTCCTTATTCTTTAGACGATATTAAGCAAATGATCAACTCTTGTCCGGTTTGTGCCGAAATTAAACCAAAATTTCTATCGAACTCTTCTACTCATCTAATTAAGGCAACGAGTGTATTTGAAAGATTAAATATAGATTTTAAAGGTCCTATACCTAGTTCTTCAAAGAATAATTATATGCTGACTATTATTGATGAATATTCATGATTTCCTTTTGTTTTTCCCTGTCCTAATATGAATTCATCCACAGTTATAAAATGCTTAATTGTATTATTTTCTGTTTTTGGTTTACCTTCTTACATACATTCAGATTGTGGAACCTCGTTTACTTCTAAAGAATTTACTGATTTTCTTCGATCATTCAATATATCTTCAAGTAGAACTACTCCTTATAACCCACAAGGAAACGGGCAAGTTGAAAGGTACAATGGAATTATTTGGAAAACTATTACTTTGGCACTAAAAACTAGAAATCTGGAACCTACGCAGTGGGAAATTGTTCTACCTGATGCACTTCATTCTATTAGAACACTTTTATGTACATCAACTAATTGTACTCCACACGAGCGTATGTTCAGACATGAGCGGAAAGCATCTCAAGGTACTTCTCTTCCTTCCTGGCTGTACCCGAAGGAAATTGTGTTAATGAAAAAGCACATTCGAAGAAGTAAATATGACCCGTTAGTTGAAGAGGTCGAAGTTGTGGAAGTAAATCCAAATTACGCGTTAGTTAAAAATAAAAATGGAACTGAATCAACGGTAAACGTTAGGTATTTGGCTCCTAGAGGTGATGTCACTCTTATTTCAAATGCAAATGAACCATCTCAAGATGAAAATATGGTACTTAAGGAAGTTACAGATAGATCCTCTGATGAAATAGGATCTTATAATGAAGCTGGACCTTCTGATACTAACAATCTCACAACTCATACATCAGTACCTCCTATAACTGTGCAGGATGAAGAACTGAAGAAAAATTTAAGAAGATCTTCTAGAATAAGAAAACCTACACAATTTTTTAATTATCAGGAATAAAATACTGGGGGAGAATGTATACTAATACTTAATTTATTTTATATACGTTATTACTAATAACTTATTAGTTGCTATAGATATTTATGTTATGATGTTATTTACAAGTTGTCATTTTAATTGAATAAAGCCTTCAAGTTCTCAGAGGTAATATTATTACAAGAGTATATTGTAAAAGCAACAATTAGGTTTTAATTTTTATCGACGCCTATGTGTTTCGGCTAAGTCGTGCATATTTAAAGAGCGTCCTAGATTTAACTTGCTCATTATTGGTTTGACTCTCTATACATCCAGTTCTGAGTTCAGTTTCAAGTGCAAAAGTTTGTTTTTTGTTACATATCCATAAAGGTAAGAATTTTTATTTTATTTCAAAATTTTAATTTAATTTAATTTTTATTGCTTCTTGAATTATTTTAATTTTTGAGTTTATTTAATTTTATTTTTCTTGAGTTAAGTTTATTTGTCATAATTTAATTTTTCGTAATGATTTAATTTTATTTGTAGTTGGATTTAACTAGAATAAATTTAAAAGAGAACTATTTCAACACTGAAGTCCACTTGTCAGAAGAAGTGTCTGCCGGAACTTATTAAATCAATATATAAAGGGAAAAAGCAAAATTGGGGAAAGCTAATCACTCCGATACATTTGAAATAGTTTAGGAATATAACTTCTTCTTCTTCGATATTGTTTTCCTCTCTTTACAACCACACACAAAGGTAAGAATTATTTTATTTTTAAGTTGATTTAATTTTATTTTTCTTTAGTTATGTTTATTTTGAGTTGATTTAATTTTTTGTAATGATTTAATTTTATTATTTGTTTAGGTAATTTTATTTTGAGTTGATTTAATTTAATTTTTCTTTAGTTATGTTTATTTTCAGTTGATTTAATTTTTTGTAATGATTTAATTTTATTTTTAAGTTGATTTATTTTGTTATTTTTAGATGGATTTAACTAAAATTAATTCGTTATGTCTTGCAGAAAAAAATAACGAGAAGACTATTATCAAATTAGGAGAACTTCCAGTGGATGTTCCACAAAAATTATTGAACGCTAAACTGGTCCAGAGCAAATTTGGAGAAACAATTTTGGTTGAGCTAGAAAACGGGCTCTGCTTTTTGCCTAAGAGAACCATTGAAACATTGAAGCCTTACTTGGCAGAATTGTCTGGTGGACATTATTTTACCAAATATAAAGGACAAAAACAAATTGGTCAAGCTAATCCTACCGATACATTTGAAATAGTTAAGGAATAATTTTTTGTAAGTTTTTTATTTTTTTATTTTTCCAATTATGAATAACATTGTTGATAGGTCTAATGCTATTGTAAAAGAATTATCGAGATCATATAAAGCGTTAATCTCCAGTTTTTCGCATAGGGAAGCAAATAAATTAATCAAACAAATTAAACAGCATGTTATCAGTTTTCATAAAGATATTCGTAGGGGAAATTTCGATATTGGGACACTTAGAAATTTACAAACAAATTTAGGACATTTAAAAACGTTTAAAGAAGCAATTATTAACTTGTCTAAGCAGGGATCGGGGTTAACTGAAAAATCAGGGGTAAAATGGGTCGATCTAGAATCTATTTTTCATTCAAGAATTAGGACTGCTGTTATTGTTAATTTAAAACATAAAGGCCTAAATAGTTTTTTTGCTGATGCGTTCAAGTCAATTAAGGGTGGAATAGGTAACAGTTTAAAAAAATTTAACATGATCAAAGTAAATGCAACATTTTGTGGGGAATTTATTAAGAAATCTAGGGAAATCGAAGACATTTTAGAGTTTAAATATTTCAACACTAAAAACGCGGTAATAGATGCAGGTACGGATCTTGCATTGTGGTTCAACGAAAATATTGTTGATAAAGTAATGAGTAAATTGTCAGAATTTCAACTTAGTAATTCTGGATGGGCTTTGGACAAAATTATTTCATTGGAAATAAACATCAATAAATATGAGATAGGTAACGGTGCTACATCATACATTAAGTTACCTGATCCTATACTAAAAAAGCACGCATGCATTAATATTAACAATTTAGATAAAGCATGCTTTTACTGGTCGGTAACAGCATCATTGTATCCAGTAAATAGAAAAGTAGATCGTGTATCATCGTATCCTCATTATACAACCGTTTTGAAAACCGAAGGATTAGACATGCCAATGCCACTAAACAATATTTCCAAATTTGAAAAATTAAATAATATATTAGTTAATGTATATGCATTAGAATTGAATACCGCGAAAGATAAACCGGTTTACACAATTTATCCTGCACGCTTAACAAAAGAAAAATTAAATAAACATGTAAATTTATTGCTTATTCAAGATAAATACTTTCCAAAATTAAACGATTATGAAGCTCCATCAATGGATACGGAAAATGAAGTAATTAAATATCACTGTTTAATCAAAGATTTATCTCGATTAATATCAAGTCAAGTTAGTAAACATAAACATAAGAATTATATTTGTGATCGATGTTTAAATTATTTTCATAGTCAGGAAAAATTAAGTAAACATGAAGATTACTGCAAAGATATGAACTATTGCAAAATATCGTACCCACCATTTGATCATGTAGAGTTTAAAAACCACGTATACAAGCAGACGACACCTTTTATCATTTATGCAGACTTTGAGTCAGTGCTACGTCCTTATAATAAGAACTTGGGGAAACATACACGAAAGTTTCAGAAACACGAGGTGTATAGTGCAGGATATTATCTAAATTGCTCCTATGAGCATCCTTGGTCCACTTCTTTTTATAATATTTATAAATGATTTACCAAACTGCATAGAACTAGATAACTTGTTAATAAATTATGCTGATGATTGTAACATTTTAATAAAACAAAACTCTGTAAATAAGATATATGAAAAAAGCAATTCACAAATGCTAAAACTACAAAACTGGTATGAACATAATGGGTTAATACTCAACCAAACCAAAACTCAATGTATGTTTTTCAAAACGCATCAAAACCAAAATGTCATACCAACAGAAGTAGTACTCAATAATTTACAAATATCCGTAAACAACAAAAGTTTAAAATTCTTGGGATTTCATTTAGATCCATATATAAATTGGAATTCTCATATTGAACAGGTAAACAACAGATTGTCTTCAGCATGCTATGCACTAAGGGTTTTGGCTAAGAATGTCGATTATGCTACGTTAAAAGTTGCATATTTTGCAAATTTTTACTCACATCTCAAATATGGTATTATATTATGGGGGCACTCGAACATCAATTCTGTCTTCATAATGCAAAAGAAAGCAATACGGATTATTAAGAAACTGAGCCCACTTGAAAGCTGTAGGGGGGTCTTTAAAAACTTGAGACTACTGACGGTGGTTGGACTGTATGTTTTTGAATGCATCGTGTTTATTAAACAGTATTCAGACAGATTTGAAGAACATATAACGGATCACATCAATCATACTAGAAATAAAGCAAACTACAAAACTCCAGTGCATTCTCTGACCAAAACCGAGAAAGGGGCTTACTACTCTTGTATAAAGTTCTTTAACTGCCTGCCAAGTTATCTTAAAAATGAAAATAATATACAAAAATTTAAATATTTAGTTTTTAATTTTATATGTGACATCGAGCCATACACTTGTGATGAGGTCTTGTCAAGAAAATAGTTACTTCGTGGGATTATTTTGGTTACAAAATTGGTAACATTACTGTTTTTAACGATTTTTATTTACTTTTATTTACTATGTAAAGATATAAATGTGATTGTAATATTTGTAATAATTTTTTACATTGTAAAAATATCTAAATGTTAAGTGTATTGTTTGTGACGTGTTTCAACTTTTGTTCTTTGTTAGCAAAAAATGTTTGAAATAAATACTACTACTAATACTACTACTACTACTATGATAGTTCGCTATCATTTTACAATGAATATTGTGGAGAAGACTCTATGGATTGGTTCGCTGCTGAAATGACAAGGATGGCTAAATTAATTGAAGAGAAAATTAAACATATCGAACCAATGATTGTCAAGCCTAGTTTACTTAATGCAACAACATGTCATATATGCGAGCACCCCTTCAAAGAGAAGGACACCATCGTTTTAGACCATGACCACTTTACGGGGAAATTTCGAGGGTTTTCACACCAAAGCTGCAATTTAAACTATAAAAAAAAGTTTGTTGTACCCGTAGTCTTTCATAACCTTTCGGGATACGACTTACATTTTATAATTAGAGATTTATCCAAAAAAGGTAATATAAGCTTGCTTCCTATAAACAAAGAAAAATACATTTCATGCACATTAAGTAATGACGAGAGCGAAGTAAAGTTTAGATTTATAGACTCGCTACGATTTTTAGATTCTTCCTTAGATAAACTTTCTGCTTTACTAGAACCATCAGATCTACATTATCTACGTTCACAGTTTCCCAATTTAACATCTGAACAATTTGAACTATTAAGTAGAAAAGGGGTGTTTCCTTATGAATACATTGATTCAATTGAAAAATTAGACGATACGGAACTGCCATCCAAAGATAAATTTTATAGCACACTAATGGATAAAAATATTACTAACGATTTATACATGCATGCACAAAAGGTTTGGCAATCATTTGAAATTAAAAATTTAAAGGAATATAGCATGCTGTACATGAAAACAGATATCTTGCTTTTAGCATCTGTGTTTGAATGTTTTCGCGAAAAATGTCGAAAAACGTATGGTCTCGATCCTGCTTGGTATTATACGCTCCCCGGTTATACGTGGGATGCTATGCTAAAATATACCAAATCTAAATTGGAAATACTCAAAGATATAGACCAAATCATGTTTATAGAGAAAGGTATAAGAGGAGGAGTCAGTCAATGCAGCAATAGATATGCTAAAGCAAACAACAAATATATGTCTGAATTTGACACGTCACAATCATCCAAATACTTAATGTACTTGGATGTAAATAATTTATATGGTTGGGCTATGAGTCAACCTCTACCATATGGGGGTTTTAATTGGGTTGACACAAACATCGACATAACTCAAATACCAGACGATGCTCCAGAGGTTTATATCCTCGAAGTAGACTTGGAGTATCCACATGATCTACATAATCTACACAATGACTTACCGTTTTGCCCAGAACATCGAAAACCCCAAGGATCAAAAATACAAAAACTAATGACCACTTTATATGACAAAGAGAAATATATCATACACTATCGAAATTTAAAGCAGGCTATGTTACATGGATTAAAAGTGAAAAAGATTCACAGAGTGTTAAAATTCAAGCAAAGCCCATGGTTAAAGTCTTACATCGATCTAAACACAACTCTTCGAACAGCTGCCAAAAATGATTTTGAGAAGAATTTATATAAACTAATGAATAACGCTGTATTTGGCAAGACGATGGAGATTATAAGAAAACACCGCATTGTTAAACTCGTTAGATCTTGGGAGGGTCGATATGGAGCAAAGAACTTGATTAGCAGTCCTAGGTTTAGTTCGAGCAAAATCTTTGATGAAAACCTTTTAGCGATAGAGCTTTATAAAACCGAACTTGTATTCAATAAACCGTTGTACATTGGCATGTCGATTCTCGATATTTCAAAAACTTGTATGTACGACTTTTATTACAGTTTTCTGCTTCCTACGATGGGTGTAGACAACTGTAAACTCTTATACACCGATACTGACGCATTTCTTCTTGAGCTGCGATGCAATGATATTTATACCGAACTAATTAAAGCCTATCCAGATAAATTTGACACCTCAGACTATGAACCAAATAATGCATATGGTATTTCACTCTTGAATAAAAAAGTCATTGGACTAATGAAAGATGAATGCAACGGCAAACTTTTAACTGAATTTGTGGGGTTGCGTTCAAAAATGTACTCATATTTAACAGAGGGTGATAAATGCATTAAAAAATCAAAAGGGGTTAAAAAGAATGTCGTTGCTAAAAAAATTACTTTTGATGACTACCTTTCATGTTTAAGAGATAGTAAATTGAAAAAAGTTAACCAATGCACGTTCCGTTCCTACAATCATAATATTTTTACAATCGAACAAACCAAAACCGGTCTAAGTCCGCACGATGATAAACGCTTTTTATGTAATGGATCATTTGACACTTTAGCATGGGGCCATCGCGATATAATGCTCGAATAATGTTATTCATAATTAAAAAATAAAAAAATGTGTATGTGTATTGTAAATTAATTAGGTTAGTTTTCTATTAATTATTGTATATCTAAAATTAAATAACAGTTGTAAATTAATTAGTTTTTAGTTTTCTATTGTTTATTGTAGGTATATCTTAAACTTTTTATGTTTACAATAAATTTTTAATCTGAATCTATGGTGTATTATTTTCTTTTAAATATGTTCTGTTGAAACGATCAAAAAAACGTTCAAATTCATCGTTTAGACATCTATTATTCGATAGTTTGACGTTTATGAATTTAGGAACGAAAAAAACGATGAAAAGTGTCACTTTTTGTCACTTTGAAACGACATTTTTCCATAAGAAATACATGTAAATCGTATTTTTAATACGTTATTGCGACAAATTTTAACGCTATCTTGACGTTTGGACGTTTCACATTTTGGAACTGTGACGTACATAAATTTTGTCTCGATAAAATAACATTTTTTGATGCTATAATTATCGATTTTGAAATAAAAGTTATTATTTTTTTATAAAAGTTTATTGCATATTTTCTAAATCTCTTATTACATTTTGTTTATAAAAGTAAATATACTGACGCAAAGCGTTACATAATAAAGGATCAGTACATATTTCACAAAATACATCTAATGCTTGAAAGCAGTTATCACTAAAATTTCTTTTTACAATATCTATAACATTATTATAATAAATACCAAAGTTAATATTTTCTAGAAGTACAATCTGATAAGCTATGATACAATGGTGTACTCTAACAAGTTCATCTACATCCTTTTCCGTTAGATGATATCTTACGCCATGTTTTGCAACTTCTATGAACTTGGTGTCATCGTATACCAACTGTCGTATTGTACAAAAATCTCCACAGGAAAATGTTACTGGATCATACTCATCTGCGTAGGTTGGTAGTGGTTCAATAAAAAATGTGCTTTTGCTCAAAAATTCAATAAGATCAAGCCATTCCATTTTTCCAAACGACAATTTACTTGGCTTACAGTATTCTGATAAAATAATAGCTGGAGAAAATGTTCTTGCAGGAGATAAGCCCACTGTATATAACATACCCCTCAATTGTGAAAGATGATTGTAGCAGCAAATAATTTTTACGTTTTACTTTGTCTTCGTAAAAATTTAAAATTCTGTTTACTTCTTCCATATAGATAGAATCTTCACTACTACTACTCTCAGAATATGACGGCAATTCTTCACTACAATAACCACTGTCTTGTGTCATCATCTTTTAATACTTGATAAAACTTTTGTTGAAACTAAGTAAAAATAATTGCTTCTGCTTCTAAGGACAGTTTTAGTCGGACCGCAGACTGAACGGTTTAAACAATAGATGTTATGAATCAAAAAAGGCCCCCGGAAGCGCAGTCAAATTTCTAACGTCGACCTGTAAGCCAGCTAGCTGAGGAGCAGCGACGACAGAAACAGGTGTTCGAAATTCCGGTTTTACCTAAAACCGGAATTTCGAATTTTATGTGTACTTATACTTTCGATAAACTATAAAATAATTTTAAATATTTTAAATATAAACATTTAGTGTAATTAAAAATATATTTCCCGGTGTTAATTAAACATAAATTCAAAGAAAACCGGCTACAAAACACACCCGGCTGTAGCCGGGTTTTCCAAAATAAACAAATACGAAACACTATATTCAAAAAGAATGAAAGAAAAAATTAAAACAACTACAGACAAAAACATAGTTAAAGCAAAAGACAGAATAAAAACTCAAAAAACTGCCGACAGCGAAAATAATACAGTAAATAAAATAACAACAACGCAAAAACACGCTAATATTAGTGTAGCGACGCAACAACAATTACCGGCAAATAAAACAAATGAAAACATTATCGTGCACAATAACATTATATTAAAAGAAAGTGCAAAAAGAAATCGGGAAGAAAGTGCTTCGAACAACGAAGAAGAAAAAAGTGCTAAACAACAACAAAAAGACATGGAGGGTCAACAAATACATTTAGAACCAATCATAATAACAGAAAGCACAACAGAAGTGTTAGACTCTGACGATGACACAGGTAATGAAGTCATAAATATCAATATTAAAAAAAGATAGTGTTAGCAAACTAAAAAATATAAGCAACCAATTCCAATCTAAATATGAAAACATGGATGCAATAGCAACAATAAGCTTCAAAAAATCAGATATCCCTATGGACACCTCAAAAAACATAATAAAATACGAAATTACCGAAGATGAAACATTAAAAAGCCCAAAACGAAGAAACAATACTATTAGGGAAAAGCTAACACCAAACAGCGATTTTAGATGGAGAAGAAAATTTATCAAAAACACAACCGACGAAGAAGACGATTCCGAAAAAATGGACTTCGAAGTCCCAAGAAAAACAGTAAATATAAGACACCTTATATCTGAAAAGACCGCCAGCACAATAAAAACAAGAAATAAATACACTGTACTATCAGAAGATGACAGTTCTGGGGAAGAAGAACTGGAAACCCAAAAATCCCCAACAGCGGAAAAACAGAAAAAGAAAAAGAATATTACAAAGACTTATACAAACAATAAAATAAATACGCAAACAAACAACCAAGACAGTAAAGAGTCAAAGAAAAATAAGAAAACATTTTGCCCTCCTATCATAATAGATGGGGTGGCAAGCAATCACGCAAAATTCTTACGAGAGATCAAGAAAATCGTCAAGGGTGAGATGCTGGTAAAATATACAAACACATCCACAATACTGACCATTAAAAATGAAGATGAATATCTAGAAATTCTAGAAGCATTGAAAATAGAACAAGCTCAACACCACACTTACTCACTTCCCAAGGACCGCACTCACGCATTCGTCTGCAGAGGCCTAGGAAATGGCGTAAAAGCTCAGGATTTGGCTGAAGAACTCACAGAAAATTGCCAAATTGAAGTACAGGAAGTATTCCAAATGACCACAAACTTCAGACCACTATTCCTCGTAACCACAAACACAGATATCACACTAGATCAACTAAATAAAAGCTGCAGAATAATTCTCAATACCAAAGTGCAGTGGGAATTGAGAAGAAACCAGCGAAAAATTATACAATGCCACAGATGTCAAGCATGGGGACACGCAACGGCGAATTGTGGAAGAGCACCATGTTGTTTAAAATGTGCAGGTTCACACCTAACACATACCTGCACAAAGCCAAGAAACACCCCTGCAACCTGCATCAACTGCAAAGGAGACCATCCTGCAAATAGTATGGACTGCCCTGAGTACCAATCAAGACTAAATAAATTAGAAGAAAGAAAATCAAAACCGGAAAACCCAAGAAAGTTGATCCCTGCACCATTGCCAAAAACGAACATATGGCAAGAAAGAAAAGGCACGACACAGACGAATTATCTGACAAACGACACAGAATTTCCGCCACTTATAAACACAGGTAAGACCCAGACACCCAGACTACCAACAAAAGCTACTGACACCACAAAACTTGAGGAGTTAAGCAGTCTGTTTAACGAATTGAACGGACTGGTTAACCTGTCAGAATTGACAAGAGCGATAAAAGACTTAATCGAACAATTAAAGACGGCAACAAATAATTTAGACAAATTCCTTATATACAACGACTTTACACAAAACATTAATAAATATAATTTCTAAACATGTACCAACACATAGACCAAAAAATTTAAAAACTGCACATATAACACAAACGAAATTACAAACAAACAAAACTTATTACGACATTTATAAAGAAAAACAATACAAAATAGTAAACGACATCTGACCATATCCCTGTATTATTTAAAACAAACACCAAACAGATAAGCAGGGATAGACAAAAAACTACATACAAATACGACAACTCAAACTGGAATTACTACCGACGAGATATAAACAAACAGTTAAATATAAACACACAACAATACATCAGCTGACATTGAAAACGAAAGTGAAAAATTAATACAAACATTACCGAAATACAGAGACAAAACAAAATCTTCAGAACAAAACCGCTGGACTAGGAAAAACCTAAACAGACTACACCATTACATAAATAAAAACGAGGTAGATGCTTCCTACGCGATTCGTCTACTCGATCGGTGGTATACGTACCACACATAACAGATCGACGAGGGGGATCGCGGTGGAGGCAACTACTAGACTGAAAAGCTGATAATACAGCATTGACGCAACACACAGATACAGACTTGGTTTTTTACGATTTTTCCAAGACATAAACTGACATGAGACGTACACACAAACAACAAAACATTACATAACTCAACTGCAGACACAACAAGACCGCCTTATGATGCAGGGACACCTAAGCAAGGCGAGGGCGCAAAAAAAAAGAAGTTCATAAAGATTTAATTGATATATATTTATTGTACATATGTATATATTTAAAATCTGTAAATATTGTTAATTTAATAAATAATTTTAAACTGAACTGCCCCCGGAAGCTATGAAAACGTATCTTGTTTGTCATAAGAATACATGTAAAAAATGATCAAAGTAAGAAACAACAGAGTTTATAAAATATTAGATTTTTCGATCCAGCTATTATGCGAACTATCAAACCGTAGCCATTTAACGTAGATTTTATTGCCTTTTTTCCTCAGCACTTTTTCAACAAGGTAAACATCAGGATTTTTTGACTTTTGTAACTCTTCCTCGTAAAATGCTCCTTTAATTGGTGATCCATGTAAATCTTCCAACATGTATGTTACGGGATTGGTTATGTTCACTTTGGTAATTTTAAACAGCTCTGTAGTCCAATTAGGTGTATAGCCTTTATCAAAAAGATGCTTTGCCTTGCTTATGCGCACCACATCTCCAATTTTATATTTTCGCGGGCCTGCTATTTTCAAATGATTATAATGTTGCTTCAGAATCTCTTTTTCATTGGACTTGTTTACCTGAGACGGCTTTTGACCAATTGTTCTATGTTTGCTTTCGTTGTACTCTTTTGTAATTTTCGGTAACACATCTATCCACCTGTACGTACCGTTTAAGCTAAAATGCTTGTACAATTTCGTTTTCAGCGTTCTAATAACTCTTTCCGCCATACTTGCTTTCATCTTGGTAAATATACTATAATGATTTATGCCATGTTTCTGCATTAGATTTTGAAATTTTGTGTTGTAAAACTCTTTGCCCTGATCAGATTGAAGATTTTTTGGTTTGCGTTTTCCTATAATATCAGCAAAAGCTTTCGTGATTTCTTTGCCAGTTTTCGATTTCAACGGTCGAGTCCAGAGAAATTTCGAGAAGCAGTCGATTACCACTAGAATCATTTTAAACGATCGATTTTGAGTTGCGTAAGAACTCATTTCAGCCAAATCAATTTGCCATAAATCGTCCAAACCTTTGATAATTGTTCGTCGTCGAGCATAATTTTTTCGAGCCGGCTTATGCAGCTCATTAACGACTTGAACCTTTTCCTTTGAAAACATGACTGTGACTAAATCTAATGTTTAGGGATTTTGTACTAACCGATTCTCCAATGCTTTAAGCCTATCGACTATATTCATTGATTTAATATTATCCACAATCCCACGCAGATGATTTTGGTTAGCAGTGATTTTGTTTGTTAAATCTGTAATACTATTTTCAATAGCTAACAATTTCCCTGATAGAGTATTGACATACTGCTGCTGTGCTGCATTGTTTTTCATAATTTTATCTAGTAAATCCTTTTGTAATGTCGGAAGATCTTTTTGATATAGTTTCTCTAACGCTTTTCCTACCTTTTCTTCCAAATTTTTCATTAAGCTTGTCACCAACTGAGTTAGCTGAGCAAAGTTAGCATTAAGAGTTGCTATTTTCGTTTCAATGCTATTCGTCGAATTTTTGATGTCTGCTCGTAGATATTGTTTTGAAGCAACAATCGATTCATCAACATACTTTTTGTTAGCCATATGTTTGCTGGCTAACGGAGGATCTCTTGATATAAAACTATTTATAGTCATCAAGTCATTATTGAATGTAAGTTTCATAGCATTTACGTTTTCAGTCAACTTTTGCACATTATCTTTAAATGCAACTTGCAACCTATCTAATGCTGCATCCAAGTATTTTTTATTAACAGCATCGCTGTCTGAGTCTGGATCTTGCACGTTTCTAAGTTTTAAATTTTCAAAATCAACATCTCCACTTAAAGTATGTGCTAATGCCGGTTTCGGTATAAACAATTTTTTATCTCCAACGATTTTTTTGGTACGTCCGAATTTGTCGACACTCATTGTAGTAATGATGTTTAGGCAATAATGCGTGCTTCTTTTAATTCTTCGATAATTGCAACAATTTCATTATCATTCGAAGTATTTCCTGCTTCTTTTGACGCTATTAAAAGCCGAAGCCTGTCAACAAGTTCGTTTGGATCGTCCCAATATTGAAGGTCAATTTTATTATCGTTGTAAACCATTTGCATCCCAGAGCCCGAAGGTTTTCGCAAGTGAGAGGTAGCCAGAGGTTTTATGATATGTGTGTATTTGAATCGTTGTGTTCCTTTAAGGTGTCCTTTAATGTTTTTATAAGGATTTGTTAAATTTAGTATTGTTTCATAATGCTTTAAATCGTCCTTATTGTAATTTTCAGGAGCATCATTAAAAATTAATTCATACAGACCCGGTGTACCTCTTATCTGTTTGCCTTCTGTAATAATAAATCCATGAGTTTTATCAAAGTCGATTTGTTTGCCACCCAGAAACCATTTAGAAGTATGAGCATCGTAAGTAGGACCATAAACCGTATCTATATTATCTTTTTTCGTCCAATGATCTATAATATATGGATGAGCCATTGGGGGATACTGATCCAAGTATTCCTTAATAACATCTGCTGAAATGTTAAGATCTTCAACATCTTGTCCGTCGTCTTCTTCTTCATCGAATACTTCATCATCACTAGTAGTTCCGGCAACATCTTCGAGTTTTACAAACGCAGGTATGCTCGATTGCTCTTTTTGTTAAGGTGATTCCTCTTTTTGTTTAGATGGTTTCTCTTTTTGTTTAGATGGTTCTTTTTTAGGCTCTGGCTCATTGACTGGTTGAGGATGAGAGACTACTGTTTCGTTTAGAGAAGATTTTACAATTTTGTGTAGAGGTTCCGTGACAGGTTTAAACAATTTATTTAGTGTCTCATCCGTTTCAACTCTACCCAATTGTAACGCTTTGTATTTTTTTCGAATCGATCGAGCAAGTTCGGCAATTTTTCTCTTACGAACGGCAATGTCAACTGGATTGTCTGACATGTTGTCGAATAATGACTGTAATGTTACAATTTTATGTATTTATCGAAACCGATTCGATATCGACCGTTGTTTAAATCAAAGTCTTTCGCAATCACCATTGTCCCATATTTTTCTTGCCAACATTTCGAACACAACTGTTTGAATTCTTCAAAACTCATATCCGGTGACACGTGTTCATCAAAGACATGTTTCAAATTGATAGCATCTTGTTTAAAAAGTACAATTAGGTTACTGTTATCTCTACAAATTTGTTTGCAGCATTTCGAGTAGGTTTGTGAAAGAAATGCGCTATCTATATCCCGATGTCGACCCATGCTGTAGTATTCTCGAATCTTTTGCTGGTTCTCACATATGACGTCATCAAAAATAAAAATTGAATTCGGCTTTGCTTCATTTGGGCTAATAACTTCAACGTTTTCTTTAAACGGAAAATATCCCACTCCTTTAACTTTCGACAGCACTTCTTCCAACAATTTATACTTGGGCTGATATAATGACTTTGAATAAACGTAAATATTTTTAAATTTCGCGCCATGTGGATGAAACAGTAACATAACGTTTGTTTTACCACACCCACTGGGTCCACAGATTAGCGCCCGAAACGAATTTGGTAGCAATGGTCCATGTTTACTGGCAGCGATTCGATCGTTTCCTTCATCTAAATTTTCAATCGGTAGCGTCTGGTCTTGTTGAATGATCTTCATTGTTTAACATGTTTTTTAATATTTCAATGTATAAGTAGAGTAGTAATTCTTAAATCATTTCATTTCTCATGTTGGTGTTTGAAGGTGAAGGTGTGCTCAACAGCCTTATCAATAATCTGCCGTTTGAGTTACATTATCCCAGTTACAACTTTTTGGGACCAGGCAACAAATTACATTAAAAAATTGCACGTGGAGATACGGGTGTTAACCTGCTGGACGACGCAGCCAGAGAACACGACATTGCATATTCTAAACATAAAGATTTAGCGGAAAGACATAAAGCAGACGAGATTCTGGAGAATAAAGCGTGGGAAATAGTAAAGTCCAAGGACGCTTCAGTTGGTGAAAAAGCCGCAGCTTGGCTAACCACAACCGCAATGAAAGCTAAACGTAAACTTGGCATGGGTGTTAGGAAACCTAAATCGTTTAAACGCAATATTATAAGTAAAATACAAAGAGATATAAAAAAAGCTGGTCCTTTGGCTACATTAAAACGAGCAACCAGTATTGCTCTAAAAGCAGCCAGGGTTGCTGTACAAAATGCTGGTGGAAAAAAACAGGTTAAAGTACCTAGGATTATTCCCATCGAACCAAAATCTAGAGGCTTTTCACCGTTAATTCCGTTATTTGCTGGACTAAGTGCACTGGGGGCGTTATCCGGCGGAGCTGCTGGAATCGCTAAAACTGTGATTGATGCGAAAAATGCACAGAAAAAATTGGAAGAAGAACATCGACATAACAAAGCTATGGAATCTCTCGGTAAAGGACTATATTTACGAAAAAATGCCAGAGGAGGCTTTGGTCTCTTTCTAAAGAAGCAAAAAAACTAATTACGCTACCCAATCGAGGATTGTATGATTATGAACTAAAACGATATGCTAAACGTCTAAAAATCCCAAATTTTAGAGGTGTATTTATGCGAGACACATTGCCTAAAACCGGTCCTGTTCAACGCGAATGCGCAATCCTAAATTTGGATGAAAGCAAAAATCATGGAACTCATTGGGTGGCGTATCGGAAGATTAACAATAACGTTGAATATTTCGATTCATTTGGCAAGTTGAAACCGCCGAAAGAACTTGTACAGTACCTGGGACCTGCAACGAAAATTGTTTACAACCACGATCCTTACCAGACTTTTAATCAAATCAATTGCGGCCTTTTTTGTTTAGAATTTCTATACGATGGAGGCAGTTTTGGCGTACATTAATCGTGAAAAGAAACTGATTGACTTTACTGAACAGGAATTGGCTTGTTTTCCTATATGTTATTTGAAAAGGTACGCAAAACCTTGTGAATTATTACAAGTTTGGTGCAAGTTGCCGCTTGAATATAGATTGGATTTTGAATTGCGAACCTGCCTGCCCTGCTTTGTTCATCATAATCGTCCTGAATGGACCACCCATGTTGACGGACCTGCGCAATCACAAGGAAATTGCAATATATGTAAACTAGGTTTAGAAAAATGTAATAAACTTATAAAAAATTATTTAAATAAATGTTAAAGATATACAATTTTATTTCTTTGTTCAACCTCCAACAGTTATGTTGTTGACGCTAGAGAGTCGTGATTATCAATTTGATTGGACTCCTCCGGTTCCGTTAAGTTTAGATCCAAAGAAACAATACAAGTTGGCATTTCTGTTTTTCTTTTCATACAACAGTATACCAAATGTAGAGATTGGCAGTAATGCTTTTTACTATTACGAAAATAACAATAAAACTAAATTGCAGAAAATAACCTTAAATACTGGTTGCTATGAAATTTCCGATATTGAAGAGACGATTCGAAATTTAATAAATATACCACCAAATGCAAAGATTGAAGACGTTTTTTCATTGAAGCCCAACAATAATACACTCAAGTGTGAAATATTCAGTAGTCAACATGCAATAAATTTCGAGCGTGAAGACAGTATAGGCAGAATGTTGGATTTCTCAAAGAGGATTCTGGAACCGAACGTAAGACATAGTTCTGATCTACCTGTGGAAATTGTTAAAGTACGAACGATTCGTTTCGAAACAAACATTACCACCGGAGCCTTCTACAACAACAGACCTACTATCCACGAGTTTGGTATATCCGTAGACCCTGGTTACGCTATCGACGAAATTCCGAAAAATATCACGTATTTGCCTGTGATTTATATACCTGAGATTACAAATATTACTATACTGGCATTGGATCAAAATTCAAAACCTGTAAATTTTCAAGGTGAAAGAAGCATATTGGGTTTGGAGTTGAAAGAATGGGGTTAATTTTCAACTATATAGCACCTTCATATTTTCAGAAGCCTGCAGTATTGAACAAGTCGTTAAAGTGTTCAGTAGGACGACGACAGCGACGACAACTTACTAGAGACAACGTTTTATTTTTGAAAGCTCTTGGTTTCAAAGTTATTAACAATAATAATAATAATGAATCGTATAAGAACAATTCAAGATCCAATGTTTGATCTCTATCGAGAACCGACTCAGGATGAATCGATTAGAAAATCCGAATACCGATCTTACACACCATTCATCAAATCGTTTAGCTGCAGCGACATTGTAGAATTTAGTGTAAATCAGGTGGACTCATTTTTTGCAATGCATGATACGTTGTTGGCTATTAAAGGAAAATTGGATGTAACTGGCAATGGCGATGTTAGTTTGACACCAAACTTTGGAGCATTTCTATTCGACTCGTGTACGTATAGCGAAAGTGCAAGAAAGATAGAAACAGTTCGAGATCCTGGAATTGTTAGCACTGTAAGAGCTTTAACATGTTACAATGAAGAAGATTCTCGTCACCTCGCCATTGCTGGTTGGAATTATCCCGTAAGTCCCATTCTCAATCCTGATGATAAATCATTTAGTTTACTGATGCCGCTTAAACACATCTTCAACATTTTTAATGATTACCCAATGGTAACTTGTGGACGACAAACGATTCGATTCGTTCGAGCTCGTAATGATCTCGATAGCGTTATTGTAACAGAGAAACGAGATGCCAACAACGTACCTACTGTTACAACCGTACAGATTATGATTCATTTGATGGAACTGAAAGTTAAACATATTTATCCAAATGATTTTGTTAAAGAACAATTGATGCGATCAATTCAAAGCGATCGTCCAATCGTAATTCCGTTTAGAAAATGGGAACTACATGAGCTACCATCTTTGACCGCAGGAGCAAAACAAGAAATTTGGGCTGTTAAAACGACGTCTGCAATAGAGAAACCTCGATATGTTATTGTATTTTTCCAAACTAATAGGAGAAATCTGAAAATTGCAGATCCTTCTTTATTTGATCACGTAAATCTACAAGGTCTCAGACTCGCATTGAATGGAGAATATTTTCCCAATAAAAGGATGCAACTTGATTTTGACAAAGGCGATTTTGCGCTAGCTCATTACAACTACAGCGAATTCAATTCCAGTTACAACAGAGTATTAATGAAACGACCATTAATGGATTTTCTAGCATTTCGAAATCGTGCTTTGTTTGTTATCGATTGTTCTAAGCAAGAAGAATCGATGAAATCATCGACTGTTGATGTACGACTAGAAATTGATGCTGACACAGGATTTCCCAAAAATACTAAAGCATATTGTATCACAATTCACGATTGTTTATTGGAGCATTATCCCTTAACGGGATACATCAACCCCTTTAAAATGATACGTCATACATCGAAATCCGTTGGGCCGTTTACGAGATACAACGTTAATGCCTTTTTGGCATTCGAAAAAGAAGATTTGGCTGCTTGCGCTAAATGTCAAAGGCCATTTGAAAAAAGAAGAATTGGCTGCTTGCGCCAAATGTCAAAGGCCATTTGAAAAAACAAAAGATTACAGCGCCGCCACCTGTGGCGACATCTAGCGGCGAAATTTGGAAGCAGTGGGCTAGAATCGGCATTGCATCACTACTAGCGTCTTCCGTTAAATCAGGCATTATTAAAAATGTTTCCATTGCTTGTTGGTCGTAGATCTCACATTTGATGGTTAACTTCTTAGTTATTTTCGTGAAAGAACCATTTTCTAATTTAGTTCTCCCTGTGTAGTTTTCTAGGTGTTGCTGGAATGCGTTTGCAATTTTCCCTCCGGCATAATTTTTAATAGTGCCTGTATCGATTAATGCTTTATACGTCCTGTTTCCAATTTTTAATGGTACAAAATGTCGGATGTCTTTTGTTGTGGGCTTTGTAGTGGCAAGGGTACATGGAGTCGAAATTTGATTCACAGACTGGGACTCCTTATTTCTCCAGTCTGTTACTCGTTTCCCTGGCGCCTTATGCAGCATTCAGTGCTATAAACGCCATCCTTGCCACAACGCGAACAGAATTTTTTCCACGGATTCCTGCAATTTTTCCGAGTATGTCCAGGCTTCTTACATCTAAAACATATTGTTTTAGCGTCATATCTTTCCGGTGTGGTGAATTCTTGGATTTTGAAAAGGTCTCGGGTTTCTCGTCTCTTTTCGTCCTCTATAGCTTCAAATTCTTGGACTAAGTCTTGTAGCTCCCTTAAATTTTCAAAGTCTCGCCGCCTGATATACAATTTGTAATCGGGTAGCATATTTTTAAATATTCGTTCTAGTTCTTGATTTTCGATTAATGAACCTTCCCGTCTAATAAGTGTTCTAATATCCGTTATGTAGTTTTCTGCTAGTTCATTTGGCTTTTGCTTACTGTTTCTAATTTGTTCCTCTAATTGTAACAAATATCCTCTTGGGTAGAAATTTCTTTTAAAATCATCGCTAACATCTGTCCACGTCTTCCAAGACTTGATATTGTTTCGATACCATAACAATGCATTGTCCCCTAACATTTCCGGTAAAGCCTTAAGCAATTCTTGTTTTGGTACTTCATAAGCTGTGCTAAGCTCGTCTATTTTTTCCATAAACCCTACTGCGTCGGTGTGTTTCTTATCAAAATGTGTATTCCATTTCCGTATTTGGTTTAGCAACTCTGCCTGCGACGACTGATTGGGTAATGTTAAATTATGTATTACCCTCTTTAAGAAAGAAATTTCCTGAGACAGTTCGTCGGATTCTGATTCCTTGCGTGGTTTAGATTTTGGGAACGTTCCGATTTGTTCTCCGCGATCCTTGAAAAAATCCCTCAGCCTTAATCTCAGTTCGTCGACGGTTCCTTTGTTATCTAAGCCGACTTTTATGGCTTCATTTTGTAGCTCTTCTTTACTTAGTCGGTAAATCCACGATGTACCTGTCGTGGCACCGCTTACTGAGTCGGTGTCTGGGTTAAGCGGCATCTTTCTACCTTTTTTCTTTTTGCTCGGGCGCCAATTTGTAACGGGTAGCTCTTTCTGACACCAGACTCAGTAAAATTCGGTTTCGATTTAAACAAAGATTTATTTCTCTAATAAACTATATACAATAAAAATAAAATATTAATTCTACAAGAAAGAAATAAAACGGATCTGCGACTCCTTTGGCCCTGGGATGGAGCTCCCTGTAAATAAATAAATTAATTATAGATTACGGTCAGTATCGGATAGTTAGGGTAGGTCCCAACCGATCAATACTCGGTTGCGGGGTAGGACAACCCTTGGTCAATACCCAAGGATCGGAACGGTGTAACCGATCAATACTCGGTTACGGGGTAGGACAACCCTTGGTCAATACCCAAGGATCGGAACGGTGCAACTGATCAATACTCAGTTGCGGGGCAGGATAATCCTTGGTCAATACCCAAGGATCGGGACGGTACAACCGATCAATACTCGGCTGCAAAGGCAAGGAAGGTCGGTGGCTACTGGTCAATACCCAGAGCCCAGGTTGGAGTTCTTCCAAGATCAGTACTCTCAGTCGAACTGCCTTCTTGCGGCGACGGCTTCGGCTTTTTATTCCAGTTGACGGCGCTCCCACTCACTGAATGTGTCTGCGCGAATCTCGACGACGTGTCGTATCTCGGCCGCGCAGCTCGAATGGATGGTGGGAATCCTGGTAAATACAAACGATAACGTGGGTTTCTGTGTTATCGTTACAGTATAAAATCGGCAGATGGTGCATTACTAACCAATCCTAGGGATATATCAACTGAATTTAACAAATTTTTTAGTCAATAGGAAAAAAACTTGTTCAGAATCTTAAACCTACGCTAAAACAACATAATGACGCTTGGAGAAATCCTGAATTTTGTAATTTTGATCCTATTACAAGAAATGAGTTAATATTGCAAATAAACACACTTAAAACCAATGCCTCTAGCAGTGATAACATAACACCCAAAATTATAAAGTTTTTTACCAACAACTAATACAGCCCCTGCTCCACATTATTAAAGTGATTTTTAGACAAGGAAATTTTCCGTCAATACTCAAAAGAAAAGAGCAACAATAATACCAGTCTATAAAGATGGAAATAAAGACCTTACAACCGACTACAGACCGATAGCTCTAACTAGTACATTAGCCAAACTAGTAGAAAAATGCATTAGAATTAGACTAACCTCTTTCCTAAAAGAACAAAAATTGATCTCATCTGACCAGTATGGATTTCAGGAGAGTGTTGGAACGGAAAATGCATTGTGCCAGGTGACAGAACATATAGTAAAGAATTTTAATACTGGACATAAAACACTGGGAATTTTTCCGGACTTATCCAAGGCCTTTGACACTGTGTCACACCGAATCATGCTGGAACGCCTGGATAATATAGGAATAAGAGGAAACCCTTTAAAATAAATTAAATCTTTCATAAGTAAAAGATTCCAAAAAGTTAAAATTGGAAATGTTTAGTGATCTACTTCCAGTAGGATTTGGTGTGCCACAGAGTACAGTTCTTGGACATGTCCTTTTTACAATCTATACATATAGATGAATTAATTAAATTAAGAAATAATAATGCTCAGGTCATTTGTTTTGCGGATGACACAGTGGTTCTGGTTAGTTCTAAGACTTGGAATAAAACTTATACTAAAGCAGAGCACGCAATTAGTATCATAAAGAATTGGCTAGATAATATAGTTTGTTGACTTTAAATGCCCTTAAAACGCACTTTGTAACATTTACAATGACAGCAGCAACACAGCCAGACAGGCCTTTCCTGACGGTTCATGAGGGAGGATGTGACTCGATAAGGGAATGTAATTGTTCAGTGAAAATTAACAAACCGGTTTTTGTTAAATACTTAGGAGTCTTTCTAAATCAGCATCTGCGGTATGAGAAGCACATTGATTATGTCTCAGGAAAGTTAAGAAAGTTGATCTATAAATTTCTACAGCTAAGAGAAATATTAAACCGCAAAACAATAAAAATGGTTTATTCCTCTATTGTTGAGTCTATTCTCGGTTATGGACTGGTGGTTTGGGGCTTTGCATCGAAACAAACATTAAAAACGCTGGAGGTGATTAAAAAAACTATAATTAAAATAATCTTGTTTAAAAATATAAGGTACTCCTCCAGAGTTATATTTCAGGATACTGGCCTTCTTTCTTTGCAACTGTTGATCACTAAGGTTGTAGCAACATTTATGTTAAAGTTTAACACTTACAAAACACATAACACAATCAATATACAAGAAATGTAAGCAAACTCATCATACCCAGAATACACTACACTAAAACACAAAAACTTATTGCATATGTGAGTCCAAAAATGTGTAATAACTTTCCTGACCAAACCCTAGAGCAAATTCAAGAATAAAATTAAGACCTGGAATTTTAATAAAAATATTTCGTTAACATCGTTGAATTAATACCTATATAAATGTTTTGTCGTATGTAGATTAAATTAATATTGGTATTATATAATTGTTTTTTTAATCAAAATTTTTCATATTTATAAATTTATTATAGTTTTAATTATAATTTACAGAATGATAATAATTTGTTTAGAAAACCAAAGAATGTTGTAAATAGTAGGTATACACACACAAACCATTAGGTTTATTGTTCATTTGTATACTAACAAACTGGTTAGAATATTGTAATAATCTTTATCTACTCCTTTGACAATAAATGTCATTTATACTCATTGTCACCATGCAGGGTAAGTAAGCTATAACGCACAGTTGTGCGTAATGAAACGTCATGTTGGAATGAAATTTTAACATAAAATCGAAAAATTGTCTTATTTTAAAAAATGTATTGATATGCTTACAATTCGTATTCCGTTCAAAATTAATACAGAATGTAATAAAAGTTTTCAAAATGATTGAATTTTTTTAAATTTTGAAAATTTTTAGAATTTTCAAATTATGTAGAATTTTCAAATTTTTGAGAAATTCAGAAATTTTGTTTTTTTTTTGAAAATTCTAAAAATATGAAGATTCTAAAAATTTTGAAAATTTTAAAAAATTCAATCATTTTGAAAAATTCCAGAAGTGCTTTCTCTATGCGTTCAGTATAAGATGTTTGGGGAAAGCATAGAGAGAGAGAGAGAAATAATATTATGAATGTTTCACTGCGCCTGCGAGTGACACTTTTCTCAACGTGACTGTTTCACGCGATTTCATTACCAATATTTTTTTTCATACCAGGCGCCTTTTATATCGATCCCCTGATTGTTTATAAAGAAAAAACTTTCAGTTGAGTTACTCATTTATTATTTTTTAAAACACATTTTTTTGTAAAGCATTTGATACAAATTTTACATTAAACAGGATAATCGTCAGTGTGAGTTCTAATAATATGCCGTTTTAAACTACTTTGTTGTGTGAAACATTTTAAACAAATTTTACATTTAAAAGGTTGTTCACCAGTGTGGGTTCTAATATGTCTTTTTAAATGACTTTGTCCTCTGAAACATTTTGAACAAATTTTACATTTAAAAGGTTTTTCGCCAGTGTGAGTTCTAATATGAAGGTTTAAATGATCTGATTGTGTGAAACACTTCAAACAAATTTTACATTTGAAAGGTTTTTCATTAGTGTGAGTTCTAACGTGAGTTTTAAATTAACGGAATATGCGAAACATTTTAAACAAACTTCACATCTAAAAGGTTTTTCACCAGTGTGAGATCTAATATGTTTTTTTACATCACCGGATTGTGTGAAGCATTTTGAACATATCTTACATTTAAAAGGTTTCTCATCAGTGTGAATTCTAATATGCAGTTTTAAGTTCATTTTTTGTGTAAAACATTTTAAACAAATTTTACATTTAAAAGGTTTTTCGCCAGTGTGGGTTCTAATATGTTTTTTTAGATCACTGCATCCTTTGTAACATTTTGAACAAATTTTACATTTAAAAGGCTTTTCGTCAGTGTGAGTTATAATATGAGATTTTAAATTGCTAAATTGTGTAAAACATTTTGAACAAATTTTACATTTAAACGGTTTTTCGCCAGTGTGGGTTCTAATATGTCTTTTTAAACTACTTTGTTGTGTAAAATGTTTAAAACAAATTTTACAACTTACAGAATTTTCACCAAAGTGAGTTTGAAAATGTATTTTTAGATTGTAAGATGTGGTGTAACATTTAAAACAAATTTCGCATTTGAAGGATTTTTGTCCACTGTGAGTTCGCTTCTGTTCGTTTAAATTACCAAGATCTTCTTGTTTAATGTGTTTTGTAACAGAATTATTCTTTCTTAAGTTAATAGATTTTTTAGAATTAATTAAAAAGTGGTTAATATAAAAATGATTTAAAAATAACAATTTATCATAGAAAAATCGTCCACAAGAGGAACATGTTCCATAGAATTTTCCAAAAGGAGGTTGCCACCTTTTTGTCACAGATAGGAAACCTGAAACATATAAGCTCATCTCAATGATACAAATAAATAGCAGTAATAAAAGAAAATATAGTAAAACATCCATAATCTTTAGAGAAACATTGCAATTATGGTTAAGATACGCAAACAGATGAGTTCAAATATTTTTTGAAATTAAAAAAAAATAATTGGAGAAATTATATTATAAAAAAATATCACTTATATTTGACTTAATTTTAGTTTACAGTAATTGGTGCGATTTTCATGAAACTTAAATTACAATATATGATTTGAGTGAAATTCAGAAAGTATACAAACAATAAAATGAAATTGTAAAATTGTCGCATCCACAAAAGGTAAAGATTGCCGGATTTCTCCTTAATGTAATATACTTCCTAAATTTCAGCGAAATCATATTTTGTAATATCCAGTAAGTGTTAATCAAACTAAGAGTAACATACTACACAATAATCATAACGAAATAGCGTTACAATTAACATTCAAAAAGTACGTACTTTAAATATAAAAAATCAAATAACTTTTTTCCTAATGGTTCCGACAAAAAAAATATTGTAGTCATCTCCAGAATGTTGATAAAGTTTCACGAAAATTGCACCAACTAATACTAATAAAGACAAATATTACAACTTACGGTTTGCTGATGACATAATCAGCAGTACAAAAGAACAACTTGTATAAATGTTAACGGAATTGAAATGGGAGTCAAAAAGAATTGGGCTAAAAATAAACATCAGCAAAACCAAAATTATCACTCCGGAACCTGGCGGTATACTTTTAGATGGACAACAAGTAGAACAAGTCAATGAATATACCTAGGCTACACCATAACAAAAGATAAAAAAAATCAAACATCCGAAATAACTAGACGAATCCGACTTACATGGGCAGCCGTAGGAAAGTTAAACAATACGCACAAAAAAATCCCAAGATCCCTATCAACCTAAAAAAGAGAGTCTTCAACGTATGCCTTCTTCCAGTTATAACTTAGGTGTAGAAACCATGGCCCTCACCTCTAACAGTGCCAACAAATTAAGAATACCTTAAAGAGTATTTGAGAGAAGTATGTTGGGAGTAAGAAACATATTAAAAATGAGGATATCAGAAAGAAGACAAAGGTGGATGTTCTCATAGAATATACGGCTCGTCAGAAATGTAATTGGGTGGGAAATGTGGCAAGACAGGTAAACGAAAAAATGGACAAAACGAATTGTGCAATGGAGACCTAGGGAAACCAAAAGAACTATAGAACGTCCACAAAGGCGATGGATAGATGACATAAGAATATGTGGAGAAAGTGGTTTCAAATAGCACAGGAATGGATAAATTGGAAACGACAAGGGGAGGCCTATATCCAGGAGGGGATGCAGAAAAAGGTTGTTGAAGAGAGATTAGTGTTTACGTATCTTAACCATAATTACAATTTATTATGCTTACAATATAATCGCTTAATAATAACTTAAAGTTTATGTCATGAATTTAGTCATATTTGTTAAATTTATTAATTTCTTGCTTGAGGAAAAATAAATACAGATTTACATTTTTTCCTAGAATTCATTTAGACACTCTTGACCTACCGGATTTGGAAATAAATTTATGTGGACAATATTATTCCTCAATTGACAAAAACCAGGAATGTGAGAAAATTCCTGATCCTGACCCACTTAACTTAGTTGATACTGAACTAATTGATATTCAGTATGATGGATTGGAAAATTTAGCTGGGTATATATGCCATAAAATGAAAGACCTTAATAATATTACAGATTGTACATGGATTTCACATCTAAGTGAGGGAGGTTTATCAAAGCCTACTCCGGAATTTATGAATCAACTTGAAGAACTTGAAAAAGTATTTAAATATTTTAATAAGGATAGTTAATTTATTTTTAAAAATTATTTAAAGAAATTATTAGAAATGAGTCCAGAGAAAATAAAATTATTATTTTTTCGTTCCAGAATGTTTTTTAAAATAAGACAGTTAAATAGAGATTTACGTAATGCTGCTGTTTCGAGAAAACGAAAATTTTCAAAAATAATTTTTAAATAGATAAAAAATTCCACTATGACTTTTTTTTATCTATCCTTTACCAGAACACTTGATTAAGTATATATTAATTTATACTTTACTCAAGACTTCTTTAACTGATAATATTGAAATTTGTGCTATTGTATGGTTCAAGCTTTTCATTCATTTATTTACAGCATACTATTATGTATAAGAGTGTATTAACTACATTTAAAATATTTTTCGCCAGTGTCAATTTTAATATGCTCTTTTAACTTATGTTGAAATGGAAAGCATTTTAAACAATATTGAATGGAAGTGGCTTTTACTTGATAAATATCCATGTTCACGATTTAATCACACGAGTACTTTTTGATATTCACTTTAATTTCACAAACTTACATAACATTTTTCGATATACAATATCATCATCAGATGTAAAATAAGTACCTACTAAACTAGTATAATGAAAGTCTTTTCTCCAGAGATTCTAAGAGCTTCAGTTTATGGCCTTTCGGTTGAATATGTAAAATCCGATTTTACAACCGTGGTCGAGCTGCTGGGTAAAATTTGCTGACCATTGAATGCTTGGACGAGTTGACTGTCTCCCATCGAAACAAGTTATGTTAAGTTTGTGAAATAAAAGTGAATATAAAAAAGTACTCGTGTGATTTAATTATTTTACATCTTAAAGGTTTTCCACCAGTGTGAATTCGAATACATATGTTTTTTTAAATCATCGAATGTAATAAAACATTAAAAACAAATTTCAGATCTGAAAGGTTATTCACCAGTGTGAGTTTTAATGTGATGTTTTAAATGACCGTTTTGTGTGAAACATTTTGAACACATTTTACATTTAAAGGTTTTTCGCCAGTGTGAGTTCGAATATGCTGTTTTAATTCACAAGATCGTACGAAACATTTTGAACAAAATTCACATTTAAAAGGTTTCTCGCCAGTGTGAAGTTTAATATGATTTTTCAAATCCTTTTCATGTGGGTAAACAAATTTCACATTTGAATGACTTTTCACTGATAGACCGGGAGATGGTGACACAAAATATTAGGTCATTTGTACCAGTATGGCGGTTCTTCGGGGATCTAATTACCTAAAGGGAAAAAGGAAAATGATGGTCATAGCGCTCGCACCGGCGGCCCAATCGCGTGGGCGTTAATCGAACGCGTCGGATAAATAACGAGTGTCGAACGATTTGTTCCACAAAAATGCTTGTATTTTCAGATAGTCGAAAAAAAAATAAGTAGGCGTTAGCGTAATGCCATACTTATCGGGTGTGACTTACAGCCCGCCATACCGACGCGAATAAATTAATTTAAATAAAACAATTCAACCATTTGTACCAGCCTAATTTTTGCATAGCTAATCATCATCGAGTAGCCATTCACGAAAATCACCTTGCCATACTTTTCCGACAATTCCCAATGGCCTCCATACCACTGCAAAGGATTAATTTTTTTTTTTGCCAAACGATTTGTACCTCCCTGAAACTTTTTTTAACAGTTCCCTGTATGACCATAAATAGAATTCTGATAATGCCATACCTGTGGGAGGTGGCGAAAGTGAACAATATTTTTTTTAAATTCTAAGATTTTATTCGTAATTCGAACAATTTGTACCAGTATGGCACTAATTTTTCCTGTAATTTTGAGGTTTAACGAATATAAATACAAAGTTTCAAACACCTAATTGGCGGCAATCTTGTCTTATAAGCAAAAGTTAGATGTTATGTTGTATAATATTCTGCGGCTCCCACCGCTCGAAAGATTTCTCGAATTGTAGAGATCTTGGCTCATCGTATTAGTTCGGGAGCCCAGAGGGTTTTCGTAGCCGTGAAAGAGACACCAAAGTTTACAGATACTGATGCAGTAAGCAGTGACGAGGACGAAGAAAACGAATTCGAAGATGCCAGGGATTCCGGTTCAGATTACGTTTGAAGTCTACGCATTTTTGTAAATCTTTCAAATTAAACTACATTAATATTGATATTGCATATAATTTTTTTTTCACATGTACCCTTCACGACATTACAGGTGGGCTATCGAAAAAAGGTTTCAAGATTGTATTAGTTGTCGGCATATCAGAGCGAGGGTGACAGCTCCAGACCCCTGGTCACGGTATAGGCTTATTTTTGAACACAAAAAAAATTCGAACATTATTTTTTCGAGTATGGCACCACTTTGGCACTTCCCCATAAGTGCGGTGTAATTTTCCCAAAGCATAGTTGTTTTTTTAAAGTTTGGAAATGATTTGAAATGCCATATTGTCACAATTCGTTCCAATTTTTTTTTCATATCTTGCTCGAGTGTGACAGTCTTCCGCCCCATAGTTATATTATGGGATAATTTTTTTTAGGTTGAATTTTATCCAAATGAACCGAATACAATGATGCCATACTGTAAAAAATGATTTTATGTCGTGTACCTTGAAAACGTGTCGAAAAATCAGGTTTTTCAAGTATGGCGCCATTTTTTCCCTCGACTAAAAGTATGGCAAATATAATAATGGTCACATTGTATCGTATAATTGCCAAAAATCCAAATGCCATACTGGTACAAATCGTTAAATTTTTTAATTTTTTTTCACCTTTTAGCTCAAGTCCGACAGTCATCCGCCCCATGGTTAAAATCTGTAATAATTCTTTTTAGGTATAATTGCATCCAAATGACGAGAATACAATGATGCCATGATGTTAAAAATGATTTTACCTATTTTACAGTCGTATTTTTAAAACGTGTCAAATAAATAAGTATTTGAAGTATGGCAGCACTTTTTCCCCCTACTAGAAGTATGGGAAAAATAATAACGGTCACATTTTGTCAAATACTTTCCAAAAATTCAAATGCAATACTGGTACAAATCGTTTGGCAGAAAAAAAAATATTAATCCTTTGCAGTGGTATGGCGGCCATTGGGAATTGTCGGAAAAGTATGGCAAGGTGATTTTCGTGAATGGCTACTCGACGATGATTAGCTAAGCAAAAATTAGGCTGGTACAAATGGTTGAATTGTTTTATTTAAATTAATTTATTCACGTCGGTATGGCGGGCTGTAAGTCACACCCGATAAGTATGGCATTACGCTACCGCCTACTTCTTTTTTTTTTCGACTATCTGAAAATACAAGCATTTTTGTGGAACAAATCGTTCGACACTCGTTATTTATCCGACGCGTTCGATTAACGCCCACGCGATTGGGCCGCCGGTGCGAGCGCTATGATCATCATTTTCCTTTTTGCCTTTACGTAATTAGATCCCTGAAGAACCGCCATACTGGTACAAATGACCTAATATTTTGTGTCACCATCTCCCGGTCTATGATGTGAGTTCTAATAGTATGTTCTTTTAAGCTACTTTTTTGTGTGAAACATTTTGAACAAATTTCACATCTGAAAGGTTTTTCGCCAGTGTGAGTTCTAATATGCTTTTTTAAAAGAAAGGATATTGTGAAACATTTTGAACAAATTTCACATTTAAAAGGTTTCTCGGCAGTATGAATTTGAATGTGCTTTTTCAAATCCTTTTCTTGTAGGTAACATTTTGAACAAAATTCACATTTGAATGAGTTTTCACCGATGTGGGTTCTAATAGTGTGTTCTTTTAAACTACTTTTTTGTGAGAAACATTTTAAACAAATTTTACATCTAAAAGATTTTTCACCAGTGTGAGTTTTAATATGTAGTTTTAAATTTACGTTTCGTGTGAAACATTTTGAACAAACTTTACATCTAAAAGGTTTTTCGCCAGTGTGAGTTCAAATATGCTGTTTTAATTCAATGGATCGTATGAAACATTTTGAACAAATTTCACATTTAAAAGGTTTCTCGCCAGTGTGAATTTTAATATGATTTTTCAAAGCCTTTTCTTGTGTGAAACATTTTGAACAAATTTCACATCTGAAAGGTTTTTCACCAGTGTGAGTTTTAATATGATGTTTTAAATGTCCGTTTTGTGTGAAACATTTTGAACAAATTTCACATTTAAAAGGTTTTTCGCCAGTGTGAATTTGAATATGCTGTTTTAATTCACCGGATCGTATGAAACATTTTGAACAAAATTTCACATTTAAAACGTTTCTCGCCAGTGTGAAATTTAATATGATTTTTCAAACCCTTTTCTTATGTGAAACATTTTGAACAAATTTCACATCTGAAAGGTTTTTCACCAGTGTGAGTTTTAATGTGATGTTTTAAATGTCCGCTTTGTGTGAAACATTTTGAACAAATTTTACATTGAAATGGTTTTTCGCCAGTATGAGAGAGAGAGCTCTAATATGCTTTTTTAAATTACTGGATTGTATGAAACATTTTCAACAAATTTCACATCTCAAAGGTTTTTCGCCACTGTGAATTTAAATATGATTTTTCAAATCCTTTTCTTGTGGGTAGTATTTTAAACAAATTTTACATTTGAATAACTTTTCACCGATGTGAGTTCTAATAGTATTTTCTTTTAAGTTACTTTTTTGTGCGAAACATTTTGAACAAATTTCACATCTAAAAGGTTTTTCGTCAGTGTGAGTTCTAATATGCCTTTTTAAATGAGAGGATATTGTGAAACATTTTAAACAAATTTCACATTTGAATGACTTTTCACCGATATGAGTTCTAATAGTATGTTCTTTTAAGCTGCCTTTTTGTGAGAAACATTTTGAACAAATTTCACACCTGAAATGTTTTTCACCAGTATGAGTTCTAATATGAGTGTTTAAACTAATGGATCGTTTAAAACATTTTAAACAAATTTTACATTTAAAAGGATTTTCGTCAGTATGAGTTCTAATATGTTTTTTTAAACTACCTTGTTGCGTAAAATGTTTTAAACAAATTTCACAACTCACAGAATTTGTACCAAAATGAGTTTGACAATGTATTTTTAGATTATAAGATGTAGTGTAACATTTAAGACAAACTTCGCATTTAAAAAGTTTTTGTCCACTGTGAGTTCGCATCTGTTTAGTGTGTTTTGTAGCACAATTGTTCCTTCTCAAAACGACAGATTTTTTACAATTAGCTAAAAAGTGATAAATGTAAAAATGATTTAAAAATAGCACTTTATCATAGAAAATTTTTCCACAAGAGGAACATGTTCCATAGAGTTTTCCAAAGTCAGTTTGCCTTTATTTTGTCGCAGATAGGAAACCTGAAATATATAAGCTCATATCAATAATAATAATGCTACAAATAAATTGCAGTAATAAAATAAAATATAGTAAAACATGAATAACCTTTTAACCCCTTCCACACGATATAATTTAAGTTCGAAGTTGCATCCCGATAAAGGTATTATAACCTGTATGGAAAAAGGTCACAACGAAATTGCATCCTTATTAGATAACGTTCTGTTATGAATCGAAGGTACGTGATGACCACATAATTAAGGCGAGGTTGCCAAGTGTTTGAAAAATTTGTTTAGTGAAATAAAATTTAACAACAAATCACATTATACACGTATTTATTAAAAAATTTATAAATGATAATATCTCTTAAAATAATCATTCATAATGATAATAATATATAATATTTATGTAGTCAAAAATCACTATTTATAAAAATATTAACCACAACAAATATCCTGAATACCTATAGAGTTTTAAAAAGTAGTGGATCAATTCGTTAAAAATCTTAAGAAATAACTATTTTATTTATTTATTTATTTATTTATTTATATATTTATTTATTTACTACTTTACGAAGAATTTATAAAATACAGCTAAATAATATACAAATATTTATATTACGGCCCTAAATCTCGGGGAAGCCTGTAACCCCTAGAGGGCGCGTCCCCAGGTGGCGGATAGGGGAATGCCTCTCAGATATGAGTGGTAGGAGGGAAATCAAATGCCCCTCGCGAACCAACAGGTATGCAGCGTTTGACCCAGAGTGGGCGGCTGCAAACAGCGTCTGATCTCATGTTAGAGGCGGCTGAATACAAAACAGTGAAGGCAACGGGAAACCACACTGTTAACAGTTCCCAGGATATTGCTTTGGTGGGGAAAACAAAAGTCACGGCCCCTAGTCCCGGACAGCCCTTTAGTGGGCAAGGGGTGCTAAGAATCTCCCGGCTCAAAATATCAAAATCCACTCTACGGATAGGTACATGGAATGTTAGAAGCCTCCATGCTGCCGGAAAATTTGAAAATCTTGTTCAGGAGACTAAACGCTTGAAATTGTCAATCATAGACATAAGTGAAGTAAGATGGTCTGTTTCAGGAACATGCAGACACAAAGATGGTACATTGTATTATTCCGGAAGCGATAACGACGACCTACACCATAGAAATGGAGTAGGAATCTTCGTGACATCGGGAATCAAAAAATTTGTTAGTAACTTTGTTCCAATAAACGACAGAATAATACTCTTACACCTACACGCATCCCCATTTAATATCAACCTATTGCAAATATATGCCCCTACCTCAGAAAAAAAGTATGACAACGAAGTAGAAATACTATATAACCAACTTAGTGCTACAATAAGAAGCTTTAAAATCCAACGAAATCACATATGTAATGTGTGATTTTAATGCCAAAATTGGTAAAGGCCTTAGATCAGATCTAGTGGGGGAGTATGGTCTAGGAGAAAGCAATGAACGAGGAGACAGGATGTTTGATTTCTGCTAAGAACACAATATGGTAGTAACAAATACATATTACAAATTGCATAAACGCAGGTTGTATACCTGAAAAAGCCCTGCAGACAAGCCAGAACATATAGTAAGAAATCAGATAGACTATATTCTTATCAAAAAGGGATTTAGAAACTCCATCAACAAAGTAACAACATACCTTGGCGCTGATATTGGGTCAGATCACCAACTTTTAGTCGCAGAAGTAAGAGTCAAACTAAAACGAGTAAAGAAGAAACAGCAGCAAAAGAAACTATTACAGACGTCAACAAAACTAAAATAGAAAATGATGTAAACAACTACATGAAAGAAATGAAAACACACGAAAGTGTCAAGGAAACTTGGAAATTATTTCGCGAACATATGGCCAAGATATTAGAAGAACATAGAATAACAACTAGACACAAGAAACAACAATGGAGCAAAGAAGACGATGCAAGGACAAACCGGAAGAATACAGAAGAAAACAAAAAGAAATAAAGCAAAATATAAGAGCTGCTAAAGAGAAGTGGATGGCGGATAGATGCTCGGAAATGGAAGAACTCGAAAGGAAGCATGACATGTTCAATATGCACAAGAAAGTTCGGGAAGTTGCTGGCTTGTATAATAAAAAACCACTAATATCTTAGTAGATAATGCGGGAAAAAATATTATTGATGAAAAAGAAATTCTTGAAACATGGAGTAAATATGTAACCGAATTGTTTAACGATGACAGACCAAATATACAGGTTGAGATAAATAAAGACGACGGCCCAAATATTTTAAAATCGGAAGTTCTTCATGCCATAAAATCTGACAAAATCAAGAAAGCAACTGGACCTGACAACATTCCTACCGAACTCTTACAAATGATACATGAATACATTAAAGGTTCTCCTCCGCATAATACATGGTAGAATAAGAAGCCGATGCGAAATGGATTTTGATGAGACCCAGTTTGGCTTTAGGAATTCACTTGGCACCCGAGAGGCACTTTTTGAAAGGTTTAGTTTGCTTGTGCCACTTAGTTCTTAACAATAGATCCGGAAGATATTCGCTCACAAAACGTTGCCAACATTTGTTTGCGAATTGTTCTCTGTAAATATAGTTAAATTTTAACACTTCAGAATTATCATCCAATTGTCCCAGAGGTTTATCCCCATTTAAACATCCAATTAAAAAATGATTTGGAGTTAATGCTTCTGATTGTTCGGAGTCCAGTGGAAGATAAGTTAATGGTCTACTATTTACAATATTCTCTGCGGCTATAAGGCAGCTTCTAAGTAGTTGATCAGAGAGTGTTTTTGAAGCTAAGGCAGCGTATAATGATCTTTTTACAGCTTTCACCAATCTTTCCCACGCTCCACCCATATGAGGCGCTAAAGGGCAGTTAAAATGAAAGGATAAATCAGGACTAACAAATGAATCACTTATGAGCTGAGGATCTATCTTTTTGAGTTCTTGTCTCAGAATTCGTTCAGCTCCAACAAAATTTGTTCCATTATCACAGTATAAATGTCGTGGTCTACCTCTGCGATTCATAAAATTAGTAAGGTTCAATATAAAACTGTCAGCGTCCAATTTATGTGCTACTTCTACGTGTATTGCTCTTGTTGTTAAGCAAGTGAATAGAACCCCCCATCTCTTCTCTGTTCTTCTACCAACTGTAACATTAATTGGACCGAAATAGTCCATTCCTGTTAAGGTAAATGGTGCAGTGAATGTCGATAATCTACAATTAGGCAGCGGAGACATCTCAGGTGCTTCCGGTCTGGCGTTTCTAATTTTACATGTCTGGCATTTATTTCGGATCTTTATGAGACACCTTCTTAAACTTGGAATATAAAATTTTTGTCTTACACTATTGATAACTGTTTCATGATTCTGATGCTGATAAATTTCGTGATAATAGGAAAGAATTAGACTGGTTAAATGACTTTCTTTAGGTAGTATTATCGGTCTTTTTGTATCATTTCCAATGTCTTGAGCAGCATCTATTCTTCCCCTTATACGAAGTAATCCATCTTTATCTAGATATGGAGATAATCTATATAGGCTACTAGATTTTTGGGTAGTATTCTGAAACTGATTAATAGCGTTAGAACTTTTTTTAAGATCATTTATCTCTTTATTGAAAAATTTAGATTGAACCATGTAACGTGAAAACACCCTTGGCTAGCTCCAGGGTTCGTGGCTTCCTTCTGGCTTTTTTTTAACTCCCCCCAAACAAATAAAATAGGGCGCCAAATACAGACATACAAATAAAAAATGGTGAATCAGTGTTAAATTGTTTATTCAAATATTCTGAATGAAATTAATAAAAAGAATTATTAGTGAAAAACTAATTTCTTATCTTTTTGGTTCTGTTTCTATCTTCGGAAAACGACGTGGTCGACGGAATTTCGGTCCAAATTAGCTCCGGATTAATAATGCCGATGGCAAGATGTTTTCTTAGAAAAAATATTCTGAAGTTTCTTCCGAGAATAGGCCTTGGGTGCGGTCACAAACAGGTTATGGCGGCAAATTAAAATTCTGCTTGGCCAAAGCTCTCTCCAAAAAAATTGTTCCTTTAATATCAGCCCTTTCTTAGGACCCTTCAAATTTGGCAATGGCCCTATGAATAAAAATTAAAACCGTCAAAATTCCATCTCACTAAACCTTAATTTCGATTACAATCATCCAAGGTTTCTCAAGTTCGAGACAGAAAAAAGTTAATCACTTTATCTGTTTACAAATTGTTAACTCAATAAAAAACTGATTCTTAACAAATGATTGTAACCGAAAGATTTAAATGTTAGTAAAAATAAATCCAATAAAACTATTAAAATAAATTCACCAAGTTTTTGATTATTACTAAAAATTATAACAATTTAATTTTACTCACCGAAGGGAGAATGTATTGAAAGAACTGTTTGTTAGAAGCACAAAAATGAAAAGGAATAAAATAACGACACTTCTAATTATCGAACTCAAAATTCCCCTACTCAACACCGAAACCGAGTATTGCGGCGACTCCAATAGTCGAGAAATTATAAAAATTAAATAGTACGTAGGCCAGGCCACAAATAACGTTGTAAACGTTACAACCATTCGTATTAAAGCATTTCTAGCTAGCAGCAATTCTTCTGATGTTAATATGTGAGCAAATTTTGTTTTGTTGAGATGTTTATCTTTGACTATTCTTATAAATTTATAAACAAAACCCATGGTTCGTAACAATTTAAGATACTTACTAAAGTTTTCTATACAGACAATTTGATCCGAAATATTGTGGGCTGTTATGATTTTCCTTTCTCTTGCTTTGGATTTTTTTGATAATTCAGGTACTATATCAGCTGGCCAAAACTGTTCCTCGTGATATAAAAATTCTGGACCTTTAAACCACCTTTCAGAATTGTTTGACAAAGGCAATTTTGACCATTTCGTTGCTTCATCTGAAACATTGTGTTTTCTAGAAATATATCGCCAATTTGAAATTATGGAATTATCTTGAATTTCTGCAACCCTATAAGCTACAAATTTACTTAGATTTTTAGGATCATCCATTCGAAGCCAGCTTAAAACTACTGTAGAATCCCACCAATAAAATATGTTTTGGATTTTTATAGTCAAATGATCATGTATATTTTTAGCAAACCTAGCTCCCATAACAGCACTATCTAATTCTAAACGTGGAATTGTTTGGATCTTAATAGGAGCAACACATGTTTTAGCACCAATGAGTGTGCATTCTATTAAATCCTTGTTTTGGATCCTTATATACCCAACAGCTGCACAAGCGTATTCACTTGCATCTACAAACATATGTAGCTGGACTATAGTGTCAGTCCAATTCTGAATTTTATTTAAATAGCATCGAGGAACTGCAACGTTTGTTATATATTTAAGTTGTTTCAACCATGTTAACAATTTACAAAATTGGTCTTCATTGATAGGTTCATCCCAGGATAAGTTACTCTTCCAAATCTGTTGTAAAAGAATTTTTAGATATATTAAAAAGTTGGAAATTAGTCCAAGTGGATCATATATTGACATTAATATTTTTAAAATTTCTCTTTTGGTTGGTTTCTTTTCACCATCTAAAATTAATTTATTACCTTTGTTGTAGCATAGAGAAAATGTAAAACAGTCGATGTTTAAATTCCACCACATTCCAAGTACCTTTTCTAATGTTTCTTGGTTAACATCAATATTTAATTTAGTTTCATTTTCTGATGGGTTTGGGTTATCATTCATCTCAATACTAAGTCTTCTTGAATTAGATCTCCAGTTTCTTATATCGAAATTTGCTTTAGAGTGAATTAACTGGACTTGTTTTGCAAGCTCAATAGCATGTTCTTCAGTATCTGCACAATCCAGTAAATCATCTACATAGTGGTTTTTAATAATACACTCCACAGCTCTAGGGTAAATTGCTGAAAAATTCTTAGCATTAGTATTTTTTACAAATTGTGCACAACTTGGAGAACATGCTGTGCCAAAGGTCATGACAGTCATCACGTAAGTATCAAGATTTCCAGAATGTCCATTTCTCCATAATAATCGTTGGACATGTTGATCTTGTTCGATAATTCCAATCCTGAGAAACATCTGCTTTATGTCAGCGGAAAATCCGAATTTTCATTCACGGAATCTTAATAAGATGCCTAATAACGGAGCCAATTGGTCATCACCTTTTAACAGCTTGGAATTCAATGATATTCCTTCAACTTTAGCTGCGGCGTCCCAAACAATTCTAAATTTTCCTGGTTTATTTGGATTTATTACTGGAAAAATAGGTAGGTACCATATGTTCTTATGTGGCTGGGAAATTTCTTCTGGAGTTAGTTTTGGTACGTAACCTTTATTTACGAAATCCTGTATTTGTTGATTCATTTTAGTTCCAAGTTCAGGATTATGTTTAATTTTATTTTCAATACAATACAGTCTACTAAGAGCCATGTCTTTACTATTAGGTAAGACTATGTTTTCGTATTTCCATAGTAAACCAGTTTTATATTTATTTTCTTCATTAACTAAGGTGTTTTCTTGTAGATATCTAGCCCTCTGCAACTCTTTGGAAATAGGCACGTTTACATTCTGAACGCCTAAACTTTCGATTGAAAAATACTTTTTTACTTCATCAAATAGTGTTTGATTACTCATGTCATCTTTGGTGCAATCGCATATGTGGTAGTTGTAAGTAAATAATGATTCAGATTCATTGCATTTCGTAGATGCGGATAGTGCAAAAACTGTTCAACCCAGCCTACATTTTGCCGCTATTGGTTCACCTTCATTACCTTCTTTGACTTTTAAAGGTGAGGCCAAATCCCAATTGTCTAAACCAATAAGTATTTGGGGATTAGCGTTGGTGTATGACTGGACAGGTAAATTTTTTAAATAGTTGTAATTTCTTTGTAGCTCCGAAAATTCAATTGTTTGCATTGGCAACTTTAAACTATTTACAGTTCACGCTGTTCTATACTCGAAATTTTTGGCTCCTTTGAAATCCCCTGAGATGGTTATGGAAACTTGTTCAGATTGTGTTTCAAGACGTTGATAATTACTTGTCCATTTTAAACACAAAACTCCAGGCCTACCAGTTAGCTCTAATTGATCAGCAATACTTTGTTCTAATAGTGTTACAGAAGAACCTTCATCTAAGAAAGCGTATGTTGAAATTTCTTTCGTACCATTTTTTAGTATAACTGGCATAATTCGAAAACGAATGTTTTGTGTTTGAATTATGTTCAGAGGTATGGAAACAGAATCAGGAACAATGGGAACACATTGAGATCCACTTGGTGTTCGGTTTTTCTCATCGTTGTGAAGGAGTGGATGATGTTTTAGTACGCAATTATTATCTTTATCACATTTAACAGGATATTTGCAGGGAAAACGGTGTTTTTCAAACATAATTTACATAAGTTTAGTTTCTTTAAGGTTTTCCATCTTTCATTTATTGTTTGTTGCTGGAATGTTTGACAATCTCCTACAAATCTACATTGACCAACACATAACTTGCAAGATGATTGTTGAATATTTGGGAGTACAGTTATAGATGGAGTAAGTGGACTACAGCTAGGATTATGTGTATGCGAGTCGCCAATTTGTCGTTGAGATCGGGTAGGATCAGTAGAGGTTAAAGTTGGTAGAGCTGTACATAAGTTTTTTGCCATAATATAAAGCCAATCTGCAAAGCCTGGTAATCCATTGAAATCGTGAATACCACTACGATAAATTGCCCAATTAATCTTGACTTGTGATGGTAATTTATTCACTAATTTTTGCATCAGTATGGGATTATTAAGATACTCGTTTACGCCGGAAGTCTTTAGAGAAGCACATAGATTTTTAATTGAAATGGCATATTCAATTAAGGTTTCTAATTTTTCGGCTTTAGGAGAAGGTTTCCTTCGAATAGAATTTATATGAGCCTCTAGAATTTGCTCTGGTCTTCCAAAGAGTAATTTTAATGTCTCAATGATTTCAGGAACACAGTCTGGTAAAATAAGTAACGAAGAAACAGCGTTTTTTGCAGGACCTTTTAGGCAAGATTGTAATCTTAATAGATTTTCCGTATTATCAAAGCCACATAACTGTGTAGATCGTTCATAGGAGCTTATAAATAGCGGCCAATCATTTATATTACCATTAAAGACTGGTAAATCTTTGGGTGTTGATCTTCTGGCTGCACACTGTTGTGGTGTTAAAGTTGTTTGTTTATTTAGCATTTCATAGGGCAAGACATCATTTGGATGGTGCAAAGTTGAAAATTTATTAACAGCATTATGTTCATTTGATAGATTTTCAATTTGAATGGAAAGTAGTTTATTCGAGATAGGATCTGAGGCTTTTACGTCGTTTTCATCTACATCCTGGCTATTATCTGAATCTTCATCCAGAAGAGCTATTTGTTGTTTGACGAGCTTTATTTCTTCTTGCAGAAGTTTAAGTTTTAACTGCTTTTTACTATTTAAAGAGGATGAACTCTTTACACTTTTCTTAGCTGTCTTACTAGTTGACTTAGCCATATTTGGTACCTTGGTGATATGTGACCTTGATGACGCTGATGGTTGTTCAGATATAGATAATATGTGATTACATTTGGGACACTTCCAATTATCATCGTTTATTATATTCTCTATCTATACCATATATTGTTTGTACACACTCATAGCAGCACCATCTTTTACATTGGGTACACTTCACCATATTTGTCTCACGATATGGTTTGCAACAAATTGGACAGGCATCTATAGGAGTCTTTGAAGACATGTTTAATAGTGATTGTTGATAATTCGTTTTTTATGTCAAATGGATACTTATTGGGTTTTTTGAGAATTTTGTTCCAAATAAAATGAAGGGCTTTCTGCAGTAACACAACTTTATTGTTTAAATTTCAAATTATGAAAATTGTTAAAACTCATTACCAGTCTGACAAATTAAACTATTTTTATGATTTTTGTTATCAGATTTTTAACTACTTGATAATAAAGGGATTAACATACAGTATGTTTATAAATTAACTAAAATAATATATTTCACATAACTGGTACTTGTCTTAACACTTACAAATGTTTACTGAAGCAATAGATGAAAAAATAAATCCAACCAGGTAAAATGTTAACTTAATAGAATATTTGAAATAATTAGAAACACAGTCAACCAGGGGATAATCTTCTTGTTGTAGGGTACTAGATATAGTAGTATCATAATATTAGATTGTCCTGATAGAGTCTCATTAGGAAAAAACTCTAATTTCATGGAATATTTGTTAAAGCATCATCAAAAGAAATTACAAATAACGAGAATATAATCTTTATTTAGGGAACAACAAATTCATAATATCAAATTCGAAAAAAATATTGTTTGTGGAGTTTCCAAATTCGCATTATTATGCTTGAAGTTTGGCAACACTGTGTATATAAATTTGTTATATAACACGATTTTACCCTATGACAGAAATTTAACTCGAGAATGCAATTTTGTTGTACCCCTGATGCAATTTATGTATAAAACTTTCTACCTGCCCATTTTGGGATGCAATTTCGAAAGACCGATTTAAGTAACAATTTAACCTGCTTTCCGCACTCGTTACGTAATGTACTATTTACGCACTGGTGCTTTTTACTTTACCGTAATTTGTTTTAAACAGTTGGCAACAAAAAGCATTTTTATATGTTAATAAACATAATTTGAGCATTGAATAAATGCTCCAGAGAGAGCTTATACTATACGTACATTAATATTCTTGACTTTTTGATCCATAAACCAATTCAAATTTTTTTATAAGTTTTTTATAACGGTCTCGACTTTTTTGAAAAAGCAAGCTATTAATTGCTTGTTCTGCTTTTTTGTTAATTTCAAGAACTTCGCTATCACTGCTATTACTCTCAATCATTTTGATAAATTTAATATTTTTTAAAATTTGGGAAAATGTCAAATAATTTAAATTTGACATTCGTATATATTACAATTTACCAAAATGGCCGCCGATACAGTTGGCTGTTCAGTTTGTGCTGACAATTTTATCGTAAATTCGAAGTTTATTAAGTGTTATAAGTGCAGTTTGAAGTTTCATTTAATGTGTGTAAGCATAAAAGACTCATGGCTAAAAATAATCGCGGAAACCCCAAACATTTTCTGGTTTTGTAATGCCTGCAAAGATTACTGGCAATCCGCAACGAATGAAAAAAACGTAAACACAAATGGCAATATTATGATACTGGAAAAAGAAATAGAATGTCTTAACCGGGAAAAACAGCTATCCCAAAAGCTTATTGGAGAGTTAGAATACACAAGTAAGCTTCAAAAAATAGTTATACAATCTTTGGAAGAAAAACAAAACATAAACAATTGTCAAGGGCAAAAAGAGCAGGTATGGAAATATGGAGGGTAGAGGTAAGGAGAACGATCTTAAATGGGAAATGATTAAAAATGTGTCCACTTTTTAAAGGAACATAACACTTCTCAAACTTGCCACTACAATGGCGCTAAAGTAGATGTAGGGTACAGAATGAATGTAGCAGTTTTTGACAAATTGTTTGAAATGTCGTATGATTTCGTAATATAAGTCACAAATTATATAAGTGCTATAAAAAAACGTGGTCAGCGAATTCAGTTTAGTGTATTTTAAATTCGTTTTATACTTTATGGTTATCTTACGTATCTTATGATTATTTTAAAAATGGTGTCATAATAAAGCGGAAATGTGTCTTTCCTTGTTTATTTATCTATCCTACTCTAAGAAATTATGGCGCTTTTTTTAAAATTTACCCTACTACGATCGTAGCGCCACCCTTATTTACCACATTTTGACGGACACATTCAATACACGGAGACAGTTCTCCTTACCTCTACCCTCCATATATGGAAAACAAACAACGCTCCCCCTCCTCCCCCGAACAATCAACAACTAGCAACAAAACATCGTGTTCCGAATCAATCACATGGATCTACTCCAGCGGCAACGGCAAACAAGCCGGATTGTACACGGAGCTCGAATATTGCACCAAAACAAATCGAACGAGGTAGCGGATCACAACCACGAACCACCGGTGCCGCGTTCTTGAACTCGCCCTCGGTGACTGGGCAGTCATCTGTCAGTAGTGAAAATGTAACGGTCATAAATACGTCACAAAAACAAAATGAAAATAATAATAAAAGAATCATTTTTGATAATAAAACAATTGGAAATGCAGTACTACAAGCACAACAAGCTCAAATTATGAATGATCTGCAGCATATTGAGTCAAATGTTGGAGGAGATGAAGGTGGCTGGCAAAAGGTCGAAAATAAAAATAAAAGAAACAGACATCGCAGGTTTGTTGTGGGCAGAGGCAACGAGGAAATGAAGATACAGGCCATCCCAAAGCAAATATCTCTTCATGTATCACGTTTGGCGCCAAATACGTCTCCTCAAGATATGCAACAACTGCTTGTTGCAAACTTTCCAGAGGTTACATGTGAAGCTCATCAGTCAAAACACCCTGATATATACACTTCCATGAAAGTCACAATTAGTCAAGATAATTTTAAGAAAGCTTGGAGAAGGGATGTGTGGCCCAATGGGGCTTTAGTATCACAGTTTTTTGTGAAAAGGAGGATGCTGCCAGGAGCAGATCCTCTCAGAAAGAGTGCACAGCAATAAGTAACCCCAAAAGACAAAAGCAGTTGTTGATCTACTATCAAAATGTGCGAGGTCTCAGAACAAAAACTGAAGAGCTCTACTCAAAGGTATCTGCTGAAAATTATGATATTATTGCATTCACGGAAACATGGTTAACAGATGGAATTGAGAATTCTGAAATGTTTGATCAGAGATATGTAGTGCTAAGGAAAGATCGCTCAAATGGACAAACCAGGGGTGGTGGAGCTCTTATTACCCTAAAAAAAGATTTATCCTATGAGGAGATTGATATAAACTGTGATATCGACTGTGTTATTGTTAAAGTAAAGTACAAAAAATGTTTTATGTATATTTCTGTTGTGTATTTTACACCAAATGCCACTCTTGATGATTATGAGAGTTTTTTAGACATGTTTGAAAATTTATTGTTGTTAAATAATTTTAATGTTGTTATTCTAGGAGATTTTAATTTACCACACTTCAATCAAGAACAGGGCCTAACCTGTGAGAGTAGTGTTCTGGTGCAACAATTTTTAAGCATGTATGATTTGAAGCAACTTAATACAATACCAAATTTTATGAATAGGTTTTTAGATTTTATACTTTCTAACATGGCTTTATCTGTTGTTGGTGGATCGGACAGCCCACTGATCAGGGAAGACCCATACCATCCATCTTTGATAATAAATGTCTTTTTTAATGAAGTCGAAAATGAAACTCAAATTAAAAAAACATATACATACAACTATTCGAAGGGTAATTTTCTCTTGCTGTATGAAATGATGAAACAGTGTAGCTGGTCCGATTTACTTGCAGCCAGAGATGTCAACTCTGCAGTGGGTCATTTTTATGAAAATATTTACAGTTGTATAGATGCATCTATTCCAAAGGTACAGGTGAGAGAAGTCACAAGCCGCACCAAGTTTCCGGTTTGGTTTTCCACTGATCTAATTCATAAAGTAAAGAGAAAAAACCGATTGCACCATTGTGTAATCAGAGGTAGTGCCAATAAGGATGAACATCAAGAGTATGTTTTTTTGAGGCGATCAATTAGAACACAAAGCACAGCTGAGTATAATTCTTACAAGAGATCACTGGAAAATAATATTAATAATGACTCCCGCCGTTTCTGGGCTTTCGTTCAGTCAAAAAAGAATCAAAGTGGAATGCCGGCGGAGATGAGGTTAGGTGATGAGACCTATGGCGATCCAGTAAGCATAGCCAATGCATTTGCAAATTACTTTGGGTCTGTGTATGGAATATCCAGTTGCTTTGGTTGTGATCATAAAAGCAATGGATATGGCAATTTCTGTTTTTCAGAGATAACTGAAATAGAGGTTAGAAAGAGCATAAAGGAATTAAAATCAAAAAGGTCTACAGGCATTGATGAAATTCCATCTTATATTTATAAGGGCTGTGTCGATTTTTTATTAAAGCCTTTGATATATATTTTTAACTTGGCCATTAAACAAGAGTGCTTCCCAACCGACTTGAAAACAGCAATAGTTACCCCTATACATAAAAGCGGAAAAAAATATGATATCGAAAATTACCGTCCTATAAGTCTATTAAATACATTATCGAAAATTTTTGAATGTATCTTGTATAGTGATATTTATGAACATGTTAAACATAGAATTACAATGAACCAACATGGATTTGTTCATGATAGGTCAACAATCTCAAATTTGAGTTTATTTGCAGAGCATGCATCACAAGCAATAGAAAACAAAGAGCAGCTGGATGTCATATCTCTTTGTTCTTTGTTCGAGTCTCATCTTCGATATGGTCTTCCTTTCTGGGGTTCTGGTACAGCTGCCCAATTCAATGCTATTTTCAGATTACAGAAAAGAGCAATTCGATATATATTTGGTCTTGACCAAACAGCGCATTGCGAGAGCTATTTTAAAAATCATAGAATTCTGACGCTTCCCTCTTTATTTATTTTAGAATCTGTTTGTTTAATTCGCAAACACCTACATGTTTTACCGACAAGACCTAACCATGGCTACTCCACAAGAAAATCGGATCATGATGTTTATTTACCGATCCCGTCTACGGAATTGGCAAAAAAATCTATACTATATTCCGCAAAAAGATTATATAATCATCTTCCGATACACATTAAATCTGCAACATCTTTTATCAGATTTCGTAATATGACAAAAGCATACCTCTCTACAAGACCGTATTATTCAGTTGATGAGTTTTTCAATGAATTAAACGATTAAAATCAATAACAGGGGATAAAATAGTATTATTTTCAGTTGGGTATCACTCTCAGTAACTTCATGTTTTTTATATTTTTAATTATTATCTGCATATTATTATAACCTGCTGATTTTTAAATTCATTCAAATTTTGTAGTCATTATGTTGTTTTTTTTTTACTAATTTTCTTTATTAGGTTTGCGACGACGTATGAAAGTTGATATAAATTGTTTGTTTGTATTTGTTTTTTGGTATATATTACTTATTTTTTATATTTTGTTATATTTATATTTAGCTTTGTCCATAAAATTGTATTATTTTCAGTGACAATAAAGCATATTTCTATTCTATTCTATATATACAGACTGTGCTAAGGCTTTTGATAAGGTAAACCATTGCAGGCTTCTGGGTAGGCTGATAGAATTTGATTTTTCACTGAGTACATTAAATCTAATAAAGTCATACTTAGAGGGTAGGCAACAGATAGTTAAAGTGGGGCGGTCTAGATCTGGCCAATTCTCTGCTACGTCGGGTGTACCCCAAGGAAGTAACTTGGGCCCCCTCCTTTTCATATTATTTATTAATGATCTCCCTAGCTGTGTTCAAACATCCACCAGTTTGCTTTATGCAGATGACTTCAAATTATTTAAGCAAATATCTAATGAAAATGACTGCATGAACTTACAGAAAGATCTTGACTCTGTCTTGCAGTGGTTTGATGAGAACAAGATGTCTCTAAATGTTAAAAAGTGTATGGTTGTGTCTTTTACTCGTAAGGTAAATCATTTTATTAAAGATTATAGTATAGGTGGTACCAACATAGACAGAAAAAGTGAAGTGAAGGATCTTGGCGTTAATTTTGAAATGAACTTGAAATTTAACAAACATTACAACTGCATAACTAGTAAAGCTTTTCGAGCACTGGGATTTGTAATACGCAACAGTGGGGATTTTCAGATAAGTACTGTTGTAACATTATACAATGCACTTGTGAGGCCCCATGTGGAGTATGCATCTGTGGTATGGTCACCAACAGCGAATTCAAATATTGACCTTATAGAGAAAATACAAAAAAGATTTTTAAGGTATCTTTATGTAAGAAAGAACAATGCATACCCTTATATGGTGTCTTACAAGTCCATGCTTAAAACTTTTGAGTTTTCAAGTTTATATGCAAGAAGGAAAATTCAGGCTGTAACATATATCTATTATATTTTAAATAATATCAAATACAAGAAATGTGATCTAATTCAATTTGTGAATTTCAATGTACCAAAGATTCGACTTAGAATTTTAACCAAAGAGATTTTTAGTGTTACAGTTAAAAGTACATCGCCCATTAATAATATCCTAAAATATTGTAATGAATTATTGGATAAAAATGATTTTTTTGATTTTTTTAATACAAACCCTAGAGAAATACTTGATTTGTTGCATCAGGATACAATATAGCTCTCTTTTCTTGTCAAGTATCTGTGTGATTTTTTTTTTTTTTTTTATTATTATTATTATTATTTTGTTATTGGATTAATTATCCACCTAGTTGTAAGTTTCTTTGCATGTAATTACTAGAAATAGTGTTTGTGAAGAGTAAATAAATAAATAAATAAATAAATAAATAAATAAATAAATAAATAAATAAATAAATAAATAAATAAATAAATAAATAAATAAATAAATAAATAAATAAATAAATAAATAAATAAATAAATAAATAAATAAATAAATAAATAAATAAATAAATAAATAAATAAATAAATAAATAAATAAATAAATAAATAAATAAATAAATAAATAAATAAATAAATAAATAAATAAATAAATAAATAAATAAATAAATAAATAAATAAATAATAGAAAATAGTTATTATACTAACAAGTGCGGAAAGTTATACTTTCCCGCACGCGAACTGCCGTTAAGTGCGGGAAAGTTAATTTCCGCAAGAGTAAGGATCAATATTTTTTCTACAAGCAAAATCACCTCGAAAATTATTTAGATATTTGAAAAGCTGTGATTGTGACAATTAAATCTTTCATAGTGTCAATAAATACACGACTGTTGTAGCTATAGCAACCCTACTTAAACAGGTGAGTTTGTTGTTGCTTTAAGTAAGGTTTACAGGGGTGATTTAATAAATTATGATTTTTTTAAAAACAAACATTTTAAAAATCCCTCTATTTGTATGTAGTCCAACAAGATAAAGGTAATAATACAATAATTTGTCAAAAAGGTTATCGGAAAACATATTCAATTAATAAAAAAAAAATGCGTGCGGGAAAAAATCTTACCCGCACTCCGTGCGGGAAAGAGGTATTTTCTGGATTGAAATGCGTGCGGGAAAGTGTTGTTTTACACATGCTTGTAGAAAAAGAAATTATAAAATTTATATTTAAATTTTAGTTTAATGTTTAATTATTCGTTACAATAAACAATATAAACATTGTACCTAAATTTTTCGGAAAGGAATTTTTTTGCATTCGCACTAAATAAAGTGCTCATGCGAAACATTCTACTTCATAAACACGTTAGGTAAATAACTATTTTCGCGTTATAGTATATTGCTTTAATATATATGATTTTATTAAATTTAACAATTCTTTAAAAGTTTTGAAATCCATTCTCATAAAATTCTCTAACAATATTCACATGACTAAATTCAATAGCCATTGTTTTGTCAACATTCTCGTGTGTTTCTTCGCGTTTATATTTGTAGTAAGTGCGAGAATAAATCCAATTTTTTGTTTTGACGTGACGTTTTATAATTCGATGGAGACGGCTGCACGCTCTAAGGCGTCCCGAATGAAAAATGAAATCCATCCAAAATATCTAGCAAACAGATACTTAAAATTAAAATTTACTTATTAGATTGGTATGTGTGGACGAGCAATCAGGTTGTGAGCCAATTTAATCGACAATCTAATTGTCAATTAAATTGTATCGTGTGGAAGGGGTTTTAAACAAACTATTTTGACATTCCAAGAAAACCAAATTGAACCAAACCAGTAACTTTTAAACCAACCACGGGAAACCTAAAACCGAATTTCATTTAAATTTATTTTAATAAATTAGTTGTTTATATAATCGTTTTGGAAATGCAGAAAAATTTATTAAAAGTGCAAAAAAAGGGTTAATTATTGTTTGTTGTAACACAATAAAAAGAAATATGGAAACAAAGCCACTGGAACATCACGGAAAAAGTCAAACATGTGAAATCATATATTATAATTTTAAGTAAAAGTGTTAATTAACCTAACTGTAAAATTGTATGCAATATTTATAACGAAATAGCGTTACAATTAATGTTTAAAAGTAAGTACGTACTTTAAATATAAAAATTCAAATTTCATCACTTTTTTCCTAAGGGTTTTACCAATTGTTTTATAGTATTGTTTGAACTATCATCTCTAGATTGATAAAACATTTCATGAAAATAGCACAAATTACCGTAAACTACAATTTATCCAAATGTAAGTAAAATTTTATTTGGAGAAATATTTGAAACCATCTGTTAGCGTATTTTAACTTACGTTTTTTCCTAGAATACATGTTGATTGTTTGTACTATTTGTCGATTTTCACCAAAATCATTTCTACAAATAGGCAAATCAAATGGACACTGTATAATTCCTGTCTTCATTTCGATATCACTTTTTCTTTCTTCCATACCCTCATTTAAATCAATATTTTCCGGTTTTATATATTCTCTGTTCATTAACACATCACTTTTAGTTGGAGAAACTTTTTCTACATAACTTTCCGTTGTGGTATTACAGAGATCGAATTCGAGTTTACATTCTTCAATATCAATTTCTTCGGTTTTAATATTGGATACCAAATCCATTTTCTGATAAGTTTCGGGTTGTAACAAACAACAGTGAAATTAATGTCAAACTGTATGGTCACTTTTACTACTCGATCACTTCATTTAAAAAAGTAACATAATCTGACGATTTAAAACTTTGGTGTACTTCGGGTTGTTTGCAAATGTAACACTATTTCAAAATTTCTATTTGAGAGATAATTAATAATTAACAAGCACTCACAGATTATATACTACTACAAGCACTGTCATATTAACAAATTTTAAAGCTAACTTCATGTTGGTACGTTGGAACTTCCATTATGGCCTTGCACTATACTGTTTTCTAGCTGAACTACTAGGAGGGTAATTTAATTTTTTTTTTACTTTTATATATGATGGAAAGTTAAAAATTTTTATATAATAATTAATAAAATAACATGTTTTTGATATCTACATATATATAAACGAAAATGTCCTGACTGACTGACTGATTGATTCATAATCAATGCCCAGCCCAACCTATTATAGGTAGAGACTTGAAATTTGGAGGTAGGAATATTTGGAAGGTACCTTCATCAAAGCAATACTTCGTGAAAGCAATAAAAACAATCGGGAACCATTTTAGAAAAACTTATTTTTCTTGTATTGGCCTCATTGACATTATAATACGTAGCCAATAATTGGCCTCTTTTTTTACTTGTAATAACTACAGAGCTACAGAGATATTATAATAGAGATGTATTGATACGTAATATAAAATTGTCTTACATTTTTGACGTTTGTAGTCGACGGTGGCGTGACTGGCGTGGCGAGCCAACAATGGTGGTAACCACAGATTATGTTTTGATTTGGTTAAAATTTGCTGAAATTTCGATGTGCATTCTTGTCGATTTTAAACAGTTTCTTTTATTGCTTTTGCGAATATTTGTCATATTTTAATAATATTATTATATTGTTTTTCCCAAAACCCGCTGTAGTGGAAATATTTAGATAAATAAAAACTTGCAAACTTTGTATACAGTTTGCAGGTTTTAATTATGGACGATTATTATTTATCAGGTAAGTACAAAAATGATTCTTTTATTGTATATTTTATAGTAAATAAAACTACTTTTTTGCAGGTTACAAACTGCACAACCGTTCAAATTGATATTGTAAAGATTGAAAGTACGTACTCAAACTGTCGACGCATAAACCTCACAACATATGTCGATTACAGAGACTCAAATATTTTATTTAGGAACGGAACAAGTAACTGAAGCAAGAAGTAGTTATTCAAAGGCGAATTTTTTAGTTGCGAACAATATTTGCTGGGATAAATAGGAGCTATACATAGTGTAAATGATAATACCAGTAAAAGACAGAAAAATGACAAATATCTGATACACAGGAATTTAAATAGTATGCTGTATCGTTGTACGTACTATATATGAGTCTAAGAGGATGTGTCAACCTAATGGTATCCTCAATACAGATACCCTATTTACTTTGAAGGTAAATTTTACATATTTTGTGTAGTACTTGTTATTTTGTAAATATTAACAAACACAAATCTATTGTACACTTTTAAGGGGCCACTGAAAATACGGATTCACTAAACAAACACTGTATGAAAAGTGGTTGATGCCATCACATGAATCTTGCAATACATTTCAAATATGGAAACAGCAATAAAGATGGATTATGTAAAAAAAAGGAAAAAAATAATCTTAACATGCTTTAATGCAAGTAAATATTAGAAAGGCTGCTGTAAGACGACCAGGTGCTAAAACTTATCAAAAGGATTCCTTTCCATCTTTTTTCACAGATTATTTGACGAAATTATTTTTTTAGATAAATCAACTACTAAATATTACTAAATAGTGTGAATTCTGCAATAGTCACTAACGAAATATAGTCTCCAATACTTTTTTACTTTTTTGTTAAGCAGTGACATTTTATTTTAACTACTTTACCTGTTTTGCCTCAAGATTAGATTTTTTAGATGTATGGTTTCTTAGATTTAAAGACTGCATGTTGCATGTGATTGTTATATACTGTATATTTAGTGTATTTATAAAATTACATACAATGTATTTAAATATATATTAGAAAATATGTGTATATTCTTTACCTTTCCTGTTTTCTTACATTATATTTTACATATTATATCAACCATGGGTAATTCAAAAATAACAGGTGTTAATAAATCTATTTTTTTACAAAATGAACAACAGAAGAAAGTTCTTTATAAGAATTAAGGTATCTACAAAAAATAAAATGAGAATTATTCTATAAAGTTATGTCTTAGAAACAAACACATTTTAAAACTTCAAATTAATTACCTGTTAATTTCTTAACTCTTAACCAATAATTATAGGAGTCGTAAAATGCAGCACATATAATGTTAATAAAGTTATGCTTTATTTCTGTAGACAAGCTTTAGATGGGAGTAAATTAAATGGATTTTTAAACTTGACATGTCCATTCCTAACCCCACTTTTAAATAACTATATAACACATATTTACAAATGCAAAACATTAATTAAACTTTGTTTTAGACCTTAAATAAGGCAATGGTAAGGGTGCAGAATTTGTACCCAGACAGAACGCGCTTTTAAAGTCAGATTGACTATGGCGAGCGCTGTTGCCAACTCTCGCGTTCAAATTTACGATGGCTAGAATTTGTTTACTTGGACAAATTGAAGTGTTTTAAACGAGTAGTATTATCTACTCTAAGTCCTAATTCGTTTTGCATTTTTTAAAAATTAGCTTGTATTAACATATAATTGTTCTGATGGCCATAAAATATTAGAATCGATGAAATATTTAATAAAATATAGATCAATACCGAAAAAAACTTTATTATTGTGACACAGATCATATTAATATAAATTATGTATAATAAATTGAATATATAATATAAAATCGTATATTTTTAATATCTCATAGTTTAACGACTTAAAACTTCTTGATAAAATTAACCTCGCTGTTATTCCCCCAGATCCTTGTGGCCTCGGTCTAGGTTAGCTGACAATACAAACAGATTGGTTTTAAACATTTATCTTAAACTTTTTACTTACTTTACGTGCATAGAATTATACTTATATACTTAAACACTTTATGTAGATATTATTGTACATATAATAAAAAAATTAAAAAATATGTTGTATTTTTATAAGACAAAATACCTAATACAATATTTTTTAAATAGGGTTTAAATCACCCGCGTTTAATTTATTTTAAACGAACACACCCATAGATGTGTATCATCAAGAAGTATAGCTTCGTGATTTATTTTTAAATATACTGAGTAAGTCGGCAGTAAACTAAAAAATATGATAATCTCGTCTACGTCTATGTTAATTTTCATAAAAATTTTCTGCTTTTCGATTTTAGAAAAAAAATTTCAAAAACGTGTTACTTTGGATTTTTTATTTGGAAATTATTTTTCATAAATACTTAAATTTTTTGGAATATATATATTGGCCACAAAGTATTTTGAAATTTATTCAATATTTGTGTAATGCTTTATTTATTTATAGTAATATATGCGTGTTCTCAGTTATAAACTTATTAAATGTAAAGAAAACTGTTTTTTTTGTGATCCTGTTTAGTTTTTTAATTGAAGAATCATTTTTTTTGTTTTTATCTTTTTAGTTTCCATTTGTGTACATTATAAATGTGCGTGTTAATTTATAAAATGTTTTTTCATTTCTAGATTAATTAATAGAATTTTAGGGTGTTAACTGTTACTTTAAGTGTTTTGATAGTAATATTACATACAAAATCATGAATTCTTGATATGTCCAATTGTATTAAAAAATTTATATATTATTATTATTATTTTACAGGAAGGGCTGAGGCAAGCCTATTGAACCCAAATGTATAATATTAATTACAATAAATATTATTAGTCATATACAAAGTAGAAAACTTTCAGTTATTTTAGAATACATATTTTATAGAATAAGAATTGTAGTTGGAATAGTTCATATTTTAATGTATCATGTTTAACAAACTTTTGATGAATTCTGAAAGGTCTTAATCTATGTACAAAAATGATGAATGATATTATTTGTTAATACGTTTATACAGAGTAACCTTAAATTTTATAAACTATATTGAAAATAAAATGTTATGTTTTTATTATTTTTACTTTTTTTTGTACAATAAACATTGTTACATTTTTTTTTTGTAGACCCTTATTATTAAAATTCAATTACTATAACTAAGGTGCAGTAAACAGATATCATCCGCATCTTTTTGTCCAAATTTTCTTTTAAATTCATTCATTAAATTCCGATGTACATATTGGTTAATATGGAATTAGATTGGCGTATGAAACCAAATGATTACATAAAGCTATTGTGGAAGGTTCACACAGTAAAAATCGGACATTTTAACCTATTCTAACGAGTTTCTTACTCTGAAGAGTATACTGAATATTTTGTAACGTTTTTCAAATACACATATGGATAAATCTCTGATCTTAATACAATAAATTCATTCAATATACAGCTTTAAAACTTTTCTTGTTTTTAAAAGACTATTAAAATGTTTTGTAGCCTTCTAGGGAATCTATTATTTTGTTTTTAACTTTGATTTAAATATTACATTACAACTTGGCCTATAATTAACACTAAAATCCAAATAACTTAATCTTTTAACAGTTTTGAACATACATACTTTCTTAAAAAAAAGTATTTTTAAATAGAAATTCTAACCAAAATGTTTGTTTACAAAACCTTTTATCTAACACATAAATTTAGGCCCATTGGACAGAACATGATAATTAGTATAACCGTATTTTTAATGCTATATTTTGTGGTATTTCAGTATTTCACAAGTTTCCGATTGTTACAGATATGCAATGGATCTGGCAACAATGCATGCAAATTTGAATTTCTCGCGCAGAATTCAGATCAATTTGTGAATGCGCACAGACCTGCGCACAAACAGGAACAAATTCTGCACCCTTACCAAGGCAATTTAATTGTTTTCCTTAATTTACTTTATTCAGATTAAATTTAATTTCGGTGACTGTTGGTTATTGACTGTACAAAAAACTAGAAAAGGCACCGCTATTTACTGGGTTATTAATTAAGGGTTATTGCTTTCAACCAATCAAAGCTCTCACCCTGGAATGTCAAAGTCCTATACATTTGCATTGGAAATTTATGAATGACCACTCTGGAACGTCAAAAAATAGCATTGCTCTTATGGACAAACCTTCTGATTGGTTGTTCAAGGTCACCAGACGAAATTGTCGATTTCATTCATTAAAACGACTACTTTCGTATCTTGTATAATCTTTGGTGGTAACACTGGTAACAATCTCAACGATTCAGAAATTCGCGGCATAGATATAGATATAAGGAGTCCGAACGATATAGGCTTTTCTATAATTTTTTTGTACACAATAAACAATAATCATGAAGTATAATCCTTAGTATAATTACTTCGTGCATTAATAAACCTAGATCATAGTTCTTTTTTCTGCCACGGGCTGCGCACGAATTCAGGACGTACTGTTGCTATTATTATTACTACTATTACATGTAAACACGCACTGGCTCGTAAATGATTGATAGCAGTTATCTATTTTATAATTAGACACAGAAGTGTCAATAGAAACAAGATTTCCTTGCGTAAGGATTTAAACGAATACTTCTTAAAAAGTAGCGCGCTCTACCGGCAAAAAATCTGTCCCCTAAATTGAGAAGTGCCTAAAACCAATCAATTTAGTAACCTTTTCATAAAAATCCTCAGAAAATTAGATAATCTTGTTTGAAAAACAAATAATTTACTTTTGTGCTTGGGTAATAATAATTACACAAATGGTTGTGGTTAAATGTTGAAAAACAAGAGGCCAATACAAAGAGAAGAATAAGTTTTGTTACATGGTATGGTTTGGTGTTGGTCGTTTCCAGAGATATAAATCTTTGGTCGTATCGTATCTCTCACAGACCATACTCGTTATAAATAGTGCAGTTAATATAATAATATATTATCTCTGAAATAGTGTTACATTTACAAACAACCCGAAGTGCACCAAGGTTTCAAGCACCAGATTATGTTACGCTTTTAAATGGCTAAAGTGATCGAGTAGTGAAATTGACCATACATAAATTTCACTGTTATTTGTTACAACCAGAAAATTATTAGAAAATGGATTATTTCAATGATGCATCAAATACGTTAATGAACAATAAAATCGGAAATTATTCTAATGATTTGTTATCCAATATTAAAACCGAAGAACTTAATACTTTCGAAGAATTCGATCTCTGTAAGATCAAAACAGAAAGTTATTTAAACCTTTCTCCAACTAACAGTGATGTGTTAATGAACAGAAAAAATATAAAACCGGAAAATATTGATTCAAATGAGGTTATGAAAGATAGAAAAAGTGGTATCGAAATTAAGACAGAAATTACACAGCGGCCATTTGATTTCTCTGTTTGTAGAAATGATTATGGTGAAAATCGACAACCAGTGCAAAGAATCAAAATGTATTCTAGGGAAAAAGGTAAGCATTTTTAATTTAAGTACATATATTAATTTTCCTCACGCAGTGTTGTAAAATACCTTTTATAAACTTAGGCTTTTATTCGCATAACTTGACGTTAAACAAATATAAATGACAATATATAAATAACTAATATAGTCCATTTCACCGTTTTTGGCCGATGACAGAATTTTGCGTGTACCTCCATACAACTATATTTTTAATCCAATCAAAATGGTTTGAGTACTGTAAAGAAACGTTTACGAAAATATAATCAGTCACCTTAAGAGGTCCATCGTCATTTATCGGGGCTAATAATTCTGGTGGAGGTGCGTCTTCATTTATCGGGGCTAAATGTCGGTTTGACACGGTGGTTTCCCTTCCATCTGGGAGTCGCACATGGGAGTAGTCAGGATTGGCCTCCAGGAGTTCAACCTGTGTAACGGCTGGGTTGTATTTGCTGTTTGGCGGCGGTAGACATCTCATCAAAACAGTTCCTGGAACAGACAGCCAAGTTGGGAGTGAATGTCCGTTTATGGATTTTCTTATGTGGTTGAACATTCGTTCATGAGGCGTCGCGTTGGTGGAAGTACATAGCAGGGATCTTATAGAATGGAGTGCTTGGGGTAATACTTGCTCCCACTGCTCAGTTCTGAGGCCTCTAGTCCGAAGAGCCAACTGTATTGTCTTCCAAATAGTGCCATTAAAGCGCTCCACCTGACCGTTTCCCTTGGGATTATAAGCTGTGGTCCTGCTGGTCGCAACTCCTTGGGACATCAGAAAATTTTTCAATTCCGTTGACATGAAAGCTGTACCTTGGTCAGAGTGGACGAACGACGGCATTCCAAAAACAGAAAAAAGATTAGTTAGATGGTTGATAACGGTTGCTGCTGACAAGTCAGATGAAGGGAAGGCGAATGGAAATCGAGAGAATTCGTCTATAACCGTAAGCAGGTAACGATTTCTAGTATTTGATGGAAGAGGCCCCTTAAAATCGAGATTAAGTCTCTCAAAAGGTGCTGTGGCTTTGATTAGAATGCCGGTATTTTTGAAAAATCGGGGCTTGAGTTCCGCACAATCTTTACAACTCAATGTAATGCGTCGAACATCTTCAACTGAGAACGGTAGGTTCTTGCATCGCACAAAATGCACCATTCGAGTTACACCAGGATGGCACATAGTCTCGTGAAGTTCCCGGAGATCCTTTGAAGAAACAGAAGCGCAGACTCTTGACAGTGTATCAGCTACGGTATTTTCTTTGCCTGCACGATATGATATGTCATACTTGAAACAGGATAACTCCAGGCGCCATCTCATGATCTTTTCATTCTTGATTTTGCTTCGTCGCCTATTGTTGTCAAACATATACGATACAGCTTCTTGATCTGTGATGATGTGGAATGGCCTGCCTATGAGATAATGACGCCACTTACGAAGTGCCTCAACGATAGCTGCTGCTTCTTTCTCCATTGATGGGTGGCCTAATTCTGAGCCTGATAGTGTCCTTGAGAAAAAGGCGACAGGGCGACCGTGTTGAGAGAGCGTAGCTGCTAATGCGTGCTCAGAAGCGTCTGTTTCCACTGTAAATGGTAATTTTTCATCAACTGACATTAACACAGCTTTAGAGATATCGGATTTCAGTACTGCTATGACCTCTTTCTGTTCCGGGGTCAGTGGGAATGATTTTGCTTGTACTAGTGGACGTATTTTATCAGAGAACTTTGGGATCCATTTTGCCAAGTGTGAGAACATCCCTAAAACTCGCTTAAGATCTTTGGGGTTGTTTGGAATAGGCATTTCTTTAAGAGGCCGGAGTCTGTCTTCGTCTTGTTTTATTGTATTATCGACAATATTATATCCTAAAAGGTTGATATTAGTCAAGGAAAATTTAGACTTCTGCTCGTTGAGAGTAAGGTTGTACTTACTGGCTGTATCAAGGAAAGCTTCAAGGTTCGCATCGTGGTCTTCTAAGGTCTTTCCACATACTGTGACATCATCCAAGTATGCGTAGGTTTCCTTCAGATTTTCTTTCTTGATGATCGAGTTGATAAATTTCTGGAAGGCAGGCACTCCATTGGTTACTCCGAAGGGAATCCTCTTGAATTGATAGAGGACACCATCGGCCTCAAATGCTGTGTATTTCTTCTCGGATTCAAGAATCGGCACTTGGTGATACGCGGATTTTAAGTCAATTGTGCTAAAATAATTGTTTTTAGAAACTTGCTCGACAATAGTCTCTATCCGTGGGATAGGGTAGGCGTCCAGTTGAGTGTACCTATTGATGGTTTCCGAGTAATCAATACACATGCGTTTTTTTCTTCCTTCACTTTTCACCACAAGTACTTGCGCTCTCCAAGGGGATGTGCTCTCTTCAATGATTCCATCTTCCAATAATTTCAATACTTCAGACTTGATAAACTGTGAGTCCTCCCTCGAGTGGTACCGCGATTTAACAGCTATGGGCTTGCAATCGGGATCCAGGTTTGTGAATAATGAAACTGGAGGAACGTTGGCTGCCTTTAACATGCAGATCAACAGAGGATCTTTTGATCCCCCAAGTTTCATCTCAAGAGAGGAGTGTGCTGCTAGTAAGTCGTGCCCTATTATCACATCTGCACAAAGGTTCTTCATTACCAGTAGCTTAGCTCCCTCATAAAAATGACCTTGCATTTCTACGGTGACGTGACAGCAACTTTTCACTGTAGAACATAGAGCCGAACTTGCCATAGTGATTCGCTCGTTAAATGGCATGGTTGGAGCCCCGCATTTCACCACAATAGCCGAATCGATAAAGCTGGTTGTGCTACCTGTATCTATTAAAGCTTTACAGTGAAACTTATTAATTTTTATTGGAACAATCGCCTTCTGTAGGCTTGCCGAAGCTGCTGAAACTGCACCTATACTACTGGCTGAGGCAGTTTTCTCTTTAAAGTTGTTTTTTACAGACTTACAAACTTTTGCATAGTGACCAATCTTACCACATTTCTTGCACTCTTCTCCACTAGCTGGGCATCGATCACGGGGGTGGCGATTGTATCCACAGAAGTAGCAGAGTGTAGTCGGTTTGGATTTAGTAGCAGCCGTTAAAGAGGTTTCAAGGAGGTCTGGCTGGCTCGTAGGCTCGGCTGGCTCGGTAGGATTTTGCATGGCCGCTGAAAAAATTGTTCACAGACGAGTAAGTTTGGGCATGTATATGAGCTATTTCTAGGGCTCTCGCTTGATCGTAAGCTTCGGACAATGTTAAGGTTTTATTTTCTAAAAGGCGTTGTCGAATAGTGTTGGATGCCAAGCCTGTTATAAATGCATCACGAATGTAGTCGTCCCTATTCTGTTCAGCCGTTACTGTTTTGAACGAGCACTCTTTCCCTAAAACCTTTAAAACTTGCAAATATTGATCAATCGATTCTCCAGGATTCTGTCGTCTTGTGGAAACGCAGTGGCGGGCATAAATTTCGTTCTTTGGCTTGATATATACATAGTCAAGAGCTTCAACGGCCGATTTGTACTCAGTTTGGTCACTGATCAATTTATAGATCGTGGGCGAAAGGAAATTGGTTAGGACAGTTATCTTTGCTGCATCTTGGAGTTCAACCTTCTCATTAACCTCTAGAGCGGTAAGAAAGTTAGTGAAGGTCTTCTTCCAATGAGTGTAGTCATCTTGGGCGGTTGCCGAGGCCGGGTCTACTGTCAAACGTTCGGGACGGAGATACTTGTCCATTTGGTTGTCGTGACTCTTTGATTTATGTTCAATAAATTGTAATAATATACGCCTTTAGAAACTAGGCTTTATTGAACATAAAAACCAACAACTATAAATGAACATAAAAAAACTAACGAATATAAATGACAAGTTGTGGGAACTTGAATGTATGAATGTCACTAGGTAGTTGCTAAGGAACGTCCAACACAAAATAATATTACAAGCGCAGTTGTTCTTGATAATATTCGAGAGGTAAATTAGTGACATTAACAGCGATGTATGGAAAAATTGCGAAACACATGTTATAAAAATAGAAAAGAAATATCCTGTTTTACCGCCAATAGCACCATTAGTTATTCAACCTGGAAACGATTCTACTTCAGAAGACTCTATCAATTCTTGTTATTAATTCCAACCAATTTCCTTTACAACTATCGTGATGTATCTTGAAAACTTGTTTTTAAAAACAAACTAATTTTATATTCTTACTAACATACCCAACCCTTTCCTTTCCAGGCAAGGAAGGCTCATACCTCCTCATGGTCCTTGCTGGACAGACAATCTTTTAAGATTGTCTGATAAAATGAGTATTATTTGTAGACAATTGTTATAAAAATATTATGAGTTATGTACTATTTGAATAATGAGCCAAATGTTCTTATTAATAACTAAAATTAACAAGTTTTAATTTGAAAGAATTAATTTGTTATTTGACAATTTTCAAATTGATACAAAATTTACAAATATACAAAAACCGTTTATCTTTTGAAATTTAAAACAAAAATTAATAAAAATTTATGAACCCTTTTTATTTAATTCCACGCCAATGGTCGGAAATGTCAAAGGCACTTAAAAACCGCCAAAGAGCACAAAATTTCACATTTAGATTGGAAAAAGTATAACTGCATCTTGTTTCACCGGTAGATAAAAAGTATTCAATACGGAAGTCTTGACTTAATTCACATTCCTAGTAACCTTCATGTACGGCTCGTTGTTGAAGGGTTGAATTTAATAATTATTAATGTCATATTTTTGTAGATGTCAAACCAGACTGATAGTTTCAGAAACTTACGACCTTATTTAGACAAAAAAAACTCTCCGCCATTGGTAACTTGGATGACAGTTTAATCTTATTTCAGTGGTTTCTAATATCAAATCGGCCAAAAACGATGAAATGGACTATACAATAAGTTAACAACATTAAGAACTAGCTAAAAAAACTAGATTTTCACTAATAAAATTATACTAGGTACATTCACCCGGCCTAATTTAAAACAAAATCGTCTAAGTAGTTCGGCTTATTCCTATTCCTACACGATTTTCGGGTCGATGTAGACTCATCTTGTAGTTGGCTTGAGTTTTTAATCAGGTAAATTTACGTTATCAGTTATTTCGGAAATGCTCTGTTCGTTGCTGGAGTTATTCATTTCGTTATCTATATTTTGATTTCCTGAAACTTGAGTAGGTATCGTCTTCTTGAAAATTTAAAAATCTTATATCTCCTCTGGGAGCCAAATGTTTAGTTGCAACAGTACTTTTCTTTCTGTTAGCGTATTGTATTAGAGCGTAGTCTGAATTTGCCTGTAAAAGGTCAACTTCTGCTACTAATGGATCGAACTTACTTTTTCTTGCAAATTTTTTTAACAAAACTTTGCCAGAGTCTTTGTGCCACGATGGTATTAACTGGTACTGATCGTCGTTGCTAAATAAACATACGTTCATGGGGAGTGTAATTGACTGCCGTACACAATAGACTTCTTATTGAGTGCAGACTGCAGAGCATCTGGTAAGACAGTTTCCCATTTAGTGATATCTAAGTTTCGACTTTTCAGTGCCAAATTCACTGCTTTCCATATAACCCCATTGTACCTTTCTGCTTGTCCGTTTCCTTCTGGGTTATATGGTGTCGTTCTACTTGAAGATATACCTTTAGAGTGCAAATATGTAATAAATTCTTCGGAAGTAAAACTAGTTCCACGATCAAAGTGTATGTAAGCTGGCATTCAATTACCGTTTGGCTAGATGTATTTGAACAAGGAAAAGCCCACGGAAATCTGGAAAATTCATCAATAATTGTTAACATATACGAGTTTTTTGAAGTAGTGGGAATCGGTCCTTTAAAATCAATGTTTAATCTTTCAAATGGAGCTGTTGCCTTAATTAGATGTTTATCTTCTTGCTTTTTATAAAAGTTTGATTTCAGCGCAAATTGGACATGCGGTAATTTCTTCTAATGAATATGGTAAATTTCGAATTCTAACAAAATGGTACATACGAGATAATCCAGGATGACAGATCTGAATGCAGATGAAATAACTTATTGGTGTTTAGCTTATTGCACATTCTTGATAAAGCATCTGCTGCATCATTAGCCTTTCCTGGACGATAAATTATATCATATATTTAAAACACGAAAGTTCAAATCGCCACCTAAGAATTTTTTCATTTTTAATTTTGCTTGAATGATTTGTATTAAACATAAATGAAACTGATTTTTGGTCAGTAATGAACTTAAATTGTCTTCCTAGTAAAAAATGTCTCCACTTCTTAAGTGCTTCAACACAAACATATGCTTCTTTTTTGATTGCAGAATGTCTTCGTTTAGAATCTGAAAGTGTACGTGAAAAAAAAAGCAACTGGTCTTCCAGCTTGACTCAGTGTCGCAGCGATAGCAAAGTCAGATGCATCTGTTTCAACAAAAAGAATTTCTTTATCACCGATAGTCCATAGCAGTGAATTTGCTATATCAGTTCTTAAGTCTTCAAAATCACGAACCAAGTTAGAATTTAAAGGAAATTTCTTGCAATCTATGAGACCTCTAATTTTTGTTGAAAAATTGTTAACCCATTTCGAGTAGTGTGAAAACATTCCAAGTGCCCTTTGGAGACTTTTAGAATCTTTCGGAATTGGTAAATCTAATAAAGGTTTTAATCTATCTAGATCAGGTTTCATTGTAAAATTTTCAATTGTATATCCTAAAATATTAATAGATTTTTGATTATAATGGCACTTATTTTGATTTAAAGTTAATCCGTATTTTTTAGCAGCATTTAAAAAATTTTTTAGGTTTGAGTCATGTCTTTCTTAATCTTTACCGCAAACTGTTACATCATCTAAATAAGAGTATACACCTTGTAGATTTTCTTTGTTTATAATACAATCAATAACTCTCTGGAAACATGAGATTCCATTAGTAACCCCAAAAGGAATGCGTCGGAATTGATAAAGGCATCCGTTTGCTTCAAAAGCTGTAAATAGTTTGTCCGATGGTTGAATTGGTAATTTAGGTCAATTGTGCTAAAAATTTGATGTTTTGATATCTTAGAAACGAGTGATTCAATGTTAGGCAAAGGATAAGCATCAAGTAAAGTAAATCTATTAATTGTTTCGAAATAATCGATTACCATACGACGTTTATGATTTTCATTTTTTGTTACCAAAACTTGAGCTCTCCAAGGTGATGTGCTATCTTCAATAATTTCTTCTTGAAGTAATTGTTTTATTTCTGCTTTAATAAAATTTTCATCATCTTGAGAAAATTTACGTGATTTAGTGGCAATAGGTTGACAATTTTTGGTTAAATTGGCAAATAAGAAAGGTGGATCAACTTTAGCTTCCGTTAGACAACATATGGAAAACGGCGATTTTGGTCCTCCAAATGTAATAGCTATTTGTTCATGTTGTTTCATGATATCATGACCAAATATCAAATCTGTACAGAGATTAGGTAAAACTAAAACTTTTATTTGTTGATATTTTTCTTTCTGAATCTGAAGAGACACCAAACAATAGCCTTGAGTTTTTGTTGAACATGTCATGGATGCCATAAAAACTTCACCATTAGCAGTAAAAATCTTGATTTTATTTTTAACGGCAAATTCATGATCTAGAAAAGTATTGGAGCTTCCAGTGTCTGTTAAAGCTTTTGCATTTATTAATTGTTACGTCTACTAAAGCTTTCGAAAGTGATTGAGGACTTTTCATTGACGAAGCTATTACAAAGGTAGACGCTGAAGTTGATTTAATTAGTATATTTTTGAATTTCATACACATTTTGGCCCAATGTCCGATTTTATGACAATTTTGACAAGTTGCTGCTCTTGTAGGGCACAAAGAGCGCGGATGTCTGGGGTATCCGCAGAAATAGCAAGTCTGAAGAGATTTTATTCGAGCAGCAGCAACAGTGTTGTGATCAGATAATGTTGCATTGTTTGCATAATTTGATGCTGTGTTGTACGTAACTGATTGTTTTGGAGAATCTTCTAAAGATCTGAATTTAGATATGGCATCTTCTAAAGATAAAGTGCTAAACTCTAGCAATCTTTGACGTATATCAGACCAAATATCAAATCTGTACAGAGATTAGGTAAAACTAAAACTTTTATTTGTTGATATTTTTCTTTCTGAATCTGAAGAGACACCAAACAATAGCCTTGAGTTTTTGTTGAACATGTCATGGATGCCATAAAAACTTCACCATTAGCAGTAAAAATCTTGATTTTATTTTTAACGGCAAATTCATGATCTAGAAAAGTATTGGAGCTTCCAGTGTCTGTTAAAGCTTTTGCATTTATTAATTGTTACGTCTACTAAAGCTTTCGAAAGTGATTGAGGACTTTTCATTGACGAAGCTATTACAAAGGTAGACGCTGAAGTTGATTTAATTAGTATATTTTTGAATTTCATACACATTTTGGCCCAATGTCCGATTTTATGACAATTTTGACAAGTTGCTGCTCTTGTAGGGCACAAAGAGCGCGGATGTCTGGGGTATCCGCAGAAATAGCAAGTCTGAAGAGATTTTATTCGAGCAGCAGCAACAGTGTTGTGATCAGATAATGTTGCATTGTTTGCATAATTTGATGGTGTGTTGTACGTAACTGATTGTTTTGGAGAATCTTCTAAAGATCTGAATTTAGATATGGCATCTTCTAAAGGTAAAGTGCTAAACTCTAGCAATCTTTGACGTATATCAGACCAAATATCAAATCTGTACAGAGATTAGGTAAAACTAAAACTTTTATTTGTTGATATTTTTCTTTCTGAATCTGAAGAGACACCAAACAATAGCCTTGAGTTTTTGTTGAACATGTCATGGATGCCATAAAAACTTCACCATTAGCAGTAAAAATCTTGATTTTATTTTTAACGGCAAATTCATGATCTAGAAAAGTATTGGAGCTTCCAGTGTCTGTTAAAGCTTTTGCATTTATTAATTGTTACGTCTACTATAGCTTTCGAAAGTGATTGAGGACTTTTCATTGACAAAGCTATTACAAAGGTAGACGCTGAAGTTGATTTAATTAGTATATTTTTGAATTTCATACACATTTTGGCCCAATGTCCGATTTTATGACAATTTTGACAAGTTGCTGCTCTTGTAGGGCACAAAGAGCGCGGATGTCTGGGGTATCCGCAGAAATAGCAAGTCTGAAGAGATTTTATTCGAGCAGCAGCAACAGTGTTGTGATCAGATAATGTTGCATTGTTTGCATAATTTGATGGTGTGTTGTACGTAACTGATTGTTTTGGAGAATCTTCTAAAGATCTGAATTTAGATATGGCATCTTCTAAAGATAAAGTGCTAAACTCTAGCAATCTTAGACGTATATCAGATTGAGCAAGGCCATTAATAAAAGCGTCTCGAACATAATCTAATAATAATTTTTATTCTGTTCTGCAGAAACTGATTTGAAGTTGCAATTTTTAGCCAAAAGTTTTAATTGCTGTACATATTAATCTGTAGATTCATTCATCTGTTGTTTTCTTGTAGCCAAAACATGTCTTGCGTAAATTTCATTAGAAGGTTTTACATACAATTCTTCCAAAATTTTTATAGCAGCCGTATATGTTTTCGACTCGCTTATATAATCATAAACTGTAGGTGACACTGTAGGTACAAAAGCATGTACTTATCTGAATCTTCTAGTTTGTCATTTTTAGATTTATTACTTTCTAAAAAGTTCTTGAATGTTTCGTACCAATGTTTGAATTCTTTATTTACAGTTGGGAAATCTGGATCAGCTTCAAGCTTTTCTGGTCTACAGTATTTTTCCATTTTTTTCTTTATGCGAATAAAATTGTAGTAAAATACCTTTTAGAAACTTAGGCTTTTATTCGCATAACTTGACGTTAAACAAATATAAATGACAATATATAAATAATTAATACAATAAGTTAACAACATCAAGAACTAACTAAGAACATAAACAAACTAGATTTTCACTAATAAAATTATACTACACGCAGGCAATTAAAAGTTAATTAAAATTTTTTAACAAATACTTCTTAATTCTTGACAAACTTTGCGTTTGTAGCAACCGATTATATCGTACGAATAAATTGTAGTGATGGTTAAGATAGGTTAACAGATGGTTTCAAATATTTTTTTGAAATTTTAAAAGAAAACAAGATTTGCATATTTTGACTAAATTTTTATTTACGGTACCCTTATATTTAAAGTACGTACTTTATGAACGTTAATTGTAACGGTATTTCGTTATGATATTGCATATGTTACAGTTAGGTTAAACACTTTTACTTAAAATTACAATATATGATTTCACATTTTTTAACCATTTAATTTTTTATTATTGATGTTTAACTATATTTTATTTTATAACTGCTATTTATTTGTAGCACTATTACTATTGATATATGCTTATATTTTTCAGGTTTCCTATCTGCGACAAAAAAATTGCAAACTCAGTTTAGAAAACTCTATGGAACATGTTCCTCTTGTGGACAATTTTTCTATGATAAAGTGCTATTTTTAAATCATTTTTATATTTACCACTGCTTAGTTAATTCTAAAAAATCTGTTATCTTGAGAAGGAAAAATTCTGCTACAAAACACGTTAAACTAGAAGATCTTGGTAATTTAAACGAACAGATACGATCTCACAGTGGACAAATATCCACATCTTATAATCTAAAATTACATTCTGAAACTCATTTTGGTGAAAATTTTGTAAGTTGTGAAATTTGTTTAAAACATTTTACAAAACAAAGTAGTTTAAAAAGACATATTAGAACCCACATTGGTGAAAAACCGTTTAAATGTAAAATTTGTGCAAAATGTTTCAAACAATCCGATCATTTAAAAAGACATATTAGAACTCACACTGGTGAAAAACCTTTCAAATGTGAAATTTGTTCAAAATGTTTCACACAAAAAGGTAGCTTAAAAGAGCATACTATTAGAACTCACTTCGCTAAAAAGTTATTCAAATGTGAAATTGGTTCAAAATATTACCTACAAGAAAAGGATTTGAAAAAGCATATTCAAACTCACACTGGCGAGGAACCTTTTAAATGTAAAGTTTGTTTAAAATGTTTCACAACATCCTCTAATTTAAAAAGACATATTAGAACTCACACTGGTGAAAAACCTTTCAGATGCGAAATCTGTTCAAAATGTTTCACAGAAAAAGGTAGCTTAAAAGAGCATACTATTAGAATTCACATCGGTGAAAAGCCATTTAAATGTGAAATTTGTTCTAAATGTTACTCACAAGAAAAAGATTTAAAAAAACATATTCAAATTCACATTGTCGAGAAACCTTTTAAATGTAAAATTTGTTCAAAATGTTTCATACGATCCGGTGAATTAAAACTGCATATTCGAATTCACACTGACCAAAATCCCTTTAAATGTAAAATCTGTTCAAAATGTTTTAATACTTCTGGTAATTTAAAAAGGCATATTAGAACTCACACTGGCGAAAAACCTTTTAGATGCGAAATTTGTTCTAAATGTTTCACACGAAATAGTAGCTTAAAAGAGCATATTATTAGAATTCACATCAGTGAAAAGTCATTCAAATGTAAAATTTGCTTAAAATGTTACCCACAAGAAAAGGATTTAAAAAACCATATTAAAATTCACACTGGCGAGAAACCGTTTAAATGTGAAATTTGTTCAAAATGTTTCCTACGATCCAGTAAATTAAAATTGCATATTCGAATACACACTGACGAAAAACCTTTTAAATGTAAAATTTGTTTAAAATGTTTCACACAAAAAGAACATTTAAATCGGCATACTAAAACTCACACTGGTGAAAAACCTTTCAAATGTGAAATTTGTTTAAAATGTTTCATAGATTCCGGTGATTTAAAAAAGCATATTCGAATTCACACTCGCGAAAAACTTTATAAATGAAAAATTTGTTCAAAGTGTTTCACAGAACAAGATAATTAAAAACGGCATATTAATTCCCACACTGTTGAAAAGTGAAATTTGTTTAAAATGTTTTGGTGATTTAAAAAGGCATATTAGAACTCACACTAAGAAAATATCTTTTGAATGCAGTTAATACTAATTATATGGGACTATTCGGATACAAAACTCAAATTCGATATATCGAATTTACTGGTCTCGGAATTTCTTGTGTCTCATCGTATTATTATTTATGCCGAATCGGATTTGGATAATTTAGTGAATTGTTCGGATGAATTAATGAATCCTTTCGATTTGAAATGGTACTATCTGTATAAGTAACTGGAAAACATATACATACTTAACTTATAATTATTAACAACGCAAGACAACGCAATTTTCAAATATATTGATAAAACAAAAAAATGCTGTTTCAGTAATCTGGGAAACATTATGATTCAAAGATATCCCACCAAAAACATTTTCATGTAAAATGTTGCCAAGACGAGCCCATATGACTCGCACTGTCAAAAAGTTATCAGATCTCATGTAGAGCCAAGCTTCTAACACTACACGCCCTAACTCTACAAGGCCTAACTTCACAAACTCTACACCTTAGTCAAAATATGTGGCTTGGCCATTTCGCTACATTCACATCGGCGTAAGGTGAAAAATCAATTCACTGTTCATTACTTTTGTGTTATACAATAGTTCTTGTAGTAACGAACGGCCAAGCCACATATTTTGACTAAGGTGTAGAGTCTGTGAAGTTAGGCCTTGTAGAGTTAGGGCGTGTAGTGTTAGAAGCTTGGCTCTACATGAGATCTGATAACTTTTTGACAGTGCGAGTCATATGGGCTCGTCTTGGCAACATTTTACATGAAAATGTTTTTGGTGGGATTTCATTTCTTTTTGTAAGTTGTTTGTAACAATTTTTTTTTTTTATTTATGTCTAAGACAATCGACAATCAACAAAACAAGACAATCGACGCGCTCGCTGTCAAGGACAATTTTTTTTTATTTTTAGCTACTGTGTGGACGTAAGAAGCAGGAGACGTTCGCACACTTCTATTCATTCATATTTATATGATCTGATCTGAAGTATATGTCTCTCAATATATGTCGATATGTCTCAATATATGTCGATTAAATTTTTTTTTTTTTAACAAGGAGTACCTATACATATATATATATATATATATATATCTGGGGGCACCAAGTTTTAGATTAGATTATTAGATTAGACCTCTAGCGTCATCAAAATTTAATTTAAAATTACAGGTCTCATACAAACTCCCATCCCCTAGTTTAAGGGGTTGGGGGATGAAAGTTACAAGTTTTATAATTTTTTTGTTGTTTGTGTGCTAATACTAGCTTACATACAAAATTTCAGCTTTCTAGGACATTAGGAAATACCTTAATAATTTTGATGATCATCAGTGAGTCAGTGACGAAATCAGCGTTTTTTAGATATAAATAAAATCTGAAGTATAAAAGCTAATGTAATTAAAACTTAATATGTTCAATAAGTCCGCTATTGACAATATATCCCGAAAATTTTGTTGATCTAGCATAATCCAAACCCAAGTTATGAGGGTTCAAAAAAACGACGAAGCGCTTCGAGAAAAGGTAGGTAGTGCCCGTGCGCTTCGCTTGGCTCGTCTTGGCGGGGGCACTACCGTGCCCCCAGATTTCTGCTTTCTGCCTTAGTAATTCCCATATTACCCGACGATTTTTTTGTAATATTTACGTCTACTTATTGTGACCATTGTGAGTTGCCTATATTACAACTATTCGAAAATAATCGGATAGTGGAATATTATTCCGATTATTCCCATCACTATTTATAATTTACTCTTATAATTAACAGTATACTGTAAATAAATAAATGAATTTATTATTTAACTGCGTTTTTTTAACTTCCGCTAAAAAAATAATTATTTAAGTTTTAACCGGTAAGGACCGGTAGATTACGAGAAATTTTGACAAAAAAGGAAAAAAAATTGTAAAAATAAGGTTTTTTGAGCATATTTTTTTTTTGCTATTACATCGATCAATTTTATAACCTAATCAGCTCTCAAGTGTGTTGCACTTCCAATAATATTTTTAGGTCTCAAAAAAACTATGCGTTGAATGCCGTTTTGAACATCAAAATCGAATAACGCGTTAAAAAATTACGGCTTTTTAAATATTACAAAAAAAAGTTTTTTCAACATGACTTTGAAATTTTGAGACTTCAATTTTGCACTCGGAATAACATTTTTAGAGCTCAAAAAACTGCGCCAAGTGTCATTTTAAAAATTAAAATCTGTTAATTTACATCCAATGGAGTGTCAACCAATTTGTGTAAAAAATTACTTTTTATAATTCACGTTCACAAAGTTTCTATTTCGACACTAAAAACAGTATCGAAATAGATTCATTGTAACACTGTTTTTGGTTACTTTTTGTTGTACACAATTGGTTGCACTGCACTGATTGTCAACGAAAGAGTTCAGGTAGTAAATCAAAAAGTATGTTGTACTAAATTATTAACTACATTATCAGCGTTATTTGCTAAATTCGGAATATTTTATACAAATTTGACAAACATTCAAATTTAAAATCATTAAAACTGACAAGTGTCAAAAGTGTCAAGATTGCCAACATAAATAAATATTTCCAAAAACTCTCATTTTATATATTTTTTATACTTTTAAAAGTTCATTATAAAAAATAGTATGTAACACTCGAGTTACAATGACGGTTTGTAGTACTCGTTCTTTGCGAAACTCACCGCTTCGCGGTTCGTTTCACAAACTGAACTCGTACTACGAAACCTCTGTCATTGTAACACTTGTATTACAATATACTATTGTTTAATGCATACTAGACTTTTGAGCTCAAAAACGGCAAAATACGTCACGTTGCTCTAGCTTTGCAGTTAAAATTAGCGGGAAGTTGCAAGGATGACCTTTAAGGTCAACGTCTTTTCAAATTTTTTTATAAATAATTACGGGATATTAAACACCCGAATGAAATAAATCAAGTGGTTTTAAATGTGTAGTTCTTGGGACCTCTCGATTGTTCTTCGCCTACTAATTCATATTCTAAGAGACATCTATTTAATTGGAACAATAGAATGGGCTGCCGAAGCGAGTAGACGCACATTTAGGAGCTCTTTTATTTTTGTTTATGATAATAGTGATAGTGGTGAGTAAATATTTATTTCATTATTAACTATTAACTGTATTTTACTTGTTTAGAGTTAATATTTTATTTTAATATATCCAGACTAGCGCTCCCGTCGCAGCTTTGCTTGCACATGTTTTAAGTTGACAAAATATAATGTATAAATTTAATACTTTTTTGAATAACATTATGTTTTATAATTAAAAGTATTCAAAAAGTAATAAAGTAAACTAAAAATACTTTTTTCTTATATACTTCATAATTTAGTTCTGTCAGACTTATCGGGAGTTTTGAAAAATATTAAAAAAATTACTATCATTAAAGTTATATAAAAGAAATGAACTTTTTTATGAAGCTTTAAATAAAGAGTTTATTGCTAAAAAAATTTTTACAAATGTTACACTGAATCTGAAAATAATAAAAACTAAATACTCCAAAAACTATCTTATAAACAATATAAACCATAATGACAAAAATGATATTAAACGTGAAAATAAAAAAAGCTTATTAAATTATTATAAAACTTCCTTATAAACTATATTAACTGTTCTTCCATCTGGGGCTAAAATAATTAAACCTGATGGCGAACTAGGCCACATAAAATTGACCATGGGAAAAACAGCTCTCTCTTAAATCTATTCCAGCAAATTTTAATGACTGTCCTTGCGACTTGTTTATGGTCATGGCAAAACATAAGTTTATTGGAAATTGAATACGTTTAAATTGAAAGGGATATTCTGAAGGTATCATAGGTATGCGAGGAATCAACACAGATTCACCTTTAAATTTACCAGTAATAATTGTAGCTTCAATTAAATTTCTTTGAAGCGCAGTTACCCTTAAGCGAGTACCATTACATAGTTTTGGTGAGCAGAGATTTCTTAATAACAGTATCGGAGCCCCAATTTTTAATTTTAGTCTATAAGGTGGAAATCCTGCAGGATCAAGTGTATTTAAGAATTCTACGGGGTATTGCACGGCATCATTTAATTGTATTACTGTATCGACTGATTTGTATTCCATTTCTGGTGCTTCAAACGAATTTAATGACATATTATTTATTTCAGCCGCAGTGTCATTTTTTGAAGTCAAAATAACTCGTTCACATAACCAATTATCTGATTTAAGTCTGAGATTCGCAATATCTGGATATATTTTATTTATCAAATATTGCAAATGACTTACTACTGTTCCTAACTCATTAGGCAAATCTATCTTTCCTTGAGATTCTGGGTAGACACCATTTCCTATTTCTAACAGCAGATTGGAAAAGAGTCCAGTCTCCTCTTAAATGAACACGCATTTTTTTCCTGAGAGAGAGTTTGACAGTTAGAGGCCACAAATAAGATGTTTTTATGCAGGCATTAACTTCATTAGCTCGAGTTCCTCTTGGGACAACTGGTAACGTCTGGCGAAAATCACCAGCTAAAAGTACGGTGACTCCTCCCATGAGTCTATTGCAACTTCTAATATCCATGAAAGAATTATTTAAAGCCTCAAAACCACTTTTATGTGACATTGGGCTTTCATCCCAAACAATTAGTTTGCAGTCTTGTAAAACTTTTGCAATTTTGCATTGTTTATTTATATTGCAATGCGGAGTTTGGACATCATTAAGATTCAGTGGCAGTTTGAAAGCTGAATGAGCTGTTTTTCCTCCTTCTAACAAAGTTGCAGCAATACCCGATGAGGCAGCTGCCACAGCAATTCCATGGTTGCTTCTTATTTCTGCCAAAAGTAAATTGATCAGAAATGTTTTGCCAGTTCCTCCTGAAGCATCTAAAAAAAAAATACTTTTTCAGTATTTTTTCCCATAAACTTGATGCATCCGATATATGGCAAAATATCAACATTATTGAAAATAATTCTCTCATTTTATTGGCTGAACGGCTTAACGTAGCTTCTTCCAGAGTGAAATCCCATTGTTTGTCGTCTTCTACAAGACCCAATGCTTTGCAAGCGGATTGAAATGTCGGATATTCAATACCATCTACAGTTTTTAGATGACAATACGAAATTGGACCTTGTACATGATGTAGGAGAAAGCGTAAATGGTAACATTCTATATTCTGAGGATGAATGGTATATACTCGGCCTAATGCAGAATCGTTTTTAACTCCTGGCCAACCTGTTACATCTTGACCTCGTTTTCGTCTAATAAATCTTTTATTTTGCCAAACATAGTAAGCAGGAACTTCTAAATAAAGTAGAGTTTTTGCAAATTCATCAATTTGGCATAATTCAAAGAATGCTAAAAGTGTTATTATTGGCGGATTAGCTACCCGTTCCTTCAAATTTGTAGAATTGAAATACACACGTTGACCATTTTCAATATAAACGTCAAGATTGGTTACAGTTGGATATCTGTCATGAATTTGAAATCCTAAAATTCTCCAGACCGCTTCTGAACTACTTATATATCGTCCATTTTCATAAATTTTTACTTCGTCTATCACATTTTGCTTTTCCAAAGGAAAAGCTGCTTGATCATTTCCCTTAGTAATGTATTTGCAAACATACTCACTTAATAGACTTCACGGAGCTTGTTATTTCAACATTAATATGAGCATCAAAAGTTCGCAATAAAACAGGGTTGTAAGGCACTACCCATCTATTATCTAAATCGACTAAATTAACGTTGATTGAGAAACCACCATCGTCTAATGAACGCCTTCTATATTTTGGATAGCCATCCTGACCTCTAAGAGTTTCTTTAATAAACGAAACAGGGAAACGCTTCGTACAAATACCATCCTTCATGCAAGGATTAATTTTATTTAAACTACCACATGGTCCGTGTAACATATTCGCTTTTACAATACTGTAAAGTAATGGATCTTTTTCAGGGTTTGGAATTTCAGCACATACATATTTATCTACCTCACTGGCTGAAATGCCATTTACTAACCACAGTGGTATATGTGCATAGGGCAAACCTCTTTTTTGCCATTCTATCGAGCACATATGACATTTAACTTTTCCGAATAGCTGCCCTTTTACCAATAAATTCATCAATTTCTTCACTTTAAGATTGAATACTCTTGCAATTAGGTCGTGACGGTGATGGTACTATTGTCCAGTAAAAATAGATTCTTGAATTTCTTTCCATTTTGGGTTGCAAGTGAAAGTAATGAACAAATCAGAGCTTCCATAATGCCGTACATAAGTCATACCATCTTGAGCTCGTTCATGCATATATCGAGGACCCCCCGTAAAAGAAGATGGGATTACAACTATTCTTCCTAGTTGATCAGCTTGAACGTCTTGTCTTCCTACAGCGTCTTTGAGATGCATATAATTATCTGCTCTAAGCCTCTGTTGGTTATATTTTATGTAATTTAATTTTTCTGTTTCTATTTTGGCATACATATCAACTAAGTACTGATTGAATAGTGCTCCATAATGCAATAAATAGTTACTTTCTCCTTCTCTTAACATAATTTTATATGCATAAAAACTGGCTGCAGATACTGTTTTATTCATTGCATGTTTCGTTTTAGGATCACACTGTTTGATATCTATAGAATATCGATCTTCGCCTCGACAAAACATAAGTGGATACTGCAGTGCATCATAAGCTCGATGAAGTTCACTAATGCGTCGCAGTTGATTATTGTGGCTTTGTATAACTATATCCCGCTTTTCAAACTGTTGTCCAACTATCACCAAAGCCACTTCACCCACTGATTGGGCATTATAGCGACCTTTGTGACCATTGGCAGGCTTTCTATCAGCATGTATAACAACTTGAAAATTAAATTAATTGTACTGACCCTTACTACTTGAAAGTTCATTTTTATTTGGAATAATAAAAGTAATAAAAAACTCTCTGTTTTTTATATATAACTTTCACTTTAATTAAAAAATCTTTAAAATGACATGTTTCGCTGAACTAGCATCATCAGATTGACATATTATAAAGTTACATTTTGTTTATTTGTATCTAACTATCTGATGTTGATTAGGTAATATTAAGGCTAGATTAGGTATGGAAGTAATTAGATATAACAATATTAAAGCCTAGATGTTATTAGCCCTAAGGGATTATCCTGGATGTATCTCCCTCTAAGATCAGTATAACTGTGCAATGATATAGGAAAACCAGGAAAAAACTATATCTGCTGATCTTTACAATAACTTAATATATTTGTATTACAATTATATCTTATCTATGTATAAAATGAAGACTCAATCAAAGTAAACAATTTAATAGTGGAGAATTTCTAAGATTAATTTGTTCATTAACAACTTTAAATTGTGGATCTGCTAGATGTCTTTTTATCTCAAGTTCTTCAAGGAAATCTAAATTTTGTTTTTTATTACAAATGTGTAGTATTTGGATGTTATTGTTATGTAAGAGTGAAGTTGGATGTTCAAGTAGGTGTTTTGCATAATTTGACTTATCTGGTTGTTTTAATCTATATGCTCTTAAGTGTTCATTGAATCTTATTTCAAACACAAAGAAAATTTGAAATAAGATTCAATGAACACTTAAGAGCATATAGATTAAAACAACCAGATAAGTCAAATTATGCAAAACACCTACTTGAACATCCAACTTCACTCTTACATAACAATAACATCCAAATACTACACATTTGTAATAAAAAACAAAATTTAGATTTCCTTGAAGAACTTGAGATAAAAAGACATCTAGCAGATCCACAATTTAAAGTTGTTAATGAACAAATTAATCTTAGAAATTCTCCACTATTAAATTGTTTACTTTGATTGAGTCTTCATTTTATACATAGATAAGATATAATTGTAATACAAATATATTAAGTTATTGTAAAGATTAGCAGATATAGTTTTTTCCTGGTTTTCCTATATCATTGCACAGTTATACTGATCTTAGAGGGAGATACATCCAGGATAATCCCTTAGGGCTAATAACATCTAGGCTTTAATATTGTTATATCTAATTACTTCCATACCTAATCTAGCCTTAATATTACCTAATCAACATCAGATAGTTAGATACAAATAAACAAAATGTAACTTTATAATATGTCAATCTGATGATGCTAGTTCAGCGAAACATGTCATTTTAAAGATTTTTTAATTAAAGTGAAAGTTATATATAAAAAACAGAGAGTTTTTTATTACTTTTATTATTCCAAATAAACTTGAAAATTGTCACAGTTTTGTGGAGTCTTGTCAATAGCTGTTTTTAAGTCTTTTATATATACATTTTCTCTGCGAAGCATTGTCCGAAGTTGCTTGACCAACCCTTGTTTAACACGAGGAAAGTTGGAGCATCTTAGTTGTGCTTCTTTCTCATCTTCTCCAACAAACTATATTTGCAAAAATTCATCCCTTTGGTTACTATTTGGAATTAAACTACCGTGTTAATGATAAACTTGTCCTTGAACTTTAAATGTTGGCATGAAACTACTCAACAATTTGTTTTGCACCAAAAGATGTCATTTGAAAACATCCATTATACTGCCGAATGCAATCAATGAAATGGCGATGATCTTGATGATCACCTATAAGCAAACTACATAGTAGTTCAGGTGGTTGTTTTGAAGGAGAAAGCAGTATTTTACCACAATTGCAGCACATACCAGCTGTCTCACCTTTCTATTTTAGAGCATTGCAATATTGGCATTTTTAATTCATAGCTCCAATGTAATTTTCATAATCCATATTTGGATCGTAAGTTAAACCTGAAAGAGCCTTGTTTTTCCATGGCCGTAAACGAATTTCGGTGCGAATTCCTGGATTATTTCTCTCGTATTGGTTTTGAATTGCTCTATGAATATGAGGGTTTTCAATCTGATAAACTGCTGCTGTTATCCTGTGAACTTCAGGTTTATTACATTGATAAGCTGCTGATGCAGCTCTGAGCACTTGGGGATTTTTACCTTTTTTTTGTGAAGTCGATTCTGTTGGTTGGACTAACAATTGATCAGAAAAAGGCAAATAAACGTCAAAATGTTCACTACTAATATGTCCACTTAAGCGTAACATTTTTCTTTCTTCCCTTCTCCCCTTTCCGTTTAACTCCAATTCCCTTCTTTCTTTTAACTCTTTTTTAGAAAATACCATGATGAGTTCTCCAGAGGTTAAATGTTCCGGAAGTAAAATAGATCCCCATTCGGATTTCCGGGGGGTACTCGGGGAAGTCATGATGAAAATAACATACCCAACGATCAGTCTACTAGTAGACCAACCACTAGTTCGGCCAAATTTACCCAGAAGCCAAAAAAAAAACAGACTGCATATTAACATTCACGAACATCTGCGGGTTGAATGCCAACATTAACGCAACCCACCACTATTTGCAGTCTGTGAAACCTCATGTTCTTGTTCTTACGGAAACACAGGTTTCTGGGAAAAATAGCCCGAATCATCTAAAATTTCCAAGTTACGAACTTTACCACAACTTTAAACGGCACCATGGTGTATGTGTTTACGTAAGAAGCATACTTTCCTGCTCTAGACTACCTGCACTAGAAAACAACAGAAACAACATCGTCTGGCTAAAATTAACACTTAAAGCCTCTAGCAAATTTATATGTTGTATTTATCGGCCATCAGACTATAATTGCGACGAACTACTAGACTATCTATCACAAAAGATCGACTACCTTAAAAGTGAGTGTGAGTACCCTTCTGCAGAGATAATTGTGCTTGGGGACTTTAATGTTCACCACGAAAAGTGGCTTAAGTCCAACAAAACGGACAGAGAAGGCAGGCTAACTGAAGAGTTTGCAATTAGCCATGGACTGTCCCAACTAATCGACAAGCCCACTTCCCAGAGCTGCCAATCACAGTTCTAATACTCTGGATCTTTTTCTGACTACTCACCCTGAGCAATATAATGTAAATATTCTGTCTCCCCTAGGTAACTCTGATCATGCTGTAGTAGAAGTCAAATGTCCAATCGAACCTCACCCATTCGAGGCACCACCCAAGAGAACTTTTTGGAATTTAAAAAAAGCAGATTGGGAAGGCCTTCGAGACTACTTTGCAATTTTTTCCTGGAATCCAGTGTGCTTTATTAACAAAGATCCATCGGCAGTTTGCAACAGTATAACTGAAATCATTCAGTGTGCCATGGAAGCTTACATTCCTCACTTTACCAAACGCTTAAAAGCCAAACAGAAGCCATAAAGATTGCGATGTAGCTCGGAAAGCTAAGATCAAGTCCCACAAATTATTTATACAAAATCCATCAGAAGAAACAAAACAGGATGATATAAACGCTAGAAACAGATACAACACCACTATTTCCAATTCCAAAAGTCTCTTTGACGCTCGAATGAGAGAGAAAGTAATGTCAAACCCTAATGGAAGCCGGTCCTTTTGGACTCTCGCCAAACATATTAACAACAATTTCACAACTAGTTCGTTCCCTCCACTCACAACAGATGACGGCTCAATAGTTACGTCCTCCACAGAAAAGGCAGAACTCTTTGCCAAAATAATCTCTTCGAACTCGACACTTAACCCACCGGACAACATAGAGCTACCTTCTATTCCACGGGCTCCCCACACAATGAAAAATATCATATTTAGGGTTAAGCCTATGCAGAGAGTCCTTGCGACTCTAAATACCAATAAAGCAAGCGGCCTTGATGAAATACCTGCTTTACTCTTAAAATGTTGTGCTCCTGAACTAGCGCCAGTTTTCACTGAGCTATTTCAACTATCTTATGATACTGGTATTTTTCCAGAATCCTGGAAAACTGCTCGAGTACAACCAGTCCCCAAGAAAGGCTGTAAAACCCAGCCTTCTAACTACACACCTATAGCTCTTCTATCTGTTATTAGCAAAACTATAAAGAAATACGTGAATCACGAGATCCTGAGCTACCTTGAGACAGACAACCTTTTAAGTGACAGGCAATATGGTTTTGGCCAACAAAGGTCAACAGCCGATCTACTAGCCTATGTAACTCATGTCTGGAGTGATGCCATCCACCGCTATGGGGAGACTCAAATACTATCACTAGACATCTCAAAAGAATTTGATCAAGTGTGGCATGCGGCTCTTTTGAACAAACTGCCTTCATACGGACTCTCGCAAAACCTTTGCAGATGGATATCCAACTTTCTCTCCAACAGGCACATCCAAGTTGCTGTAGAAGGACATTCTTCCAACCTCTACAAGATCAACGCTGGAGTTCCCCAAGGATCAGCTCTAGCTCCTACTCTATTCTTATTACATATTAATGATCTACTAGAAGCCACTAATAACCCGATACATGGTTTTGCAGATGATAGCAACCTACACTGTAGCAAAGCGCACAATCGTACCATACCTCTAGATATTCTGGAAGAGGTCAGAAGATCCCAACGGCTTCTCTCAATCAAGATTTGATAGTTGTAGACAAGTGGGAAAGAAAGAATCTTGTTAATTTCAACGCTTCCAAGACAAAGACATGTTGCCTGTCCAACAAGAGGTAAACATGCGACTCATTCATTACAATCAACGATCAGACACTGGTAGCGGGCGACTCCATTACGCTGGTTGGTATAACGATCTCCCAGGACTTACTATGGAACGAACATATTGCATCCATAGCAACTGCATCAGGAAAGAAATTAGGCTTTCTGTTTAGAGCACTGAAATATTTTTCTCCACGACCATTAATGAATGTAATAATTCCGACTTCATTTTTAATAATAGAAAGTGTTCATTCTCACTCTTGAGATAGAATATTCATTCTGATACACTTGCTTTTTATGTGTTTTGCATGTATTTCTATTCTATAACTAGTGACGGAATAACATTCTGTAATTGCTCAAAAAAAAACATAGATTGCCCTGCGAATTTCAAAACTGTCACTCAGTTTGTCAGTGCGACGTTCTAATTGTTTTGCTACATATTTCAATTTAAATAAACAGAATTATTACATGGTCGTGGAGAAAATACAGTCTGTTACACGGTTAGAATGAAAATTCGATTACTCTTGGTTCCTCTCGCTCGCTACGCTCGCGTTCGGAATTCTCCACTCGTATCGAATTTTCATTCTAACCTTGTTACAGAATATACTATTCTCCATCCAACTTAGCTACTCTTTACAAATACGGCCTAATCTTGAATTCTGCTTGATTGTATGGGGTTCGGCGGCTCCGTTAAGGCTCGGAGTTCTTGATGCAATACAGAGAAGAGCAGTTCGACTAATAAACGACACCAGTATCACCAAAAACCTAGCCCCATTATCCCACCGAAGAGCAGTGGCTGATCTTTCCTTGTTTTACCGATACATAAACGGATTTTGCTCAGAAGAACTCCGCTCTATAATGCCTCCACTTGCCAGACAAGCCAGAGCAACGCGACGTGCCAACTCCATGCACCCTTATACTGTTCAATGCCCGACATCGAGAACGGATCGATTCGATCGTTCCTTCATCCCCAGGGTCTCCAGATTGTGGAACTCCTTACCTTCCCACGTCTTCCCCACTCATCCTAACTTGCAGGCCTTTAAATGCCAAATTAATAAATTGTCTCTTCTGCCCCAATAGATGTTCTCGGTACATTTGTATTTAGGTCTATACCTACGAGGACATCCTTAATAAAAAAACATAAAAAGCATTCGACGGTAGATGGAGTAACTGTACATAAATGTACCATTTTAACAATTATAATAAATTTCAAATAAAAAGGGAAAAATCCTACCAGCGGCTGTTAATTTGCAATATCCACCATAGACTGAATGACGACTCATTTCAAGCAAATATTCCTCACAATTTGAAAAATTGTCTCCGTTCGAATTATAAAACAATATGGAAAACTCACTCCAATTTTCAACAACATATTAAACGATACTTATTCGTACATCGGTACACCTTTCTTAGGTATTAAACATGAGAAATGAAAGTGATCGAAATAGACAGGCACCATCTCCAATAATTGGAACAATGGTATGTGGTTTCATTATTTCATTGACGTTTATGTGCTCAACAGACATTGTGTCATTAATAATTTAATATTTTTTGATAATTAAACACTTTCTTGTGTCCATATACAATATTTTGTTCTAATAAATTATTTGTCTGGTGTAAAGAATTGTTTGACACCTCAACTGATGAGTTCAAGTCTAACAATTCTGTTGACGAAACAAATGATTTGTGATCAAGTTTTGTTGTGAAAAAATGACATTCGCCTACTTAAAATTGCAGCGCCACACAAAATCTGAACTACGCCTACGGGAGGCTGTCAGAGTATTTTTAATACTAATGTCAACAGCAAGGAACACAAAAATTAATAATTATTATAAATAATAGTAAAAACAAACAGTTATAAAACATATGAATTCTTGTCTCCAATAAAATGATCACTACAAATACAATCGTATGGCTTGGGAACCCACTGTGATCCATCAGCGCTAAAAAATCACGTGTAGGTATACAAAATGTTAGGACAGTATGTGTAATCTTTTTTTTTATTTAAATTCAAGCATTTATTATATATTATATTTTTTCATCACAGAATCCCTACAAAATTATTAACTTTTATTAAACTTAAAAATTTTGAAAAGGTTTTCAATTCTTTGAATTATTTGTTATCGATAAAATTAAGGTTGTCATAGACAAATTAAGTGTTTTTAAATGTCAAAAATTAAAAGTTAATTGTCTTCCCTAAAGCCACGAAGTATAGAATACTTATAGCTGAGTTGCTAGGCAACACATTACAGTAGTACATGATACCGTAATGTTTTACTTACCGGCGCCGAATTGATAATAGGGAAGTTTATTTACTGGACAGGATGAAATAAAAATTCTTTCCTCTGAGAGCTAAGTTGGCGTGCGCTGCCCATAGACAAATTATTATCTATTATCTCTGGATTATGTATTATAGCACGACTTACTTTAGCCTTTTAACTGCAGCTATCCACTGATTCCGTTGATTTCATTTCCATGCTGCAGTCGGTAATTTATAAAATTTGGACTTACTTTTTATGCTAGTATTTTTACAATTTACAACACAACAACTCTGGTGTCTCATTTTTTATTTAATTTATAAAAATTAAAATAAATACTTTGACATGTACTTGCTTACAATTTTAGTAATAATAGTCTCCCGTAACGCCGAAAGTAACCACTGCGAACGCTTCAGTCGATTTAATATTTCCTCTACCATGGCTTCACTCGGAGGGAATACCAATAGTTTTAACTCATCTTGATGATTATAAGTTAATATTTAAAGCTAAATGTTTTCTCATTACTTAGTAGAGTATTATCTCTATGTATGTATGTAGGTATATTATGTCAACTTTAAACTTGCACGGGCTAAGCCACGACCGGAGGTCGGTATACATTTTTTTAAACAAAGTAAAAATATCTTTAAACGTATTAAAACAAATAATATCAAGTGAATTTTAGTTAGTAACAGTGAAATAACCCCAAATATTTTAGTTAATTTTTTGTATAATGTAATTAAAACGACACCTGTGACTCCAATGAGTGAGTACCTACACGTAACATTATTTTTAATTAAATATTGCATATTTTAATTAAAAATCCGTATTATAATATATTAAAATTTATTTAAAACGATAGTGTTTTCCCTTGTTTTATATGAATATTCTTTTACTTTAACAACTATTTATGATAGAACCATACCAATCGAACTGTCAACTATCAAATTTGACATTTTCGAACAATTTTATAATGTTCTAAATTTTTGTCCAATTCCACCTGTTAAGATTATAATTTCGCAAAATCATTTTTTAGCACATCTCTACATTATAGCATGAACTTTAAATATAAAACCTCAGGGAGGAGGATTTAAAACAGAAAAGTGCGTCCGGAATGGCTGTTGCATATGGCGGATGACTGTTTCCGTCAGTGGCGCGTGTATTGAGACAGATATAAAATCAAATACGCAGATTTAAAAAGTAGTTTATTAAAAATCCAAAAAAAAATCTGTTTTAATAATAATATACATATTATTTGTAGCTTATTCTTTAAGTTCTAAATGACTTAAATTCTTGGTTTATCTACAGAATTAAATTTTTATAAAAAAGAATAGGTAGTGTTTTATATATTTACTTAACACTAATAAAATTTTATTCGAATTATAACAATTTATTAAAAACATCCAATATAAATCGATTAATAATTTGAAACTAGTTAAATAAAGTTAAATATAGCAGAAATAAAAAACTGTTACAAACATATATCTTTATTGGCCTTTAAATAAAAGTAGTTTCGTGTACATGCTTCTTATGCTTTCATCTTTTATATAGTTTTTACAAATATAATTTATCCTTGTGTTTAAAAAACAATTACAAACCAATTTTATTAATTGGATGTGATGGTTCTTTAAACCATTTTTATCGTGATTTTGCATGCTGTGAAATACGTTTTTGTATTAAAAATATTTTAAAATTTGTACCACGATTTTTTGTTTATTTATTTTATTATTTGAAACTTGAAAAACCCGCATAAGTTTTTCTGTCTGTTTACAAATCCTAATGACATCCTCACTTGGATAGCATAAAGCCCCCCCGAATTTTTTTGCAATGAGTGATCCCAAAAAATTCTCTTTATCACCGTATAGTAAGGTAATGCAGTCTTCACATTTGATTTTGTTTCCTAGTTTGAAACTAAAAAAACCTGACACATATATAATTACTTCAGAACTATTAGTCCACCGCGCACAACACTTTTTTTTAAATGATTAATACATACTTGAAACTTTGTGTATAGCTTCCTATACACAACCTATACGTAACCTCGAAAATTCGAAATTTACGGTTACGTTTTTTAATATATATATATATATATATATATATATATATTGTTATGGTAATACTTCTTCTTAGCTCCTGCTATTGGGTCTGGGTTCCTTCTTGTTTCTTCTAATCTTTTAATATAAACCAATTTTCAATTTTAATTCAAACTTTTATTTAACTATTACTTTAAAATGACAAATCTTTCAAAATTAAATTCAATTCATTTCCAAATCAATCAACAAATCAATAATCGTCTCTATGGCATTTTCCTTCATTATATACATCAAAAAAAATAATAGTCACTGGTCTATGTCGTCACACTATACAGTAAGATATTTTATTTACACAATAGACACAGTGATTCCATAACAAATCCCCACAATTAAAAAAATTAAAATTTTCTCCAAAGACATATTTTAATTTTTTAAATTTTACTTTTAAATTATTATTATTATTATTTTTTTATATAACCTTTTTATTCAGTGTTCCTTTACATTTTGTTTTAACCAATTTATAACAATTTTATTTATTTATTTTGTATTTTTTTTTATCCCTTTCTGATATTTCCCCATTATTTATTTTCATCAATAATTTTAATGTTAATTTTAATTTTATTTTAATCTTATTTACTTTTATTTAACTATTTTAAATTTTTTTTTTTTTTTTTCTCTTTTTATAATTATACATTATATCCTTCCAAATCTTCTTTAATCTTGTTTTAATCTTATTACATATTTCAAAATAATTTATATCCTCATCTTCGTACGTTTTCTTCTTACATTTTCTTTTATTCTCATTATCATAATTAATTTCAGTTTTATATTTAATTTTATTAATATAATAATATACTTCATTTTTATATTTCTTTTCATCAACTTCATATATTGCTTCTTTATTTTTGTAATATTTATCTTTATCATTCTTCTTATTATAATCATATTCATCATTTAATTTTAAACTCATATTTTCATATTCTTTTTTCATTTTGTCTTTATAAGTAACATATCCTTTATAATAATTATTTTTAATTTTTTCTTCTTGTACATTTTCTTTATGACAAATAAATTCTTCATATTTTCCCGTAGGTTTATTTCTATTTTCATTTATATTTGTATCATAATCTACCTCCTTAAATCCCTATTTCAATTGGTCTACTTCTTTTTGTATTTTAATATTTTCTTCTTTAAAAATATTTGTCATTTCATTTATAATATCTACTTTCATATTGTTAATATCCATTTTCACTTCATCTTTCAATTTCTGAATATCCACTTGCATAGTTAATATTTTACCATTTACTTTGTCCATTTCAGCTTTCATTTTATTTTTATTACTCCTCATTTCTTCTTGTAAATTCCTGGTATTTTCATCCATTTTTCTACTATTTTCATCCATTTTTCTACTATTTTCATCCATTTTTCTATTAGTTTCATCTAATTTTTGATCCATTTTATTTTCCATTTTTCTACTATTTTCATCCATTTTTCTATTATTTTCATCAAATTTTTCGTCCATTTTTCTATTATTTTCATCAAATTTATTTTCCAAAAATTTAAACATTCTCTCCATATCTGTTTCTTGATGTGGTTTTGAACTAGTAGCATCTCCTATCACATCTACATTTACCACTTGAATACTTGTGTTTTCTTCTCCTTCTGAAAATCCATCATTTTCTGTTATACCAATATTTTCTATTATTTCATCTACATCCTGTCTTATACCCTTATGTCCTTTGTGTTTCATGCCTATTTTCACTGTATTCTTGTATTTCATCCTCTCTCCTTCTATTTCTTCTATTTTGTCTTGTATCCATTTTATTTAAGTATTTTTTTAATTATTTAAAATGTTAATTTGTTATATTTATTGAATTTATATGTTGATTTTTAAATAATTTTACTTTTAAAATTAATGTTTAATTTTTAATTAAATTCTCCCCACAAATCACTGCTCTATTATGTAAATCAAATATCTCACCTTTCTGTCAGTCCTATTTGTCAAATTTCTTGTCTTCTCTTATTCTTCCAGTTTCCAGGTTTTCTCGCAGTGGATTCTTGTAGTCGGGTCTGGTATTGGATCTTGTAGTTGGGCTTGTATTCGGTTTTGTAGTGGATTCTTGTAGTCGGATTCTTGTTGTCGGGTCTTGTAGTTGAGATGGCCCCACGTTGGGCGCCAAATTGTTATGGTAATACTTCTTCTTAGCTCCTGCTATTGGGTCTGGGTTCCTTCTTGTTTCTTCTAATCTTTTAATATAAACCAATTTTCAATTTAATTCAAACTTTTATTTAACTATTACTTTAAAATGACAAATCTTTCAAAATTAAATTCAATTCATTTCCAAATCAATCAACAAATCAATAATCGTCTCTATGGCATTTTCCTTCATTATATACATAAAAAAAAATAATAGTCACTGGTCTATGTCGTCACACTATACAGTAAGATATTTTATTTACACAATAGACACAGTGATTCCATAACAATATATATTGAAATGGATCCTCCCTCAGGAACACCCTTTTTCAATAAAATTATCGGTCGTGGATTCAAGAATTTTTAAATTGATTGTCCTAAAAATAAAGTACAAAATTATAAATATAAAAAATAATTCTTTCTAAATCTTTCTAAATCTTTCTTCTTCCGTTTTTCCACTCTTTCTCTATATCTTTCTCTTCCAACTACTTTCCAACTCCTTCTTGCTGCTGCCTTTCCATCTATTTAATACCTTTCTGCTGCTCAACTCTTTCTCTATACCTTCTTTTTTTACAATCTTCCAACTCTGACCTCTCTGTATCGTCTTATCCAATTCCAATTACCTTTTTATTTATTTATTTATTATTTATAAACTCTTCTTATTTTAATTTAAATTTCAATATTTAATTTTTTACAATTTTATTTCATCTGACTTTTACAAAATTAACTCAATGACAATCTAATCAATAATAATAATAATCCCCATCCATCAAACAATCTCTAAACTAAACAAAAACAATCAAGATACCAAAAAATACTTAACCTGGACAACCAATTCAAAAATCATGACCACGTTCCAACATTTCATTGAAAGAACGTGCACCACGAAGAAAAATCCATATCAATTTCCCCCAAATTTGATTTGACTTGGTGAATTACTTCACCTTGCCAAATCAAATTTCCTTTCAGTAGGAAATTTTTCTTCACCATCAGTTGTCAAGCTTTTAATTTAGAATATTTTAATTTTACTATAAAATAAACTACCCCTAGCATATCAATTCCCATCACTATATCTAATTTTAACTTCTTCTTTTATTTCTATTTTTTTTTATTCCCCCTTCTTAACTTTTATCAAAATATAATTTTTTTAAAGTTTTAGATTTGTTCCCCCGCTTTTGGAATTTCCCTATACATATACATTTTATAGACCTCCCCTTTCCTAATATTTTCCTACATATAATTTTTATAAATTTTGTAACCTTAACCCTTTCCTGATATTTCCCTATATATAACTTCTTTCTAAATTTAAATACCTTTCCCCTTTCCTGATATTTCCCACGATACAAACTTTTAATAAATTTAAAATGCTTTCCCCTTTCCTGATATTTCCCTCGATACAAACTTTTTATAAATTTAAATTTCTTTCCCCGTTCTTGATACTTCCCTGTATATAACTTTCTGATAAATTTAAATACTTTGCCTCTTTCCTGATATTTCCCTTGATACAAACTTTTTATAAATTTAAATTCTTTCCCCGTTCTTGATACTTCCCTGTATATAACTTTCTGATAAATTTAAATACTTTGCCTCTTTCCTGGTATTTCCCTCGATATAACTTTTTCCTAAATTTAGATTGAACAAAATTCCCCCAGAAATAACTCAAAAACATCTTCTTAAATTTTTCAAATACAAATATTTCATCTTTACTGGCAAAACATATCAATGCCTGCCCATCTAACATCTCACGCAGGTATTTTCTTAATTCTTCATGATCTTCACACCATTTTAACTTATTTTTCACTATTCTTATGAACATTTTTAGATGAATCTTATTAATATTTCCATTAATTTTATGTTCACTTTTAATTATTCCCATATTAGTTTGATTTTTACTTATATTTTCGTTTTTCAGTTCTTCTAATAACATTTCCCGTTCTTTTTCTTGAACTACCTTTATTTCTTCTACTTTTTCTTCCATCTCACTTATTTTCTTTATTGTATTTTTTATTTCTTCTATTACATTTTTCTTTTCCACATTCTCTTGTTTTATAATCTTTTCTAAATCATTAAATTTTCTATTTGTATTAGTATTGATTTCTTTGATTTCATCTTTACATTCTTTTATTTCATCTTTACATTCCTTGTTAATAATCGTTTTAATTTTTACTTCTTGTAACTCCTCTATTTCCGTTATTCTCGCTATTATTTCAGTTCTTATTTCTTTCTTTGTTTCTTCCAATTTTTGTTTATTTATTTCCATTTGTTTCTTCATCTCATTTTTGAAATGGATCCTCCTTCCGGAACACCCTTTTTCAATAAAATTATCAGTCGTGGATTCAAGATTTCCAAATAAGTTGTCCTAAAATAAATTACAACAAAAATATAAATATAAAATTTCTTTTCTTCCTCTTCTTTCTACTCTACTTCCTTTTTCTGTTCTTCAACCCTTTCTGTATACCTTCAAATTTCTGATTTCTTCCTATTCGCTGCTTCTTCCTGCTCCAATACTTTCTATTTCTTGCCTTTTATCTCCTCCTACCAATTTCCAGCCCTGACCTCACTGCTTTTCTGTACCTGCTATCTTCTCTGGTTTATGTCCAAGAATTTTATTTTTACTTATTTATAAACTCTTCTTATGATATTTTTCTTCTAGTCTTTTTATTTTAATTTAAGTATTAATATTCATTCTATTATTAATCAAGTTCTATAAAAATTTTAACTTTATTTATTTTACTGACTTTTTCAAAAATTACAATCCTTGACAATCTAATCAATAATAATTATCCTAACAACATAACATCTATAAACTAAACAAATCCAATATAAAAAAAAATACTTAATCAAGACAACCGATTTAAAAATCATGACCACGTTCCAACACTTTATTGAAAGAACATGCACCACGAAGAAAAATCCATATCAATTTCCCCCAAATTTGATTTGACTTGGTGAATTACTTCACCTTGCCAAATCAAATTTCCTTTCAGTAGGAAATTTTTCTTCACCATCAGTTGTCAAGCTTTTAATTTAGAATATTTTAATTTTACTATAAAATACACTACCCCTAGCATATCCATTCCCATCACTATATCTAATTTTAACTTCTTCTTTTATTTCATTTTTTTTTTATTCCCCCTTCTTAACTTTTATCAAAATATAATTTTTTTAAAGTTTTAGATTTGTTCCCCCGCTTTTGGAATTTCCCTATACATATAAATTTTATAGACCTCCCCTTTCCTAATATTTTCCTACATATAATTTTTATAAATTTTGTAACCTTAACCCTTTCCTGATATTTCCCTATATATAACTTCTTTCTAAATTTAAATACCTTCCCCCTTTCCTGATATTTCCCACGATACAAACTTTTAATAAATTTAAATTGCTTTCCCCTTTCCTGATATTTCCCTCGATACAAACTTTTTATAAATTTAAATTTCTTTCCCCGTTCTTGATACTTCCCTGTATATAACTTTCTGATAAATTTAAATACTTTGCCTCTTTCCTGATATTTCCCTTGATACAAACTTTTTATAAATTTAAATTCTTTCCCCGTTCTTGATACGCAGGTATTTTCTTAATTCTTCATGATCTTCACACCATTTTAACTTATTTTTCACTATTCTTATGAACATTTTTAGATGAATCTTATTAATATTTCCATTAATTTTATGTTCACTTTTAATTATTCCCATATTAGTTTGATTTTTACTTATATTTTCGTTTTTCAGTTCTTCTAATAACATTTCCCGTTCTTTTTCTTGAACTACCTTTATTTCTTCTACTTTTTCTTCCACCTCACTTATTTTCTTTATTGTATTTTGCATTTCTTCTATTACATTTTTCTTTTCCACATTCTCTTGTTTTATAATCTTTTCTAAATCATTAAATTTTCTATTTGTATTAGTATTGATTTCTTTGATTTCATCTTTACATTCTTTTATTTCATCTTTACATTCCTTGTTAATAATCGTTTTAATTTTTACTTTTTGTAACTCCTCTATTTCCGTTATTCTCGCTATTATTTCAGTTCTTATTTCTTTCTTTGTTTCTTCCAATTTTTGTTTATTTATTTCCATTTGTTTCTTCATCTCATTTTTGAATTCTTCTTTTATTTCTTTTTTTATAGAATTCATATTCTTGTTTATGTCTTTTTTCATTGTTTCCATATTTAAATTTATTGCTTCAGTATTTCTGTTATTTGCATCAATAATTTTGGTCCTTTCTTTTATTTCTTTTTTCATAGAATCCATATTATTGTTCATGTCTTGTTTTATTTCTTTATTTTCTTTTTTCATAGAATCCATTTTCTTACACATTGCTTCATTGTTTTTGTTGATATTTTTTAACATTTCCATCATTTGTTCCCATGATGAATCCCTTCTATCTCCTATTTTACTATCCTGATTACCCTGATTATCCTGAATATCCTGAATACCCTGCCTATCCTGAAACTCCTCCTGACTCTCCTGATTATCAATATTATCCCCTTGATCCCCTTGCTCTAACATTCTATCTGTAATAACCTTTCCCCCTCTTAATTTCATACAACTATTTATAATTTATCTAATCTTTCACTCCGAATCACACACTTTGTTTTTAATAAAGCAAGCTTGACACCTAATAGTTAAGAAAAATCTCTTACCCTCAGTGCCGAAGCAGCCACACGTTCTGGGCGCCAATTGAAATGGATCCTCCCTCAGGAACACCCTTTTTCAATAAAATTATCGGTCGTGGATTCAAGAATTTTTAAATTGATTGTCCTAAAAATAAAGTACAAAATTATAAATATAAAAAATAATTCTTTCTAAATCTTTCTAAATCTTTCTTCTTCCGTTTTTCCACTCTTTCTCTATATCTTCCTCTTCCAACTACTTTCCAACTCCTTCTTGCTGCTGCCTTTCCATCTATTTAATACCTTTCTGCTGCTCAACTCTTCCTCTATACCTTCTTTTTTTACAATCTTCCAACTCTGACCTCTCTGTATCCTCTTATCCAATTCCAATTACCTTTTTATTTATTTATTTTTTATTTATAAACTCTTCTTATTTTAATTTAAATTTCAATATTTAATTTTTTACAATTTTATTTCATCTGACTTTTACAAAATTAACTCAATGACAATCTAATCAATAATAATAATAATCCCCATCCATCAAACAATCTCTAAACTAAACAAAAACAATCAAGATACCAAAAAATACTTAACCTGGACAACCAATTCAAAAATCATGACCACGTTCCAACATTTCATTGAAAGAACGTGCACCACGAAGAAAAATCCATATCAATATATATATATATATATATATATAATAATTAAAAAAGTCATATCACGTTCAAAACAGTAATTAAATAAAAAAATAGATATATACTTAGGTACACATATATACACATACATACATATAAATACATATACATACATATACATACATATACATACATACACATACATACACATATACATACACATACATACATATACATACATACATATATACACATATATACATATATACATACATAAACACACATATATATATATATATACACATATAAATACATACATAAATACACATATATACTGTACAAAAAGTAATGATAAAATGTTTATAGATCATAAATTTATTAATAAGGTTACTTGTTTATTAAGGTCTACTGATATTTTTACAAGAAGTTATATTTTGTCCAATAAATTGCAGTAAATGTTGCTTAACTGTCCAGTGTCTGTTTTGTAATTTAAAGTATTTTTGTTTTTGTTTTTTTTTGTTTTTGTTTATGTGATACATAACCGCAGACATGCATGTTTCTGGCTCATTCTTACTCGTAATCCTATGATCCTTTTGCGTACATGCCCGTTAATTTACCCCTTTTGTTTATCATAAATACGCATACTTGGCACCCTTTGTGTTTCACATCCTGGGCTTGGAACGACTCAAACACAATGAGTCTGTTTCGCCAACGTGGCGACGCTGGTTGCTAGCCGAAAACCCATTGGCACAGCTGGCCGAAAGCACAAAATGGCGATAGGACTCCTGTGTGAGCGTTCGTTGTTTTTGTATTTCTTGACACATGTTTCCCCAACATCCTTTGCTCCCAAGTACCTAACACTTTTGCTAGCCAAGTGCAATACTCTTCTTGGTTATGCCGCACTGATGACGGCTAATGAGCCAGAAACATGCATGTCTGCGGTTACCATTCTTACTCGTAATCCTATGATCCTTTTGCGTACATGCCCGTTAATTTACCCCTTTTGTTTATCATAAATACGCATACTTGGCACCCTTTGTATATATATATATATATATATATATATAATATATATATATATATATATATATATATATATATATATATATATATATATATATATATATATATATATATATATATATATATATATATATATTGAGACGATATAAGGTAGTTTGCTATAATTAATAAAATAAATTTAAATAAAGTTATGATGAGTAATTAAACGAGGACATTTTTGATCTCAGGGTAGAATACAAAGCCATACATTCAGTATAAGTTTGTTCAATTTCTGTTAATATTTAAGTTTTTGTTTTCTTTCTTCTTTCCTGAAAAAGGAAATAAATATAAGTTGATAGAATATCAAATGTGATTTTTAAAACATATCTATTTGTAAAAAAAATAGCATATATTTGTTTGTTATAGTTTAAATTTAAATGATTTTTCTTTGAAATAAAATAAGAAAATTAAATATTTAAAAAAAAAGGATTTTATATAAATTTATAATGATACATATTGTTGTTTTATAATAATTTAAATTAAGGAATCATATTTAAATAGAATAAGAAAGTTGTGTGTGAAAATATCAATGCTAAAGACATATATTTTTTAAATAAAGAATAATTTAAATCATGTATTAAATTAGAACTCACTTACGTTTACAATAATCAATATTGGAATTTCAAAGCATCATATTTGTTTTTATAGAATTGATTTTGATGAAAATGAAAAATCGTAGGTAGTCGAAGTTTGTTGACTTTTTCAATTGTCAGTTGTTGATTTTGTAATCGCTCTCTTGTTTTTTGGTTGTTGAGGAGGAAAGACGTATTAAATTTTGTTCTGTTTTAAAAATTGAGTTTTTATTAAAAAAGATAGAAATAATAGAGTATAATTAATATAAAAAAATAGCGAATATAAAGAAGAAGTAATTGAGTACATATGGTAAGCAGAAAATTAGATTTATATAAAAATAAAGTCCAGAAATATCAGAGCGGAGCTGCAGATTGTACGAGACACTTTATACGTAAATTTAGAAGAGAATTGTAGCAGATAATAAGTTAAAGTACTTGAATTTACTTACCATTAGAGCAGTGGATAGAGTTAGCTGATTATCCAGAGATTTTTGATGAAATTTTTAATGGTTATGGAGATAATCATATTTAAATCCAGGTTTGGAGTCATCTAAATGTTAAAGAAGTTCTACGAGAAACTGGTATAAGTTCTTTCTTTATTAACAATAAAAAACTTTTTGTGTTTTATTCTTAATATTGTATGAACATTTTCACTATTTCACTAATCACTATTTCCTTAGTATATAAGTTTATTTCTGTTGTTTTAAATTGTAATAATTATCAGATTTTTCATTTTCATTTTGTTTAATAAGTCAAGTTTTTAAACATTCGTTTAATTTTCAATTGCTTGTAAAAAAAGTTAGGTTATAGGTTTTTTCCTCTTTCTAAATTCGCAACGAAATCATATCATTTGGTACATAAGAGTAGTAAATTTTTATGTTTATACAATAGTATATAATTTATTTAAACTAGCATTGAATTCTGCATTCAGAAACCTTTTACTTCTATACAGGAGGTCATGAAAGATGGATGAACTATGATTCGTACAATGCATATGGTTAGTTAAAATGTTGGTTATTCTAGCAATAGTGATATTTTTGCTTGATGTATCTTTTATCATTGAAGTAGTATAATCTATATCTGCTAAAAGTCTTTTAATAGAAATGTCTTTATTTATAATAGGTTCAATACTGAACTTTGGACCTAATGAAAGAAAACATAAAATATCTTTAGGAATGTCAATGTTAGTTAAATTTTTAATCCAATGTGGTTTGGTTTGAAGATTTAGTTGTTGTTGCTTTGAGGTTATATCCAGAGAGATGCGCGTTAGCAGAACATATTAATAAAACACAACATCAGATGGACTACGATTCTACTAGAATTTTAGATATTGAACCCAACTACACTAAGAGAGACTTTTCCTAGAAATGGCTTGGATCCACCAAGAACAAAACTGCATTAATAAGAAAACATATATAAAACACCTAAGTGAAATTTATTCATACTTATTAAATTACGAGGTCAATAAATCATCAATTAACGCTAACAGCATACTACCAGATATTTAAATACAAAGAATAGTATGTCAATGAATTTGATAATTCTTTAAGAAGTAGAATTTTGATTTGTTGAATTTGTTAATGACTAAAAAACTTCAAACAATACACTAATGAAACACTCAATCATTATTTCCTAGTTATATAATTTCTCCACCAAATGTATTTTCATGTTTTATGTTGTTTATCTCGATTTCTAAGATTGGTACATAATAATACAATAATCTTAAAGTGATTGTAATTTCATCATTACTAACTGAGTGTACTGAGAGGGCATACAGCAAAAGGCCAACCTTGATAACGAACTGACGTCTGTCTAACATAATAAAAGAAGAATTGTTCTAACCTTAATTTGTACCGGCCGAAGTACGACCTAAGAATTTTAAACATGGTGAATTTGATTGATAATTTTTAATTAACTTTTAATATTTTATTGTGATTAAGTAATCCGGAAACTTATTATGTGTTTTTAATCATTTTATTATACTAAGCTTCAACTGTATTAGATAGTTTTGTTATTCATGACGATCACTCATCATATTTTAACATCATTGTGTAACATCCTCAAAAAAGATGTAAGTTATTGCACATTGTAATTAATTAATGTTTAACTAACACACCACACTTTATAGAATCCCTGATGATGGAAATCAGTTAATAAAATTTCCGAAAGCTTGGAGACATCTGTACAGAGTTTTCTTTACACAAAATGGCGATAGGACTCCTGTGTGAGCTTTCGTTGTTTTTGTGTTTTTATGTTTCTTTACACATGTTTCCCCAACATCCTTTGCTCCCAAGTACCCAACACTTTTGCTAGCCAAGTGCAATGCCCTACTTGGTTATGCCGCACTGATGACGGCTAATGAGCCAGAAACATGCATGTCTGCGGTTACCATTCTTACTCGTAATCCTATGATTCTTTTTGCGTACATGCCCAATAATTTTCCCCTTTTGTTTATATTAATACGCATTTTCTTGGCACTTTGTTTATTTCATATCCTGGGCTTAGAACGACTCAAACACAATGAGTCCGTTTCGCCAACGTTGCGACGCTAGTTGCTAGCCGAAAACCCATTGGCACAGCTGGCCGAAAGCACAAAATGGCGATAGGACTCCTGTGTGAGCTTTCGTTGTTTTTGTGTTTTTATGTTTCTTTACACATGTTTCCCCAACATCCTTTGCTCCCAAGTACCCAACACTTTTGCTAGCCAAGTGCAATGCCCTACTTGGTTATGCCGCACTGATGACGGCTAATGAGCCAGAAACATGCATGTCTGCGGTTACCATTCTTACTCGTAATCCTATGATTCTTTTTGCGTACATGCCCAATAATTTTCCCCTTTTGTTTATATTAATACGCATTTTCTTGGCACTTTGTTTATTTCATATCCTGGGCTTAGAACGACTCAAACACAATGAGTCCGTTTCGCCAACGTTGCGACGCTAGTTGCTAGCCGAAAACCCATTGGCACAGCTGGCCGAAAGCACAAAATGGCGATAGGACTCCTGTGTGAGCTTTCGTTGTTTTTGTGTTTTTATGTTTCTTTACACATGTTTCCCCAACATCCTTTGCTCCCAAGTACCCAACACTTTTGCTAGCCAAGTGCAATGCCCTACTTGGTTATGCCGCACTGATGACGGCTAATGAGCCAGAAACATGCATGTCTGCGGTTACCATTCTTACTCGTAATCCTATGATTCTTTTTGCGTACATGCCCAATAATTTTCCCCTTTTGTTTATATTAATACGCATTTTCTTGGCACTTTGTTTATTTCATATCCTGGGCTTAGAACGACTCAAACACAATGAGTCCGTTTCGCCAACGTTGCGACGCTAGTTGCTAGCCGAAAACCCATTGGCACAGCTGGCCGAAAGCACAAAATGGCGATAGGACTCCTGTGTGAGCTTTCGTTGTTTTTGTGTTTTTATGTTTCTTTACACATGTTTCCCCAACATCCTTTGCTCCCAAGTACCCAACACTTTTGCTAGCCAAGTGCAATGCTGCAATGCCCTACTTGGTTATGCCGCACTGATGACGGCTAATGAGCCAGAAACATGCATGTCTGCGGTTACCATTCTTACTCGTAATCCTATGATTCTTTTTGCGTACATGCCCAATAATTTTCCCCTTTTGTTTATATTAATACGCATTTTCTTGGCACTTTGTTTATTTCATATCCTGGGCTTAGAACGACTCAAACACAATGAGTCCGTTTCGCCAACGTTGCGACGCTAGTTGCTAGCCGAAAACCCATTGGCACAGCTGGCCGAAAGCACAAAATGGCGATAGGACTCCTGTGTGAGCTTTCGTTGTTTTTGTGTTTTTATGTTTCTTTACACATGTTTCCCCAACATCCTTTGCTCCCAAGTACCCAACACTTTTGCTAGCCAAGTGCAATGCCCTACTTGGTTATGCCGCACTGATGACGGCTAATGAGCCAGAAACATGCATGTCTGCGGTTACCATTCTTACTCGTAATCCTATGATTCTTTTTGCGTACATGCCCAATAATTTTCCCCTTTTGTATATATATATATATATATATAACGTGAAGTCAATCGTGGAGTTGCAGTCAACGTTTGGCCAAGGTAAGTAAAGAAAACTCTTATATATATATATATATATATATATATTGAGATGATATGAGGTAGTATGCTATAATTGATAAAAATAAAAATTAAATAAAGTTATTATGAAGTAATTAAACGAGGACAATTTTGATCCCTGGGTAGAATACAAAGCCATACAGTTAGTATAAGTTTGTTCAAATTTTGTTAATATTTAAGTTTTTGGTTTTCTTTCTTCTTTCCTAAAAAAGAGAAAATAAATATAAGTAAATAGAATATCAAATGTGAGTTTTAAAACATATCTATTTGTAAAAAAAATAGCATATAGTTGTTTGTTATAGTTTAAATTTAAATGATTTTTTTTTAAACAAAATAAGAAAATTAAATATTTGAAAATATAAAAAAAACGGATTTTATATAAATTTATAATGATACATATTGTTGTTTTATAATGATTTAAATTAAGGAATCATATTTAAATAGAATAAGAAAGTTGTGTGTGAAAATATCAATGCTAAAGACATATAAATTTTAAATTAAGAATAATTTAAATCATGTATTAAATTAGAACTTACTTACGTTTACAATAATCAATATTGGAATTTTAAAGCATCATATTTATTTTTATAGAATTGATTTTGATGAAAATGAAAAATCCTAAAATAGAAAAGTATTTTAGATTATAGTTTAATAAATATGTGATTTTAAGTTCATTTCAAAGGTAACAGGAATTTGAATTTAAATAATTGTTTAAATCTGTATTAGAAATCGAGTATTCTGATTTGTAATTTATATAAAAAAAATTATCAAGACACTAGATAGATAGGTAGTCGAAGTTTGTTGAATTTTTCAGTTGTTCGGTTGTTGATTTTGTAATCGCTCTCTTGTTTTTTGGAGATTGAAGAGAAAAGACGTATTAAATTTTGTTCTGTTTTAAAAATTGAACTTTTATTAAAAAAGATAGAAATAATCGAGTATAATTAATATAAAAGTATAGCGAATATAAAGAAGAAGTAATTGAGCATATATGGTAAGCAGAAAATCTGATTTAGATAGAAAATAAAGTCCAGAAATATCAGAGTGGAGCTGTAGATTGTATGAGACACTTTATAAGTAAATTTAGAAGAGAATTGTAGCAGATAATACGTTAAAGAAATAGAATTCACTTACCTTTAGAGCAGTATATATAGAGTTAGCTGATTATCCATTGATGAAATTTTTAATGGTTATGGAGATAATCATATTTAAATCCAGGTTTGAAGTCATCTAAATGTTTAAGAAGTTCTTCGAGAAACTGGTATAAGTTCTTTCTTTATTAACAATAAAAAAAACTTTTGTGTTTTATTATAAATATTGTAGGAACATTTTCACTATTTCACCAATCACTATTTCCTTAGTATATAAGTTTATTTCTGTTGTTTCAAGTTGTATTAATTATCAGATTTTTCATTTTCATTTTGTTTAATAAGCCAAGTTTTTAAACATTCGTTTAATTTTCAATCGCTTGTTAAAAAAAGTAAGGTTATAAATTTTTTTCTCTTTCTAAATTCTCAACGAAATCATGTCATTTGGTATATAAGAGTAGTAAATTTTTATATTTATCCAATAGTATATAATTTATTTAAACTTGCATTGAATTCTGCCCATGAGAAAAGAGTCAGTGTCGGGTAAGTAAATAAATAAATAAATTAATATAATCTAAATTCATAAAATTGAAATCATAAAAACTAATTTGCCTATATAAAAATTTTAAATAAAATTCAACGTTCAAAATTTATAAACTACAAGGCAAATTTTATTTATAGCATAATAACTTATATATTATAATTCTTAGCAAGTTATATATATATATATATATATATATATGTTATATTAGAATTTTCACTGAGTATACAAAACGGATACACAACTATTCATATTTCATATCAGATTACATTTTTCTATTAAATTACTGAATTGCATTTCCCATGGGAATGAACTTCAAAACTGCTGACAATAAACTTAAAAACTTATAAATTTAGGTAAATGATTTTATATACTCAGTTACTATTCAATCTTCAAATTAAATTAATACTAATTATTGTAACTCATTTTTATAATTCAAATCCGGTTAACGGTTAAATAAAATAATCATATTTTTTAAAAAGTCTTTTCTGTTTTCACCGATATAACCGTGGCGCAGTCAGTAGGATTCCTCTAACGCATCTAGAACACATGTTTGATCCAAACTAAGTACCGAATTTAGAACACGGGCGACCCTAACCAAGTGTTGAAAGAGAATAACATTTGGAACACGGACATTCCTCACTAAGTGTCGATTCGCATTTAGAACACGGACATTCCTCACTAGGTGTGGTGGTTCCTAAACCTTTAAGGAAGAACAACGTTTAAACACAATATTTTCAACTTTAGACGGTCTAACCGGCATCGGGAAGAATCAACCTGGTGTAGCACAGCTTACGGATCTGGATTTCATCTACAAGGCATGAAAATAATTGCGTAAGAATTATCTCGTTTTTCTTTAATTTTACTGTTCTATTGTCATTTATCTGTATTTTTATAATTATTTTTTTTATTCTCTTTATATTTATATTTCTCTAAAACATTCAAAATGGTAGATACTCGAAACACTGCCAACAATAACGCCAATACAGGCAACACTACCAATACCGGTAGTTCTTCAGATCCAACTTATTCGATAGAACCTTATAAATTATCTGAAATTTTTGCTATGGTACCGGAATTTGACGGTAACCAAATTTTTTTAAATAGTTTTATTAATGCTTGTAGAACAGCTTTAAGCATGGCAATCGGAAATCAAAAAATATTGCTTACTCTTCATATTAAAAATAAACTAAAAAGCCGAGCGTCTGAACTAATTAATTCACGCGACCCAAATACATTTGAAGAAATTAGAAATTTATTAGAATCTCATTTTGGTGACTCTCGTGATTTAAATTCACTTATTCAAGACCTTCAAAGAATGCGACAGCTTAATAACGAAACACCCCTTTCATTTATAGCTAGACTTTAAACTCATGAAGCAAAAATGCATGCATCTATTAACCAACAAATTTCCTTTTCCGTTGAACAAAAAAATGCACAAACTAATCTTGTTGATTCTCTAGTTTTAAACACTTTACTTACTGGGTTAGAACCAAGAATCGGACAGATAGTACGAGCGAGTAACCCAACGAGTATATTAATAGCAACAAATAGGGTTAAACGAGAACTCCAGTTGTCGTATTTTGAAAATCAAAAATCTCAAACCCAAAGAAACCCGAGTACACCCTTGCGTAAACTAAATCCACCAACGGGTATTAAACAATGTTCATTTTGTAAACGAACAGGACATACAAATAACGAATGTCTTATACGACAGCGACAAACTCAAGTTCCTATACAAAGTTCGTTTAATAATTTCCAAAATCACCCAAGAACGACACAACCACCAAACTTCCAAAATAATTCTCAAAACCAACAACATTTTAGGACTCATCCTCAAGGCCCATCTCAACAAAATCGTCCACCAACTACTCAATTTAATAATAATGTCAACCCTCCAAGACCATCAGTTATTCAACCAAATCCAAACTATAATAATTACCACAAAAATCAACCCCGAACTTACCACATGAATCAAAATCAACCCTTATACTTTTGCAATGATTATGAGCAAAACTTCAATAATTACTATTCCGATAACGGTATCGACCTTTATTACGATTACGATTCTCTCAATGATTTCGATCAATATGAAAATTACTCTCAAACATATAACAATGAATATGATCATGTTACAACAAATAGTCAAAATCTCGATCAATACTCTAATGAATTCGAATTCACCAATGATTTACCAAACATATCAAATTTTAAAAATCAGGATTTTCAACAGGCTATTCTACCTTCTACCCCTCCGATATTAGATCAAAACAATTCGGTAACACATATACAAACACAAATCCAAACACTGAATTTGACAGAAACAAACCCCAATTTACGTTGCCTCCAGCATAAATTTCTCTAAATCCAACTTTTCCAGTAAATTCAAAAAATTTATATTACATTAAAGATGCTACCAATAGTTTTAAATTATTAATTGACACTGGTGCTGGAATCTCAATTTTCAAACCTGCAACTTGTTCAAATTTTGAAAATCGAAACGATAAAAATGTAGTAATTCAAGGAATAACAAACGAACAAATAATAATAAATGAGTCATTATTAATTCCATTCTTCTCAAATGATGATCCACATAAAGTATACATTTGCAACCTTAACATTGAATTCGACGGAATACTAGGATCAGATTTCTTAGAACATTATAACTGCATAATTGACTTAAAAAATAAACAACTTATTACAGACTTTAAGACTATACCTTTAAATAAAATTGATGACGAAACTAAACATGACCTACAACAACCAACCATTAATTGTGAAACTTCAGAAAATCGTCGTATCATTAATTCTACAAACTCTGAATATAAAAATATTTCAAGAAATATTAATATTCTATATAATAACGTAGTAACAATTGAACCCCGAACAGAACAAATCTTTAAATTAAAATGTAACCTCAGAAACACAGAAGCAGTTTTAATAAATCAAGAAATAGAGAAGGTTCGACTACCAAGTGCAATAGTCAAAATAAATGAAAAAGGTGAATTCCTTACTTCGGTTTTAAATATAAATGCTATAAATAAAACTGTGAATTTTTCAAATCTGGAACTTGAACCTCTAAAACTTAATGAAATCTACAATTTCAATTGCAAAGACGAATATTCGGTACAGCCGAATCGGAATTTCGAAATTAAAAATCAACTACGTTTAGAACATTTAAATGAAGAAGAAAAGGATGAAATTAAAAAACTCTGCTTGGAATTTTCCGACATCTTTTATCTAGAAGGTGATCATCTAACATTTACCAATGAAATCAAACACACCATAGACACTAATGATACAAGACCAATATTCACAAAATTATATCGATACCCTCAAGTCCACAAACAAGAAGTGAAAGAACAATTAAATAAAATGTTAAATCAAGGAATAGTCCGACCATCCTGTTCACCTTGGAGTTTCCCAGTATGGGTAGTACCAAAAAAGATCGATGCGTCCGGAAAACAAAAATGGCGTGTTGTAGTGGACTATAGAAAACTAAACGAGGTAACCATAAATGACAAATACCCATTGCCAAATATATCAGACTTATTGGATCAGCTTGGCAGGTGCCACTATTTCACTACCTTAGACTTGGCGTCAGGGTTCCATCAAATCGAAATCGATCCAAAAGACATCCCCAAAACAGCTTTTACTGTTGAAAACGGTCATTTTGAATTTGTTAGAATGCCGTTCGGGTTAAAGAACGCCCCATCAACATTCCAAAGAGTGATGGACAATATTCTAGTAGGAATACAAAACGAAAGATGTCTTGTCTACATAGATGATATTATCATCTATTCATCCACCATTACTGAACATATTCTACGACTCACAGAAGTTTTTGAAAGGTTAAGAAAAGCCAACCTAAAGATACAGCCAGATAAATGTGAGTTTTTAAGGAAGGAAGTGGCCTACTTAGGTCATATCATAACAGAAGAAGGAGTCAAACCTAATCCAGAAAAAATAAGCTGTATAGAAAACTTTCCCCAACCAACAAACCAAAAAGATATTAAATCCTTTTTGGGACTTGCTGGATATTATAGAAGATTTATACCTAACTTTGCCAAAATTTCTAAACCACTAACTAAATTATTACAAAAAGATGTTCCTTTTAATTTTGACCACGAATGTGTAGAATCATTTCAAAAACTGAAAAGCGCTCTGATATCGAGCCCTATTCTTATCTACCCTAATTTTGACGAACCGTTTTTACTTACAACAGATGCCAGTTCGTACGCTATTGGAGCGGTACTATCTCAAGGTCCAGTTGGACGAGACTTACCGATAGCTTACGCTTCAAGAACACTTTGTAAAAGTGAAACCAAATATTCGACCATAGAGCGAGAACTACTATCAATAGTATGGGCTGTAAAACATTTCCGCCCTTACCTCTTTGGGAAAAAGTTCACACTAGTAACAGATCACCGTCCTTTGACATGGCTTTTCTCAATTAAAGACCCCGGAAGTCGTTTGGCAAGATGGCGCCTCAAATTAGAGGAATACGACTATCAAATTATATACAAACCTGGTAGTTTCAATAGAAATGCCGATGCTCTTTCTCGAATCAAAATAGACGAAAAACAAAACACGCATAAAACAGAAAACTGTTATGCAATACATGAAACTAAAGAAGTTGCTGGCTATTCTGGCAAAAACATTACAAAAGAAGAGGAAACTAAAATAAACGAAGAAGTTTCAGAACTAACAACTTTCTTGGATCTATATCAGAAAAAATCGATGATCGATTATTTAAAAATAGAGTTTTCAAGTTGTCAGTTATTAGCCAAAGAAAATAAAAACATAGTAACCTTCTTTAGAGCCAAAACATTGGAAGACCTTCATAATACAATAATCGAGGACATATTTAAAGAAAATGTAGATTTTTCTGATTTAACAATTAATGTCTTATCAAGCAAAACAGTAAAAAATCGGAAATACTTTATTATAGCTCTCCCTTCCGATTATCACTCAGTTATGGAATAGTACATTACGTAACGAGTGCGGAAAGCAGGTGATCCCATCACGAGTGCGTTTGTCGCGTGAGCCGAAGGCGAACGCGATAAAAAGTACGAGTGATGGGATTACCTGCGCACCGCACGAGTTGCGTATTCTATTTTTCATCACTCCGTGAGGAAAGCTCTTAAATTTGTCTAAAATAAAAGGGAAGAAGATAATAAAAGTAGTATTAGGTCTGATCCGCCTGCACCGCGAAGGCGCTGAAGGAGGGTTGGGGAAGGCCGATCCCCCCCATTAAAACAAATATTTTTAGAGTTAAGAAATTAAAACTTTTTTATTAAAAATAAAATTATTACAAAATTATGTATAGTTATGAATCTTTGTTAAATACGTTAAATGTAATATTTGAACAGTTATTTAATTCCATAGCCATTTTTTTTATTCAACTTCAGTACATTAGATAATAATTGAGATTCAACAAAGTCTTTATTTAGTAATGAAACGTTTGATTGGTTATATCGTGGTGCATTTACTACCGCGTTATCAGATGCAAAACTATTAGAAAATTCACCCTCAATTTCTCTTAATTCACTTTATTTTTGATTGGGAAACACTTTTCAACTCTGTTTTGGTCATTCATTGCTTTCTGTACGATCCTGCATGGCCGAAAGCAGTGCTTTCCGCACGGAGTGATGAAAAGTTTGATATTTCGTAACGTTGAAGGAAGCATTGCTTTCCGCACGGTCCTGCATGGTCGAAAGCAGTGCTTTCCGCACGGAGTGATGAAAAATCTTTTTATATCGCTGTATAGGGGCCGACATGTATTTGAACCTTCGAAAACTTATTGTGTAGAAAATAACACCGACCTACACAAGTATTATCCTTTATATTATCTGAAATTGACTTAACGCTAAAAGTTTGTCAAAATGTAAGCCAAACACCCGAGTCCGACCAAATTCCTTTAATACTAGAACAATATCACAGAGGAAAAACCCATCTCCATAAGGGTATCAACGAAACAATTCGACGAATAAGACAAAAATATAATTTGACTGGTTTAACTAAAGACGTTAAAAATTATATTAAATCGTGTAAGATCTGTCAAACAACAAAAACGTACAGGAAAAATTTAACGAATCTCCTAGTAATAACAGAAACCCCAAAAACCCCTTTTGAAAGAATAAACATTAGACATTCTCGAAGTACCTCAAAGAAACCTTGCTCTTACCATTTAAGATGAGCTAACTAAATTTTCACAGGCCTACCCTCTAGTAGATAAAACAGCCAAATCCATTGTAAATACACTTATGATATATTTTCATCATTTTGGAACACCCCTTCGAATTCACTGTGATTGTGGCAGAGAAATTTACAACGCAATGCTAAGAGATCTGTGTCTAATGTACGATATTAAACTTTCTTTTTCAAGCGTCGGTCACCCTCAATCAAATGGATCTGTAGAAAGATTCCATGCAACCCTCTTAGATATAATACGTGCCTTTGTTGCAGAAAATCCTAACGAGCACTCCTTTGATGCCTTACCATGTGCTATAATATCGTATAACAATTCAAAAAATAAGACGCATGGATTTACTCCATATGAGTTAATTTTCGGACACACGTCCAGCAGACCACCCGAAACTCTTTACAACCAAGAGCAGCTAATGACAAAATATATACGAGATTTAAATAATCGTATATCATATTACTACAAAATCGCAAGAGCAAAAACTATACGACAGAAAGAAAAAGCAAAAGAATGCTTTGACCAAACAGCATCCAAAAATACACCAGATTATAAAATTGGAGACCGAGTCTATATTAAAGAAACCCAAATAAAAAATAAATTAGGAAATAAATTTAAAGGACCTTTTGAAATTTTAGAAATTCATAAAAATTCAGCTACCGTTCTAAATCTGGAAACGAAACAAAAATCAAAATATAATTTCGATGTAATGAAACCCTATTTTGAAAATTAATTTATTTTCAGGTTTCTCTTGCTGATCGGAACAGCAACTTGCCAATACACATTAGAACCGATCGATAATACAGTTGGAGTGTATTATTACGATGAATCCAAAATAGTTATAGCAAACAATACATGGACATTACTCGTACATAAAAATATTACCTCCCTCAAAGAGAGCTTCTATACAAACAATAACATTTTAGAAACTATTCAGAAAACTTTCGAACCCAAATCTCACTTAAAAAACATTTTTTATACTGAAGTTAAATCTCATTTGGATCTACTTATTTAACTTTCGAAATCAATAAAAACTAAATTTGACGAAATTACATTTAACAGTAACAGACAAAAACGCGGACTTATAAACGGCGCGGGAAGCATAATAATTATTCAAAGCAATAACTGGAAATCTCGATGCATCCGATGGCGAATATTATAACAAATGTATCGAACAATTAAAAGACAACCAGCATCAAATTGAGAATCTAATGAAAAAACAAATTTCAGTAACCGCTTCAGTTCTTAATGGTTTTAACACAACTGTTCAACAACTAAAAATTAGCGAAAAAACATTTAATGATGAAGCAAAAATTGAGGAAACGCTTTTACAAACAAACAGTGAAATAATTTATATCGAGACAAAATTAAAGTTTCTTGAAATCTGCGAAAAATTAATGGAAAGCTATGCTTTCTTAGAAAACCCTGTAAACGTCATTTTAAATTCTATAATATTTGCTCGTCTAAAGATACTTCATAGCTCCATCATTGAACCTGTAGGGGAAATTTCTCAAAATTAATAAGGAGAAATCTACCATTACCTATAAAATTATCAAAAATCTCTCAATATCTCCAGATAATTGAACTTGAAGCATACCAAACTAATACTGATTTACTTAGTATTTGTCCTAAAAATCCCTCTAATAGAACCCCAAAGTTTCACCCTATTTCATTTGTACCCTATACCAATATATGACAATAGAACAGGATTTCACCATATTTTGAAAATAACTGAAAAATTTATTGCGCGAGATGATGATTCTTTAACATATGTTGCTGTCAAAAACCCACATGCATGTAAGCAAATAACACCTTACCAAAAATTGTGTCATGAACTTTACAACTACCCAATCGACAATAATGCCCCTTGTGAGGTTCAGCTTTTTAGAAATCTTAAAACCATACCTACAAATTGTGAAAGCACTTTGATTTATGGACAGGGATACAACATCCAAAAACTTGGCGAAAATATTTGGCTATAAATGACTATAAATTGCCCTAATCAAAATACAAAGACTATAATTACCAATAAAACTTCGATATTACAACTCTCAACAGATTGTTTCGCTTTTGTTGGTGTATCTAAAATCCAGGCCAGTACTAAAAGGGTTTTCAATATTTCACATAACACACATCCAGTGCTTATCAACTATAATTGCTGCGATAATGTTCCTATCAAAATAAATATTTCAAAACTGAAACCATTGCAGCTAGATAACCTAAATATTGACGACTTAGAAGGCATGAAAAATAAGTTGGACCAGTATTCTACAAATTTGGACAATCTAATAAATCAGCCGTTTGCAGAGAAAAATATTTCTTGGTTCACTTTCGTTACCATTGGGCTTATAGCAAGCCTTGTTATAATATTTGTAATCTACAAGTTTAGAAACAAGTTCAGAAAAACTGCAGAAACCGCCCAAGAAGAAATTTCGTTTCCCGAAAGACTCTCAAAAATCTGTGCGAGTAAGAGACCCAAATTAGAAACCGAAGAGTGCGTCTAAATTAGTGAACGCTGGCGCTGTGAAAATCGGTTTGTGCTTATAAGTGTTAGAATTAAAGCTTAATTAACTTGTTAATTAAATAATATTTTCAATATTTTTGCTTATGCTATTTCATTTTATTTTATATCCTATTCTTTTTGAATTCATTTTATATTTTATATTCACTTGTGCTTATTATTTTTTTTATCAAAAACTTTATGGTTCACATCAACTTTTTTTATATAAGGGGAAAGTTGTTATATTAGAATTTTCACTGAGTATACAAAACGGATACACAACTATTCATATTTCATATCAGATTACATTTTTCTATTAAATTACTGAATTGCATTTCCCATGGGAATGAACTTCAAAACTGCTGACAATAAACTTAAAAACTTATAAATTTAGGTAAATGATTTTATATACTCAGTTACTATTCAATCTTCAAATTAAATTAATAATAATTATTGTAACTCATTTTTATAATTCAAATCCGGTAAATAACGGTTAAATAAAATAATAATATTTTTTAAAAAGTCTTTTCTGTTTTCACCGATATAACATATATATATTATATATATATATATATATATATATTATAACATATATGAAAATGTAAATGTATATTATTAATTGTTTATAATTTTGTGTTGTTTATCTGATTATATGTTATATTTAAAATGATGTAAATTTAAAATAATTATATTTAACTTTAAAATTTGATGTGAATTGAATTATTGTTTATAAATTTTTTTATCAACGACTCTATCTCAGGGCAGAATTCAATGTTTTATTTTATTAATTTGATATTGTCTTTAAATTATATGCATAATAACTATTATGTACCAAATGATACCTATGGATGTTTAAATTAAAAAAAAGAAGATCTGTAACCTATCTTCTCGTCAATGTGAGATTCTATGATTACTAATTATGTGAGTAAAATGATATGAAAAGATTAATAAATGGTGGTATTATACATATCAAAAAATTCTTAAAACTAATAAAATATGTGAATAGAGTAAAAGTGAAAATGAGGAAATTAATTGTTCATCCAATTATATATAGAAAACACAAGAAAGTTCTTTATTAAGGTGAATAGTGCAATATTAATACCGTGACTCCAGGATCTATGAATTCTCTCAGCTAGTCTGCTACAGGATTATCAAAAGAAACCATAAACTCGTTCAAGAAAAAGGTCTTCTAACTGCTTAATGAACTCTGCAACGCTGGTATGTACTTATTCCTTCTTTCTATTTAACACGTACTTGGAAATTCAAGATTACATTCATAGCACCATTTGCTATCACGTTCTCATCTTCTGATTTCTTTTATTTATATAAAAATTAACTTTCTGCTTACCAATATACTTTAGTTTTCTTCTTACAGACGTTTATAATAATATTCAATTACTCAAGACTGATTTATATTGAAATTTTTTAATAAAAATCGTAAAAAATTACAAGAGCAAATATAACACGTCTTTCCTCTTTCTGAACAAAAAACAAGAGAGAGTCGTTTAAAATCAACAACTTCCAAAACAAAAATAACAAAAAACAACTATCCTAACAATTCTTATTAGTATCTATCTGATGCCTACTTGATAATAACTTAATTTATGACATCCGTGCACTTGATTAATTTCTATTTACAATTTATCTTATACCTAGGATTCTTATACAAATTTATGTTTTTTATTTATTACTATTAATATTAAAACTTTTCATTTCATTCTTTTAATAAATTTTTTCATTTAAAATTTAAACCATAATAATAGCTTTTAAATACTCATATGCATTAGTTAATACAGCATATAATTCTACATTTAATTTATATTTGAACTTATTCTTTGCATAAAAAAAAATATTATTTTTAGCATACTTTCTCAGACAAATTTCTTGTTTTATAGAAAGAAAATTACATGATTCCTTTTATTTATAATTATGAATATATCATGGTACTCCTTATATTTTATTTTTAAATTTATGTTTCCTTTTTTAGGAACGAAGAAAAATTAAAACAACACTAAAACTAAGGAACTTGAAGAAAATTAATACTATTTATATACAACCTAAACTTTGTATTCTGCCCAGGATCAAGAATATTCCTTTTTTTTAATGAATTTATTAATAACTTAATTTGATCTGTTCTTTAATTTATAACATATAATAGGATAATATCACAAATCCCCCAATTAAAATTTTTACATCAAACATTTCATTGATGTTGGATTAAAAATTATAATTTTAATCTATTTTTTTTTTTATAAATAAACACTCATTTAACAAAAACTTTAGCCTCAATTAAAATTATTTGCACAGATTGTATAAACCTTTTTTCAATAAAACCATTCAATCTTAATTTAATATTTACATCTTAATACTATTGTTTACAAAACTTTGCTATTAATATCATCTTGTTTGATTTGTGAAACCACCCTTTGACTAATTAAAGTAACCTCTGAACCAGTATCTATCATAATTTTACATTTAATATTTTGGAAAACCCCCTCTATAAAAATTAACCTTTTTAGTTCATTAATTTTAACCTCGTCATCATTCCCAATAAATTCCCTAGGATGTTCATACTTAGAAGAGTAAATGATATTATGCACATGAGAGCGATTTATGCAAAATCCACGCTCTGTTCCTGGCCTTGACCAGTCACATCACTCTGATTAGCACTTACAACATTCACCTGTCTACTGTTTTCACCTCTATCTCTCCTTTCATTATCCCGATTTGCTACATTTCTATTATCATAATTTCTATTACTATAATTATTATTTTTGTTCCACCTATCACCTGATCCTACATTCCTATCATAATTATTATTATTTGGAAATTCCCTATTTCTTCTATCAGAATTTCTATTCTCCCCATTTCTATTATATCTATAATCATTCCTATTTACATTTCCCCTAGTATCATTCCTATTAAAATTACTATATCCCCTATTAAAATCTCTGTTCCTATTATTGAATCGGTCATTGTCATTATTTCTATCTTCATCCCTATTTCTATCATTAAATCTATTACCCCCATTACTTCTATTTTCATATCGATTCCTTTTATTACCTCTTTCATTCCTATTATCCCTATTCTCACTCATCATACTTCTTTCCAGTCGCATCAAATAGTTGGATAAATTTTCCATAGTTTTGATATTGTGTAGAGCTATTGTTTCAGTCACATCATGATTGTACTGTCTTGCCACGTACAAAACTATTTTCGGTTCCAAATATTGAGCATTGTTGTATAGTTGCATGGCATAATTATTATAATTTCTTCCCCTACTATAATCGTATTTTCCAAAATATAGTTTTTCCCTGAATATCGCTTGTTGAATCTCCCCCCAAAAATATTTACAAAATTGTTCCTCAAAATCAAGGATTGACAGTATTTGATTTTCTTTATTACAGAACCATAATAAAGGATGTCCCGTTAGCATATTACGTATTAATAATTTTTGTTCAATAAAATCTGTTGTATATTTTATTTTGCTTTTTATTATGTTGATAAACACCTTAGGATGAATATTGTTAATGTTTCCGTCAAATTTGATTCCATTATTGTTGTAATTTGATATAATATTAGGCATAACTCCCCATGCATTTCCTCTAACATCCTTCTCCATAACTTCTTGTAACTTCTTATGTATATCCTCCATTTCTTTATTCAAATTTAACCCTGTTAATTCTAAATTTTTACTACAAGTTTCTTTTTGATTCTGTATTTCTCCTTCTATCCTTTCAAATTCCTTACCTAAGTTAATTTTTAAATTGTCTACAACTTCTTCATTAATTTGCTCTTGCAACTTTATCTGTCCTATTTCTTTTTTTATTTCTTCTGTTTGTTTACTCACTTCTACTATTTTCTCTTCTACAATTTTAATTTCCCCCTTAATTTTAATCCCTGTCTCCTGGATTTCATTCCTTAATTTAATATTTTGCTGTTCCATATTCTTGTCACAGTCTATCTTCATAATTTTTATTTCTTCCTTGATCTTCAAATTATCTTCTTTAATACTACTAATTTCTCTTTTAAAAATCTTATTATCTTCTTTTATTTCATCTAATTTTTTATTAATATCTTCTTTTTGCTGATCCAATTTCTTGTCCATGTTTTCTTTTTGCTGATCTAATTTATAATTCATATCTTCTCTCATTTTTACATTATCTTCTTTTTGTTGATCAAACCTCTTGTCCATAGTCGTCATGATCCTTTGTAACATGCTGAGCATGTCTAATTGACTTTCTTCCTTTGATTGTGTTTGTACCTCCTGTTCTTCTTTTTCATCTCCACCACCAGTTACATCTGTCTCCATTTCAACCATAGTTCGATCATTCTCTCCCCCTATCTCCATTAAATTATCACCTTCTTCTGATTCTGCTCCTTCCTGTTGTCCAGTTTGGATCAATTCCTCCACTCGATAATCTCCTGCTCCCAATACTCTCTCTTCATGTACTTGTACCGCAACACTCTCTACCTCAATCTCTCCTCCATCACTACTCTCGCTATCCTCTCCTACTACTTTACCATCTCTCAATCTCATTTTTCTATCCATTCTTACAATTTAAAATACCCAGATAAATACAAGTAATGTGCAAATTTCTAAAGAAATACCTTTATACCAATAAATATTTTATAAGCTATTACCTTTGTATTTAGCTTATAACTAATACGGAATCACAAAAAAAAAATTTTCAAATCAAGTTTTCAAAAAAAAATATTTTAAATATTAATTATTTAAATAGGCTCTAGTTTGTATTATTTAGAGCCCCACGTTGGGCGCCAAATTTATAACATATATGAAAATGTAAATGTATATTATTAATTGTTTATAATTTTGTGTTGTTTATCTGATTATATGTTATATTTAAAATGATGTAAATTTAAAATAATTATATTTAACTTTAAAATTTGATGTGAATTGAATTATTGTTTATAAATTTTTTTATCAACGACTCTATCTCAGGGCAGAATTCAATGTTTTATTTTATTAATTTGATATTGTCTTTAAATTATATGCATAATAACTATTATGTACCAAATGATACCTATGGATGTTTAAATTAAAAAAAAGAAGATCTGTAACCTATCTTCTCGTCAATGTGAGATTCTATGATTACTAATTATGTGAGTAAAATGATATGAAAAGATTAATAAATGGTGGTATTATACATATCAAAAAATTCTTAAAACTAATAAAATATGTGAATAGAGTAAAAGTGAAAATGAGGAAATTAATTGTTCATCCAATTATATATAGAAAACACAAGAAAGTTCTTTATTAAGGTGAATAGTGCAATATTAATACCGTGACTCCAGGATCTATGAATTCTCTCAGCTAGTCTGCTACAGGATTATCAAAAGAAACCATAAACTCGTTCAAGAAAAAGGTCTTCTAACTGCTTAATGAACTCTGCAACGCTGGTATGTACTTATTCCTTCTTTCTATTTAACACGTACTTGGAAATTCAAGATTACATTCATAGCACCATTTGCTATCACGTTCTCATCTTCTGATTTCTTTTATTTATATAAAAATTAACTTTCTGCTTACCAATATACTTTAGTTTTCTTCTTACAGACGTTTATAATAATATTCAATTACTCAAGACTGATTTATATTGAAATTTTTTAATAAAAATCGTAAAAAATTACAAGAGCAAATATAACACGTCTTTCCTCTTTCTGAACAAAAAACAAGAGAGAGTCGTTTAAAATCAACAACTTCCAAAACAAAAATAACAAAAAACAACTATCCTAACAATTCTTATTAGTATCTATCTGATGCCTACTTGATAATAACTTAATTTATGACATCCGTGCACTTGATTAATTTCTATTTACAATTTATCTTATACCTAGGATTCTTATACAAATTTATGTTTTTTATTTATTACTATTAATATTAAAACTTTTCATTTCATTCTTTTAATAAATTTTTTCATTTAAAATTTAAACCATAATAATAGCTTTTAAATACTCATATGCATTAGTTAATACAGCATATAATTCTACATTTAATTTATATTTGAACTTATTCTTTGCATAAAAAAAAATATTATTTCTAGCATACTTTCTCAGACAAATTTCTTGTTTTATAGAAAGAAAATTACATGATTCCTTTATTTATAATTATGAATATATCATGGTACTCCTTATATTTTATTTTTAAATTTATGTTTCCTTTTTTAGGAACGAAGAAAAATTAAAACAACACTAAAACTAAGGAACTTGAAGAAAATTAATACTATTTATATACAACCTAAACTTTGTATTCTGCCCAGGATCAGGAATATTCCTTTTTTTTAATGAATTTATTAATAACTTAATTTGATCTGTTCTTTAATTTATAACATATAATAGGATAATATCACAATATATATATATATATATATATATATATATATATATATATATATTGAAATGGATCCTCCTTCTGGAACACCCACTTTCAATAAATTTATCGGTCGTGGATTCAAGAATTTTTAAATTGATTGTCCTAAAATATAAAAATTATAAATATAAAAAAAAATTGTTTCGCTTCTGTCTAAATCTTTCTTTTTCCGTTGTTCCACTCTTTCTCTATACCTTTCTCTTCCTACAATTTTCCAACTCTCTGCCTTTCTATATCTTTCAAGTTCTGGTTTGTATTACTGTTTGCTCCTGCTTTATGTTTATCTTCTAATATTTATTTTCCTTTCTATTTACTTTTAAAATAAGATTTATTTAAGTTTATTTCATAACTTTTTTATTAATGACAACCCGCTTACAAATTCAATGACAATCTAATCAATAATAATATCTTAACAACATAACATCCTATAATCTAAACAAAAACAAATCCAATATAAAAAAAAATACTTAATCAAGACAACCGATTTAAAAATCATGACCACGTTCCAACACTTCATTGAAAGAACGTGCACCACGAAGAAAAATCCATATCAATTTCCCCCAAATTTGATTTGACTTGGTGAATTACTTCACCTTGCCAAATCAAATTTCCTTTCAGTAGGAAATTTTTCTTCACCATCAGTTGTCAAGCTTTTAATTTAGAATATTTCAATTTTACCTAATACACTACCCCTAACATATGTGTCCCCTATCATTATATCTACTTTTACATTCTTCTTTATTCAATTTTTCATTTCTATTTTACTATTTTTTTTATAGAATTCATTCCCCCTTCTTAACATTTATTAAATTATATGTTTTTATTTGTTCCCCCTCTTTTGACATTTCCCTATACATTTACTTTTTTATAGACTCCCCTTTCCTAATATTTTCCTACATATATTTTTTTTTTATAAATTTTGTGATCTTACCCCTTTCCTAATATTTATATAACTTTTTTATAAATTTAGATACCTTGCCCCTTTCCTGATATTTCCCGCGATACAAACTTTTTATAAATTTAAATTTCTTTCCCCGTTCTTGATATTTCCCTCGATACAAACTTTTTACAAATTTAAATTGCTTTCCCCTTTCTTGATATTTCCCTGTGTATAACTTTTTTATAAATTTAGATACCTTTCCACTTTCCTGATGTTTGCAAATATAGAAGTTTCTTATAAAGTTACCTTTTACCCTTTCTTCTAATAACATTTCACTTTCTTTTTCTTGTACTACCTTTATTTCTTTTACTTTTTCTTCTATCTCACATATCTTCTTTACTTTATTTTGCATTTCTTCTATTACAATTTTCTTTTCCATATTCTCTTGTTTTATAATTATCTCTAAATCATTTAATTTTTGATTTGTATTAGCATTAATTTCTTTTATTTCATCTTTGCATTCCTTGTTAATAATTATTTTAATTTTTACTTCTTGTAATTCCTCTAAATCTGTTTTTCTCATTATCATTTCAGTTTTCATTTCTGTGTTTGTTTCTTCTAATGTTGCTCTATACATTTCCATTTGCTTCTTCATCTCATCTTTTAATTCTTCATTATTTTTGTTCATGTCTTCTTTTATTTCCTTTTTCATTGCATCCATATTTAAAATTATTGCCTCAGTATTTTTTTTCCTATTTTCTTTAATTTCTTCAAAATTTTTTTTCATTTCTTTTTTCATAGAATCCATATTCTTGTTATTTTTTCATGATATACCTTAATATCTTGTTTTATCGAATCCATATTCTTGTTTATTTCTTCTTTAATATTTTTGTTCATATTGTAACGGGATAACCGTAAAGGAAGGGACCTTAATTTGAAAGATTGTTGTTGACAGTTGATTTTTAGAAGTTTGTAAAAAAAAATCAACTGACCATTTTAAATAATGTTTCTAGAAAATTCTAGAAACTTCTAAACACACTAACTAGATTAAATAATGTTGTATATAAGGGGATGCACGGACAGTTAACGTCAGTTCGAGTCAAGTGTTCAGAAGAGTTCATTGTATTGTCAAGTAGTTAGACGTTATCCAGCAGAGTTCAGTGTATCTTAACAATTTTGTAAATAAATTGTGTAAAAAGCCCCCATAGGTGTTTCAAATTGGTGTCAGGTGTAGGGTGAAGATACAAGAATGCCTGGAAAAAAGATAAATGAACTATTGGTGGCTGAGCTCAGAAGAGAGCTTGAAAAATTAGAGTTGGAAACTACTGGAAGCAAATCCGTATTGTTGAGAAGGCTCCGTGAGTACTACGTAAATAATAATTTGGACCCTGACGCTGTGGAGTTCGAAGACCCAGTTCAAAAAGCAAATTTTGAACTAACTCAACAAGTTTCCCAGTTGTCCAGTCAGATAAGCAGCCAGCGCGAAGATATGTCCCAGCTGTCGCAACGAATGACGAACCAACAAGAGGAGCTGTCCAGTCAGATGAAGAGCCAACAAGAGGAGCTTTCCAGTCAGATGAAGAGCCAGCGCGAAGATATGTCCCAGCTGTCACAACGGATGTCTACCCTACCAGAAGAGTTATCCAGTTCCTTCTCCCAGCAAATATCGCATTTGCGCTCCGAAATGTACACTCTTCGTGACGAACAAAATCAGCAAGTGTCCAGCTTGCGAGACGAACAAAATCAGCAAGTGTCCAACTTGCGAGACGAGCAAAACCAGCAAGTGGCCAACTTGAATCAGCAAGTGGACAACTTGAACCAGCAAGTGGCCAACATCCGAGAGGAGATCAACCAGCAAATGCAGTCCGAGATAAGGAAGCTTCAACAAGAACAGGAAGCTAGCCGCCGAAACCAAACCATCCACCACGGCGACGGAGATGCAGGAAGGATGGAAACCTGCCACGCAGACGTCGAACGACAAAGAAGCGAGGAGACGACCCATGTACGAACGACGATAAAACCCCCGACCTTCGACGGGAAGATTTCCTGGCCAAATTACCTGAAACAATTCGACGCAGCGGCCAGAGCCAATGGATGGTCATCCCAGGAGAAGGCATTGTCCCTAACCGTAGCTCTGCGAGGCGAAGCTTTAGACGTCTTGCAATCATTGACACCGGATGAAGCTGACAACTTCGAGTTATTGGTGAATCGTCTAGAGATGCGTTATGGTCAAACTCATCTACAACCGGTGTACCGAATGCAGTTAAAGAGCCGAAAACAGAAAAATGGAGAAACTATCCAGGAATTTGAAGCGGATGTAGCAAGAATGGTACGACTTGCGTATTCAAATGCAGCGGAGGATTTCCTGGAGTGCCTAGCAGTCCAAACCTTCACCGATGGTCTTCGAGACGTCGAGTTGCAGCGCGCTATACGGCTGGCGCGGCCGAAGACCCTTGTGGACGCCTTGACCATTGCCCTGGAGTTTGAGGCGGCGACGGAGGCCTCACGTGGAGTTGCTCGACTGAGGGAAATCACCGGTAACTACGACCATGCCGTTCATTCCGTTAGCGACGTTGAAGCGGTAGTAGAGAGGTTTATGAAGTTATCTCCAAAAAGAAGGCGCCCAGTGAGATGCTGGAACTGCGGAGAACTAGGCCATATAAGAAATACTTGCCCCCATCAAGAAAAATCTCCTGCTGAAGTACCCCTGCAGCAGGAAAACTCTAAACGGGTCGACTCCTGGAGGGCGCCTTCGACCCCAAACATTCCCGTAGTCCCTCACACCATTAAATTGGCAACTCTGCGACATCACGTGGACAGCTTATATGTAGATGGCCTCCTTGATGGGAAGAATATTAGCATGCTGGTGGACACTGGAGCTACAAAAACTATCGTCCGACCAACCATAATTATGCAAAATAAGATGTTGCCTACCAGTTGGAGACTGCGTACCGCTACCGGAGATTCTGCTAGAGTCTACGGTGAGATACAGGCGACGCTACAGTTTGGTTCAACCTCTCTTGTTCACTCAGTGCTGGTGGCTGACGTTGATGAAGATGTTGTTCTGGGCATGGATGTTATGCTCCACTGTGGTTTTCATTTGGATCTTCGCCAACGTATCCTTCGTACTGGTGATGAAGAAATATTCCTGCACCGAAAACAAGTTGACAATGCCTCGATTAAGCTAATCGAGGATATCGAACTTCCGGCAAGCTGCGAATGTGTCGTCACAGCGCGGTTGGATGGACTGGAGCCAGATGGTGCCCCAGCCATGATAGAGCCGAAGAACCATGACCATGAATTGGGAAAAGGACTCCTTGTGGGTAAGACTCTTGTTAGATCCGCCAAAGAGGTACCCATCCGAGTTATCAACTTGAACAATCATCCAGTTCTTCTCCGAAAGGACACGGAAATGGGAAGTTTAGAACAAGTAACGGCCATAATTCACAAGGTAAACGTTACGGAAACAGATGAGACCAACGGAATTGAACCATTAATGACAAAATTAGATCCCTCTTTGTCAAAATTAGAAAAGAAACAGGTAAGAGATCTACTTTACCGTTATAAACCTGTATTTGGTTCTAAAAGTAAATTGGGAAGAACTGATGTTGTACAACATAGAATTGACACTGGTGATGCACGTCCGATTCGACAGGTACCCCGAAGGATGCCTCAAGTTAAAAAGGAAGAAGCAGACAGAGCCCTTAAAGAAATGATTCAAAATGGCATAGTCGAACCATCCAGTAGTCCGTGGGCTTCTCCTGTGGTATTAGTGAGAAAGAAAGACGGATCAATGCGGTTTTGTGTCGACTATCGAAAGCTAAATGATGTCACTAAGAAGGACAGTTATCCTCTGCCAAGGATTGATGATGCCCTCGACGCTTTGGCGGGTTCTACTCTGTTTTCTACCTTGGACCTTAAAAGCGGATACTGGCAAGTTAAAATGAATCCTGCAGACAAAGAAAAGACTGCCTTTACCAGTGGATCAGGGTTATGGCAATTCACGGTCCTTCCATTTGGCCTCTGTAATGCTCCTGCGACGTTTGAACGACTAATGGAGAACATCCTGCGGGGTTTGTCATGGGAAACTTGTCTAGTTTATCTAGACGACATCATCATAATGGGTAAGACCTTTAAGGAACATTTATCTAACCTGGAAGAAGTTTTTAAAAGATTACAGAACGCTAATCTAACATTGAATGTTAAGAAATGCCACTTGTTCCAGAGACAGGTCAATTATTTAGGACATAACGTAAGCAAGGATGGCGTTGCTTTTGACCCCGCTAAGATACAAGCCGTTCAGGAATGGCCAATCCCTATCGACAAACATCAGCTTCGGAGTTTCTTGGGTCTTTGTTCCTATTACCGACGATATGTCAAGAATTTTGGAGACATCGCCAAACCTTTGACACGTTTGACAGAACAAGATAAGTCCTTCTGTTGGGATCAGGAATGTCAAAAGGCGTTTGAAATATTGAAGGAACAGCTTACGTCAGCACCTGTTCTTGCTTATCCACTTCCTGAAGGTAAGCTTATTCTGGACACCGACGCCAGCAATGTGGGAATTGGAGCCGTCTTGTCACAGCTACAAGATGGTAAGGAAAGAGTGGTTGGTTACTTCAGCAAAACTTTATCGAAAGCTGAAAAGAACTACTGTGTAACTCGGAGGGAACTATTAGCAGTTGTAAAATCCGTCGAACACTTTTATAAATATCTGTATGGCAGAAAATTCCTGATCAGAACAGACCATGCTAGTTTAAAGTGGTTACTTAGCTTTAGGAACCCAGAAGGACAGATAGCAAGATGGCTCGAAAAACTACAGGAATATGATGTTGAAATCGAACACAGACCTGGAACACTTTCCAGAAGACCATGTCGACCTGATTGCCCCCATTGTACCCGTATGGAACAGAACGAGGAAAAACTTGCCTTAGTTAAGGTTGTGCCAGAAGACGAGAGCTCTATGCTGGAGGAGCAACAAGAAAACGATCCCGTTTTGAGAAAGATTAGGGAATGGAAGAGAATGGACCGTCGTCCGTTGTGGAGAGAGATATCCTTATTCTCTCCTGCTTTAAAAGCATACTGGTCCCAATGGAACTCTTTAATTTTGGACGGTGGGCTCGTTAAAAGACTGGTAGAAAACTCCGAGGGCACAGAAACAAGGAAACAAATAGTGGTCCCAAGAAATGCTGTACCAGAAATTTTAAAGCAGATGCATAATGATAGTTCTGGAGGACATCTGGGTATCACGAAAACGCTGCAAAAGATCCGAGATAGATTTTACTGGGTAAATTGCACTAATGATGTTAAAGATTGGTGTCGTAAATGCACTACCTGTGCTGCCAGTAACGGTCCGCACCGAAAACCGAAGGCGGAAATGCAGCAATACCTGGTTTGAAGTCCTTTTGAAAGAATCGCGGTAGATGTATTGGGGCCACTTCCACAGACCGATGAAGGAAACAAATACATCTTTGTTGTAATGGACTACTTCACTAAATGGGTTGAAGCCTATGCAGTTCCCAATCAGGAATCCACCACTTTAGCAGATATATTGGTTGAAGAATTCGTAAGCCGATTTGGGGTACCACTAGAATTACACTCAGACCAAGGGAGAAATTTTGAGAGCAAGCTGTTTCAAGAAGTTTGCCAAAGATTAGGCATCCGCAAAACGAGAACCACAGCGATGCATCCTCAGTCTGATGGAAAGGTGGAACGAATGAACCGGACTATAACCAACTATCTGTCAAAAGTGGTGTCAGATTGTCAGAGGGATTGGGATCGACATATTCCACTATTTCTAATGGCAATTCGATCGGCCATCAACGAATCAACTGGCCAAACGCCTGCGAAGGTCCTGTTCGGTAGAGAAATGAGGCTACCATGTGACTTGGTGTTTGGTTGTAAACCTGGTGAAGAAATGACACGTGAACAATATGTCGCCGACCTTCAGAATCGAATGGAGAATATACACAACCTGGTGCGTGGAAAACTACAATTATCTAGTGATCGGATGAAGAGGTACTATGACACAAGGACAATGGAAAAGAGTTACCAAGTTGGAGATTTAGTCTGGCTCTATAACCCCCGACGGCGTCGAGGTATTTGTCCCAAATTACAAAAGAACTGGGAAGGTCCTTACACCATCAAGAAGAAGATTAACGATGTCATTTATCGGATCGTGAAAATTCCCAGAGGGAAACCCGTCGTGGTCCATCACGATCGTTTGGCGCCTTATCAGGGAAACCACAGTGGAGATGCGCAGCAACTCCAAGAAGATGGTTTGGCTGGCTCAGGGAGTGTGCGGGATTCCGATGTAGGAAATAACATTCCAGGAGGAATGAATCTAAGGAGGGGGCAGTGTAACGGGATAACCGTAAAGGAAGGGACCTTAATTTGAAAGATTGTTGTTGACAGTTGATTTTTAGAAGTTTGTAAAAAAAAAAATTAACTGACCATTTTAAATAATGTTTCTAGAAAATTCTAGAAACTTCTAAACACACTAACTAGATTAAATAATGTTGTATATAAGGGGATGCACGGACAGTTAACGTCAGTTCGAGTCAAGTGTTCAGAAGAGTTCATTGTATTGTCAAGTAGTTAGACGTTATCCAGCAGAGTTCAGTGTATCTTAACAATTTTGTAAATAAATTGTGTAAAAAGTCCCCATACGTGTTTCAATATTTTTTAACATTTCCATCATTAGTTTTATTGCTGATTCCTCACTAATCCCTATCTTACTATCCTGATTACCCTTATTATCCTGATTATCCTGACTAAGTTGATTACCCTGACTATCCTGAGTACCCTGACTACCCTGACTTCCCTGACTATCCTGTCCCTCCTGACTCTCCTGATTATCAATATTATCCCCTTGCTCTAACATTCTATCTGTAATTTCCTTTCCCCCTCTTAATTTCATACAACTATTTATAATTTATCTAATCTTTCACTCCGAATCACACACCTTTGTTTTTTAATAAAGCAAGCTTGACACCTAATAGCTAAGAAAAATCTCTTACCCTCAGTGCCGAAGCAGCCACACGTTCTGGGCGCCAATTGAAATGGATCCTCCTTCCGGAACACCCTTCTTTCAATAAAATTCTCGGTCGTGGATTCAAGAATTTTTAAATTGATTGTCCTAAACTATAAAAATTATAAATATAAAAAAAAATTGTTTCGCTTCTGTCTAAATCTTTCTTCTTCCGTTGTTCCACTCTTTCTCTATACCTTCCTCTTCCTACTACTTTCCAACTCCTCCTTTCTGCTGCCTTTCCATTTATCTAATACCTTTTTACTGCTTAGCTCTTTTTCTATACCTTTCTCTTCCTACAATTTTCCAACTCTCTGCCTTTCTATATCTTTCAAGTTCTGGTTTGTATTACTGTTTGCTCCTGCTTTATGTTTATCTTCTAATATTTATTTTCCTTTCTATTTACTTTTAAAATAAGATTTATTTAATTTTATTTCATAACTTTTTTATTAATGACAACCCTCTTACAAATTCAATGACAATCTAATCAATAATAATATCTTAACAACATAACATCCTATAATCTAAACAAAAACAAATCCAATATAAAAAAAAATACTTAATCAAGACAACCGATTTAAAAATCATGACCACGTTCCAACACTTCATTGAAAGAACGTGCACCACGAAGAAAAATCCATATCAATATATATTGTGATATTATCCTATTATATGTTATAAATTAAAGAACAGATCAAATTAAGTTATTAATAAATTCATTAAAAAAAAGGAATATTCTTGATCCTGGGCAGAATACAAAGTTTAGGTTGTATATAAATAGTATTAATTTTCTTCAAGTTCCTTAGTTTTAGTGTTGTTTTAATTTTTTCTTCGTTCCTAAAAAAAGGAAACATAAATTTAAAAATAAAATATAAGGAGTACCATGATATATTCATAATTATAAATAAAAGGAATCATGTAATTTTCTTTCTATAAAACAAGAAATTTGTCTGAGAAAGTATGCTAGAAATAATATTTTTTTTTATGCAAAGAATAAGTTCAAATATAAATTAAATGTAGAATTATATGCTGTATTAACTAATGCATATGAGTATTTAAAAGCTATTATTATGGTTTAAATTTTAAATGAAAAAATTTATTAAAAGAATGAAATGAAAAGTTTTAATATTAATAGTAATAAATAAAAAACATAAATTTGTATAAGAATCCTAGGTATAAGATAAATTGTAAATAGAAATTAATCAAGTGCACGGATGTCATAAATTAAGTTATGATCAAGTAGGCATCAGATAGATACTAATAAGAATTGTTAGGATAGTTGTTTTTTGTTATTTTTGTTTTGGAAGTTGTTGATTTTAAACGACTCTCTCTTGTTTTTTTGTTCAGAAAGAGGAAAGACGTGTTAAATTTGCTCTTGTAATTTTTTACGATTTTTATTAAAAAATTTCAATATAAATCAGTCTTGAGTAATTGAATATTATTATAAACGTCTGTAAGAAGAAAACTAAAGTATATTGGTAAGCAGAAAGTTAATTTTTATATAAATAAAAGAAATCAGAAGATGAGAACGTGATAGCAAATGGTGCTATGAATGTAATCTTGAATTTCCAAGTACGTGTTAAATAGAAAGAAGGAATAAGTACATACCAGCGTTGCAGAGTTCATTAAGCAGTTAGAAGACCTTTTTCTTGAACGAGTTTATGGTTTCTTTTAATAATCCTGTAGCAGACTAGCTGAGAGAATTCATAGATCCTGGAGTCACGGTATTAATATTGCACTATTCACCTTAATAAAGAACTTTCTTGTGTTTTCTATATATAATTGGATGAACAATTAATTTCCTCATTTTCACTTTTACTCTATTCACATATTTTATTAGTTTTAAGAATTTTTTGATATGTATAATACCATCATTTATTAATCTTTTCATATCATTTTACTCACATAATTAGTAATCATAGAATCTCACATTGACGAGAAGATAGGTTACAGATCTTCTTTTTTTAATTTAAACATCCATAGGTATCATTTGGTACATAATAGTTATTATGCATATAATTTCAAGACAATATCAAATTAATAAAATAAAACATTGAATTCTGCCCTGAGATAGAGTTGTTGATAAAAAAATTTATAAACAATAATTCAATTCACATCCAATTTTAAAGTTAAATATAATTATTTTAAATTTACATCATTTTAAATATAACATATAATCAGATAAACAACACAAAATTATAAACAATTAATAATATACATTTACATTTTCATATATGTTATAAAATTGGCGCCCAACGTGGGGCTCTAAATAAACTAGAGCCTATTTAAATAATTAATATTTAAAATATTTTTTTTGAAAACTTGATTTGAAAATTTTTTTTTGTGATTCCGTATTATTTATAAGCTAAATACAAAGGTAATAGCTTATAAAATATTTATTGGTATAAAGGTATTTCTTTAGAAATTTGCACATTACTTGTATTTATCTGGGTATTTTAAATTGTAAGAATGGATAGAAAAATGAGATTGAGAGATGGTAAAGTAGTAGGAGAGGATAGCGAGAGTAGTGATGGAGGAGAGATTGAGGTAGAGAGTGTTGCGGTACAAGTACATGAAGAGAGAGTATTGGGAGCAGGAGATTATCGAGTGGAGGAATTGATCCAAACTGGACAACAGGAAGGAGCAGAATCAGAAGAAGGTGATAATTTAATGGAGATAGGGGGAGAGAATGATCAAACTATGGTTGAAATGGAGACAGATGTAACTGGTGGTGGAGATGAAAAAGAAGAACAGGAGGTACAAACACAATCAAAGGAAGAAAGTCAATTAGACATGCTCAGCATGTTACAAAGGATCATGACGACTATGGACAAGAGGTTTGATCAACAAAAAGAAGATAATGTAAAAATGAGAGAAGATATGAATTATAAATTAGATCAGCAAAAAGAAAACATGGACAAGAAATTGGATCAGCAAAAAGAAGATATTAATAAAAAATTAGATGAAATAAAAGAAGATAATAAGATTTTTAAAAGAGAAATTAGTAGTATTAAAGAAGATAATTTGAAGATCAAGGAAGAAATGAAAATTATGAAGATAGACTGTGACAAGAATATGGAACAGCAAAATATTAAATTAAGGAATGAAATCCAGGAGACAGGGATTAAAATTAAGGGGGAAATTAAAATTGTAGAAGAGAAAATAGTAGAAGTGAGTAAACAAACAGAAGAAATAAAAAAAAAAATAGGACAGATAAAGTTGCAAGAGCAAATTAATGAAGAAGTTGTAGACAATTTAAAAATTAACTTAGGTAAGGAATTTGAAAGGATAGAAGGAGAAATACAGAATCAAAAAGAAACTTGTAGTAAAAATTTAGAATTAACAGGGTTAAATTTGAATAAAGAAATGGAGGATATACATAAGAAGTTACAAGAAGTTATGGAGAAGGATGTTAGAGGAAATGCATGGGGAGTTATGCCTAATATTATATCAAATTACAACAATAATGGAATCAAATTTGACGGAAACATTAACAATATTCATCCTAAGGTGTTTATCAACATAATAAAAAGCAAAATAAAATATACAACAGATTTTATTGAACAAAAATTATTAATACGTAATATGCTAACGGGACATCCTTTATTATGGTTCTGTAATAAAGAAAATCCAATACTGTCAATCCTTGATTTTGAGGAACAATTTTGTAAATATTTTTGGGGGGAGATTCAACAAGCGATATTCAGGGAAAAACTATATTTTGGAAAATACGATTATAGTAGGGGAAGAAATTATAATAATTATGCCATGCAACTATACAACAATGCTTAATATTTGGAACCGAAAATGAGGGAAGAAGAAATAGTTTTGTACGTGGCAAGACAGTACAATCATGATGTGACTGAAACAATAGCTCTACACAATATCAAAACTATGGAAAATTTATCCAACTATTTGATGCGACTGGAAAGAAGTATGATGAGTGAGAATAGGGATAATAGGAATGAAAGAGGTAATGAAAGGAATCGATATGAAAATAGAAGTAATGGGGGTAATAGATTTAATGATAGAAATAGGGATGAAAATAGAAATAATGACAATGACCGATTCAATAATAGGAACAGAGATTTTAATAGGGGATATAGTAATTTTAATAGGAATGATACTAGGGGAAATGTAAATAGGTATGATTATAGATATAATAGAAATGGGGAGAATAGAAATTCTGATAGAAGAAATAGGGAATTTCCAAATAATAATAATTATGATAGGAATGTAGGATCAGGTGATAGGTGAAACAGAGATAATAATTATAGTAATAGAAATTATGATAATAGAAATGTAGTAAATCGGGATAATGAAAGGAGAGATAGAGGTGAAAACAGTAGACAGGTAAATGTTGTAAGTGCTAATCAGAGTGATGTGACTGGTCAAGGCCAGGAACAGAGCGTGGTTTTTGCATAAATCGCTCTCATGTGCATAATATCATCTACTCTTCTAAGTATGAACATCCTAGGGAATTTATTGTGAATGATGACGAGGTTAAAATTAATGAACTAAAAAGGTTAATTTTTATAGAGGGGGTTTTCCAAAATATTAAATGTAAAATTATGATAGATACTGGTTCAGAGGTTACTTTAATTAGTCAAAGGGTGGTTTCACAAATCAAACAAGATGATATTATGGTGATAAAAACAAATAAATTATCATTAGTGGGAGCGAATAATAAGAAATTATATGAAACAAGTAATATGATTATGGGGGAAATTTTAATAGGGTTTAAAATGTATAAATTTCAAATATTATTAATACAAAATTTGAACTATGACATTATATTGGGTTCAGATGAATTAAATAATCATAAGGTTATCATCGATTATGAGGATGAATGTTTAAGATGGGAACAACAAATAATACCATTTACAGTAAAAAAAAATGAAAGTTCGGAAATTAATAAGAATGTTATGTACAACAACATAGAAAATATGGAGTTTGACAAATTAGAAGAAAATTGTGGATTGTATAGGACGGAAGTAGAAATATTATGTAAGAAATATTATAAATTGTTTAATGAAGATATATGTATAGCTACAAATTACACGCACAAGTTGGAGATGAATAAAGATATTAAGAATTTTAAAATAAAAACTTATCCGATACCGTATAAAATAAAAGATGAAGTATATGAAGAATTAAATAAAATGTTGAAGGATGGAATAATAGAAAGATCGGATTCTCCATACATAAATGCAATTACTTGTGTAAGAAAGAAGTCAGGAGAGATTAGAATATGTCTTGATGCAAGAAACATAAATGCCTATACAGTCAAACAATATGAAAGTCCTATGAATGTGGAAGGAATTTTTGGAAGAATTACAAATGCAAAAATTTATTCTAAATTAGATCTTAAACACAGTTTCTGGTTAATTCCTTTAGAAGAAAATAGTAGACCATATACAGCTTTCATGGTAGATGGTATTGTATATCAATTTTGTGTGGTGCCATATGGATTGCAAAGTTCATGTGCAGCTTTAGTTAGAACTTTACATACAATTTTAAATAAATATGAATCATTCATTTTACACTACATTGATGATATTTTAATTTATTCGGAAAATGAAATTGTACATAAAAAACATTTAGAAATTACATTAAAAGAATTGGAAAGAGCTGGACTCAAATTAAATGTGGAAAAGTGTAAATTTTATCAAAAAGAAGTTAAATATTTAGGATATGTCTTGAATACGACAGGGGTAAGTATGGATCCTGAAAGAGTACAAGCTATTATGAATTATCAAACACCTAAAAATTTGAAGACGTTAAGAGGATTCATTGGAATTATAAATTATTATAAAAGATTAATACCAGATTTGTCAAATAAAGAAGTTCCTTTAATAGAGCTACTAAAAAAAGATGTTAAATGGAAATGGACACCCGAGAGAGAAAAAGCTTTTCAAGAATTAAAATTTGTCTTTACCAATAATTTAAAAGTGTATCACCCACAATACGATAAAGTATTTATACTTAGGACAGATGCATCGATAGAAAGATTAGCAGGAGTGTTAATACAAGTTCAGGAAGGAGGAGAAGTACCTATTAGTTTTGTATCAAGAGTAACAAAGAATTGTGAGAAGAAGTACATGGTTACGGAATTGGAGATGGCCAGTGTGGTATTTTGTATAACCAAATTAAGGTTTTATTTATTAGGAGCAAAGTTTATAGTGGAGAGTGATCATAATGCTTTAACGGCGATGATGAAAAATAGGTATGCAAATAATAGGGTACACAGATGGTTATTATTGTTGCAAGAATACGACTTTGAGATTAAATATATTCCAGGAAAGAGTAACATCATAGCAGATGCATTAAGTAGGGAAAGTGAAGAACAAGGGGACTATAAAAAATTCAAAATAGGTATAAATAAATTATTGGATAAAGAGGGATTATTTACTTTGGAAAGGGTTATACAAGATCAGAATTATTTGACAGAGGTGGAAAAGAGAAGAACTTTTACAGAAGACAATATTATTTATAAAAAACTAGAAAATTGGGATACGTATGTTATTACAACTAATTATGCAAAGGAAATTCTATATAATCTTCATCACGAATATGGTCATATCGGAGTAAGAAAATTATGGATGCTATTTAGGGAAAATTATTATGCGAAAAAGGATTTAACTAGAGCCAAAGAAATATGCAAAGCTTGTACAATATGTCAATTAGCCAAAGAAAAAAATTATCATAATAGCAATATAAATAAATCAATAGTGACACAAAAACCATTACAAATTTTAGCAATAGATTTTATAAGTAATTTAGTGGAGAGTATTCAGGGATGTAAACACATATTGGTCATGGTAGACATATTTACAAAATATGTACAGATGTATCCTTGTAAAAGAACAAATACCAATACAATATTAAAATGCATTAAAAATTATATACAAATTCATGGAAAACCAGAGAAATTAATTTTAGATTATGCCACATATTTTGAGAATTATAAATTTTTATCTGCATGTCAACATTATAATATACAAGTAAATTTTATTAGCATTAGAAATCCATCGTCAAATCCAGCTGAAAGATATATCAAAGAAGTAATTAAATATTTGAGAATTTTATGTATACAAGAACACGATCAGTGGGAAAATAACTTGGATAAAGTACAAAGATATGTGAATGAAACACCTCATGGAGTGACAAAAGAATGTCCAGAGTTTTTATTTAAAGGTAGAGTACCAGAAAGAAAGTGGGAATGGAATAGAAGACAAGAAATCCAAGAAATATTAGATAAAGTTAATAAAAATTTAAAAAGAAACGCAGAACGATATGTCAAGAGACAAGAAAAGAAATTGAAAAAGAAAACTAAATTTGAAAAGGGAGAACTTGTCATAATAAGAGCTTTACAAGTAGCGGATAAAAGGGAAAATTTATGTGCAAAATTATTAATGCCTTTTGAGGGACCATATGTGGTAGATAATCATAATGCTGAAAACAGCTATCGGTTAGTATATCCGGATACAGGGAGATTAAGGGGAGTTTTTAATATTAAGGATGTGTACAAGTTTACACCAGAAGGGGGGTAGATGATATTAATAGCAAAGTTTTGTAAATAATAGTATTAAGATGTAAATATTAAATTAAGATTGAATGGTTTTATTGAAAAAAGGTTTATACAATCTGTGCAAATAATTTTAATTGAGGCTAAAGTTTTTGTTAAATGAGTGTTTATTTATAAAAAAAAAATAGATTAAAATTATAATTTTTAATCCAACATCAATGAAATGTTTGATGTAAAAATTTTAATTGGGGGATTTGTGATATTATCCTATTATATGTTATAAATTAAAGAACAGATCAAATTAAGTTATTAATAAATTCATTAAAAAAAAGGAATATTCTTGATCCTGGGCAGAATACAAAGTTTAGGTTGTATATAAATAGTATTAATTTTCTTCAAGTTCCTTAGTTTTAGTGTTGTTTTAATTTTTTCTTCGTTCCTAAAAAAAGGAAACATAAATTTAAAAATAAAATATAAGGAGTACCATGATATATTCATAATAATAAATAAAAGGAATCATGTAATTTTCTTTCTATAAAACAAGAAATTTGTCTGAGAAAGTATGCTAGAAATAATATTTTTTTTTATGCAAAGAATAAGTTCAAATATAAATTAAATGTAGAATTATATGCTGTATTAACTAATGCATATGAGTATTTAAAAGCTATTATTATGGTTTAAATTTTAAATGAAAAAATTTATTAAAAGAATGAAATGAAAAGTTTTAATATTAATAGTAATAAATAAAAAACATAAATTTGTATAAGAATCCTAGGTATAAGATAAATTGTAAATAGAAATTAATCAAGTGCACGGATGTCATAAATTAAGTTATTATCAAGTAGGCATCAGATAGATACCAATAAGAATTGTTAGGATAGTTGTTTTTTGTTATTTTTGTTTTGGAAGTTGTTGATTTTAAACGACTCTCTCTTGTTTTTTTGTTCAGAAAGAGGAAAGACGTGTTAAATTTGCTCTTGTAATTTTTTACGATTTTTATTAAAAAATTTCAATATAAATCAGTCTTGAGTAATTGAATATTATTATAAACGTCTGTAAGAAGAAAACTAAAGTATATTGGTAAGCAGAAAGTTAATTTTTATATAAATAAAAGAAATCAGAAGATGAGAACGTGATAGCAAATGGTGCTATGAATGTAATCTTGAATTTCCAAGTACGTGTTAAATAGAAAGAAGGAATAAGTACATACCAGCGTTGCAGAGTTCATTAAGCAGTTAGAAGACCTTTTTCTTGAACGAGTTTATGGTTTCTTTTGATAATCCTGTAGCAGACTAGCTGAGAGAATTCATAGATCCTGGAGTCACGGTATTAATATTGCACTATTCACCTTAATAAAGAACTTTCTTGTGTTTTCTATATATAATTGGATGAACAATTAATTTCCTCATTTTCACTTTTACTCTATTCACATATTTTATTAGTTTTAAGAATTTTTTGATATGTATAATACCATCATTTATTAATCTTTTCATATCATTTTACTCACATAATTAGTAATCATAGAATCTCACATTGACGAGAAGATAGGTTACAGATCTTCTTTTTTTTAATTTAAACATCCATAGGTATCATTTGGTACATAATAGTTATTATGCATATAATTTCAAGACAATATCAAATTAATAAAATAAAACATTGAATTCTGCCCTGAGATAGAGTTGTTGATAAAAAAATTTATAAACAATAATTCAATTCACATCAAATTTTAAAGTTAAATATAATTATTTTAAATTTACATCATTTTAAATATAACATATAATCAGATAAACAACACAAAATTATAAACAATTAATAATATACATTTACATTTTCATATATGTTATAATATATATATATATATATATATATATATATATATATATATATATACATATATATATATATATATACACAAAATAGGAAGGTATTGACTAGTAGAGATAAACAGAACGATGTTGATCCACCACTGTATGCAACGAGTGACAAATCTGGGGATGTAGTCAACAGGCCGAAGGTGAGTAATAAAACTCTTTGTTAATAATCAAGCTTTCGATTTATTTCAAATCTTCATCAGGATTCTATTTGTATAAAAAATTATGGTTACTATAAGCTCAAAAAATGAGTATAAAAATGAACTTACTTAACTTGAGTCAAAGAAGCTTTTAAAGCATTAGCCACAAAAGATGAATACATAAAAACAAGTAGTGTAAACACGTAGACACGTACATAATAAAATTTGTTAAGATGATAAAAAAGTGTTAAGCAAACACTTATGTGCCAATACAACGTACTGTAGCGAAAATACACACAACAAGAAAAATTAAATAGAAAAATTTTTCTTTGTACAGTTTAAACTAACGATCTTCACTGTTAATTTTGATAAAACGCTACTTTTTTAATTTGTGTAACTCAACACGCTAACAGAAGTACAAAATGGTGAGCAAGCGGCACCAAACGAAAATTCTAGAAAAAATCGTGGTAGTTTTTTTGTTAAAATTTGTTTAAAACAACCCAATTACAGACTTTGGCTGGCTAACCTTCACTGATAGAGACACAAAGTTGAAGAATAAGATTGATGTTTGACTGACAAGCTAACATAACCTATTTCTTAGTTAATATTAAATAAAATCAAATTGTTTACATATTTTTTTGAAATAGGTTATGTTAGCTTGTCAGTCAAACATCAATCTTAATCTTCAACTTTGTGTCTCTATCAGTGAAGGTTAGCCAGCCAAAGTCTGTAATTGGGTTGTTTTAAACAAATTTTAACAAAAAAACTACCACAATTTTTTCTAGAATTTTCGTTTGGTGCCGCTTGCTCGCCATTTTGTACTTCTGTTAGCGTGTTGAGTTACACAAATTAAAAAAGTAGCGTTTTATCAAAATTAACAGTGAAGATCGTTAGTTTAAACTGTACAAAGAAAAATTTTTCTATTTAATTTTTCTTGTTGTGTGTATTTTCGCTACAGTACGTTGTATTGGCACATAAGTGTTTGCTTAACACTTTGTTATCATCTTAACAAATTTTATTATGTACGTGTCTACGTGTTTACACTACTTGTTTTTATGTATTCATCTTTTGTGGCTAATGCTTTAAAAGCTTCTTTGACTCAAGTTAAGTAAGTTCATTTTTATACTCATTTTTTGAGCTTATAGTAACCATAATTTTTTATACAATCAGAATCCTGATGAAGATTTGAAATAAATCGAAAGCTTGATTATTAACAAAGAGTTTTATTACTCACCTTCGGCCTGTTGACTACATCCCCAGATTTGTCACTCGTTGCATACAGTGGTGGATCAACATCGTTCTGTATATATATATATATATATATATATATATATATATATATATATATATATCAACTCTTATCCTTCAAAGTTTCTAAAAAAATTATTATATAACACACCAGATATTATACAAAATCATAATCATCAAAATCACTTTAGTCCTCTTAAAACAAATCTACCTTATAATTACATTGAAGATCCTCCAAATCATACTAATAATGAAGTACAAACATTTTATAGATCATTACCATATATCCAAGAACTCACCCCTAAAAATCATAAAAATTCTTAAACAAGAAAAAGACATAATAATCGCTAATAGATCCACAAATACTGTCAATCGTTTCTTCACCAAACTTAAAGACAAAATTCCAAATTTAGAGAGATCTCATGTAATTTATCAGATTCCTTGTAACAATTGTGAAATGAAGTATATAGGCCAAACTCTTAGAAATCTCAAATCTAGAATAACATCCCATCGCAGTGACATCAAAACCAAAAAAAAATTCATGTGCTCTAGCAATTCACATCAATGAAACAGGACATTATCCTAATTTGAATTCCACACAAATTTTAGCTTCAGAGAGGAATTATCACAAACGAATATTTTTAGAAATGATACATATTAACAACGAACCAAATGCTATGAACAAAAGAACAGACATTCAAAATCTTAATGTTATTTACTGCAATTTATTAAATTTAGAGAACAATTTAATTTCTAGAAACATAAATAATAGTACTTTATCTTCTATTTAAATTTGATTAAATAAAACAAAAGTCCATCATCTAATATACATCTTACCTTCAACCATAGACTAATAAATTTAGCATTTCACTATCCATCAATTATATATTTTTTAATGTCAATTAATTATTGAAATGTTAAAATAATAATTTGTCTATTTTATAAAAAATTTTAAACTAATATTTGAAAATCTAACTGTTTCATCAAGATTTTAATATTCTCTAGTAGAATTATTGTGAACCATGTTTTACAAAAGGATTACAACCTCACTTACTGTAAGTTATTTTATTACTTATATAAGCCTTTTATTGTATTTTATTATAATTTTTGTCGTTTCACTTTATAGTTGTGACTGAAGAAGGAATAAAAGTTTTTCCGAAAGCTTTCACTAAAAGTATAAAGAGTTTTCTTTAATCTAGCCCCAAGGCTTTATACCCGTTAAACCAAATACTGTTTTATTTAACTAGTCAGCCGTTATTATCCTTCTATTATATATATATAAATGAAAAAAAAATGCAAACGTATTTAGTGCCATGCTGTAAGTGTATTCCAGATACATAACCTGGGTTTATACCAGGTTAGAATTCCTACTAACCCTAGGACACAGGATGCCACGACATGATATAAATATTGATCAGTCTATACAAGAGCAAAACCAAACTGTAGACACGTGTTTCGCTCTAAATAGAGCTCATCAGTACAGTATAAGTTTGTATCAAATTTTTTTCATCATGTTATATATAAGACTTCCAAAAAAACGCTCCGTTCGTTTAGATGCATATATGAAACTTGAGAAATGGAAAAAAGCGCTTGAGACTGAATAGGACGATGACTGAGAATAAGATAATAGACGAGACAACAAATCAATATGCACGGCCAAGTGCTACCAGCTGTCCAGAATTTTAGTTGTTTAGGATATTTGCTAGAAAAGAATAAGTGGTTAAAAAGTAAGATTAATCATAGAATTAAGTGTGGATGGATGAACTGTAGTGGAAAATGAAAGGTAGACTGTACAAGAGAGTTGATATATATATATATATATATATATATATATATACATATATATAAAAGGGGTAAATTAACGGGCATGTACGCAAAAGGATCATAGGATTACGAGTAAGAATGGTAACCGCAGACATGCATGTTTCTGGCTCATTAGCCGTCATCAGTGCGGCATAACCAAGAAGAGTATTGCACTTGGCTAGCAAAAGTGTTAGGTTACCATTCTTACTCGTAATCCTATGATCCTTTTGCGTACATGCCCGTTAATTTACCCCTTTTGTTTATCATAAATACGCATTGGCATCCTTTATATATATATATATATATATATATATATATATATATATATATATATATATATATATATATATATATATATATAAAACAAAGGGGGATAACGGGCATGTAACGCAACAAGGATCATAGGTTACAAGTAGGAATGGTAACCGCAGACATGCATGTTTCTGGCTCGTTAGCCGTCATCAGTGCGGCATAACCAAGTAGGGTATTGCACTTGGCTAGCAAAAGTGTTGGGTACTTGGGAGCAAAGGATGGTAGGGAAACATGTGTCAAAAAACACAAAACAACGAACGCTCACACAGGAGTCCTATCGCCATTTTGTGTGCTTTCGGCCAGCTGAGCCCACATTTAGGGGCTAACAACCAGCGTCGCCACGTTGGCGAAACGGACTCATTGTGTTTGAGTCGTTCTAAGCCCAGGATGTGAAACAAAAACAAGGTGCCAAGATAACGCGTATTAATAATAAAACAAAGGGGGATAACGGGCATGTAACGCAACAAGGATCATAGGTTACAAGTAGGAATGGTAACCGCAGACATGCATGTTTCTGGCTCGTTAGCCGTCATCAGTGCGGCATAACCAAGTAGGGTATTGCACTTGGCTAGCAAAAGTGTTGGGTACTTGGGAGCAAAGGATGGTAGGGAAACATGTGTCAAAAAACACAAAACAACGAACGCTCACACAGGAGTCCTATCGCCATTTTGTGTGCTTTCGGCCAGCTGAGCCCACATTTAGGGGCTAACAACCAGCGTCGCCACGTTGGCGAAACGGACTCATTGTGTTTGAGTCGTTCTAAGCCCAGGATGTGAAACAAAAACAAGGTGCCAAGATAACGCGTATTAATAATAAAACAAAGGGGGATAACGGGCATGTAACGCAACAAGGATCATAGGTTACAAGTAGGAATGGTAACCGCAGACATGCATGTTTCTGGCTCGTTAGCCGTCATCAGTGCGGCATAACCAAGTAGGGTATTGCACTTGGCTAGCAAAAGTGTTGGGTACTTGGGAGCAAAGGATGGTAGGGAAACATGTGTCAAAAAACACAAAACAACGAACGCTCACACAGGAGTCCTATCGCCATTTTGTGTGCTTTCGGCCAGCTGAGCCCACATT
>OZ034809.1:44032952-44072952 GCA_964028335.1 Altica lythri | reverse complement strand
ATTAAAAGCTTATAAAAATTGCCAATACATTTAAACATTAATTTTTAAATGAATTAAGGGTATAATTAAATAAGAAAATTAAATTATAAAAATATCACAAATAGTTAAAATAAAAAAACTTCTACTTACTTTTAAAATATACAAATTTATCAACCATATTCTAATTTATTAATAGTTCAAATGCCAAATGAAATATTCTGAAAAAGAGAAAATTATTAGTTTGTAGTGCTAGTAAAGTTTATAAGAATAAGAAGAATAATCATTGTTTTAAATTGTAATAATGAATCAAGAATTAGATTTTGTTAGTAATTTTATTTAAATAAGGAATTAGTAGGCGAGTAGGTGTTAAGGATGTATAAATTTAAGTTTGTTGAATTTGTCAGTTGTTTTTTTTTGTTGATTTGATAGAAACTCTCTTGTTTTCTGGTTCTTGTGATGGAAGTTGTATTAAAAAATTGCTCCGTAGAAATTTTGAGTTTTTTTTTAAAATATTGATAAAAGAAAGTATTAAATCAGTTTAAAGGATAAATATTATCACAAGGTAACCAGAGAAAGCAATTGGTAAGAGAAACTTATATTATTTTATGAAGAAATAGATATTTCAATTGGGGGTTGAGCAGTATATGGTATAACTGCATTTTAATTAAGTTAATGAAGATTAAACTAATATTTAACAAGAAAGAAAGTCATAATTACACTTACCAGAGGAAATAGCAGCAGTTTATCTTTTGGTTTGAAGGGGAATTGATTGTTTGATCTCTACAAAGTTTCCTGAAATCTTTGCTGTTCCGGGGAAGAAAGTAGATTGTCCTGAGAACTGAATCCTGGTTTTCCAGAAGAGGAGCGAAGCTTCGTACAAATGGTAACCACTTTTCACTCGTTACAATAAAGAGTTTTTATGTGTTTGATTTTTGTAATTTTGATGAACATTTTTATTTAACTGTTTTATGTAATTAACTAAATTATTATTATTATTCACTTTTTGATAAGTTTAATTTGAATCGTTTATTAACTCAAATCAGAATACTTCATTTCATATATTTGATGCATATTTGGGTTTATCAACGGTATCTTGAAGTTTGACACATTTTGAATTAGTAAGGTTAGAAATTTATAAACAATTCATGCCTAGAAAACATCATTGGTCTAGGATAGTGTGGTTTTACAGTCATTTTATTGAAAATTTTTATATTAACTGATTTTGAATCTAATTTTGTTGAATATTTGGAACTCTGACCTTGATATAAGGGAATAGCCGGTAGCATATTTAAATAATAATATTGGAAAATAATTAAATTAAGTTAATTCTTACCTATTTAATATTTATATTTAAATTCAAAATTAATTCATGGTAAGGAATATTTTATAACATAGTAATTGATATAATCAAAAGAAATTATTATTCATACACTCTTATATGTTATAAATATTGGCGCCCAACGTGGGGCTCTAAACAATCAAAACTAGAGCCTTTTTAAAGAATAGAAACTTTAGGATTTTCAGATATTAAAAACGCTAGTCAAGAAAACTTTGTTTGGTAAATTTTTTTTGAGATTTATTTGCTTGATTCTGATTGATCAGAATAATAAAATAATTAAAAGACATTTGCTTGGTAAATCTTTATTAAGATAAAGGTATTGTAAATAAAAAATTTTTAAACATTAGTTATATTTATCTCGATAAAATAAATTGTAAATATGGATGGAAAAATGAGATTGAGAGATGGTAAGATAGTAGGAGATGAGAGTGAAAGTAGTGATGGAGGAGAGATTGAGATGGAAAGTGTGGCGGTACAAGTACATGAAGAGAGAGTGTTAGGAGCAGGAGATTACCGAGTGGAAGAGCTGATTCAAACAGGGCAGACACAGGAAGAAGCAGAAACGGAAGAAGGAGATAATTTAATGGAGATAGGGGGAGAGCAGGATCGAACTATGGTAGAAATAGAGACAGAGGCAAATGCTGGTGGAAATGAACCAGAAGAACAGGTAGTACAGGAAAGACCAAGAGAGGAGTCCCAAGCTGATATGTTCAGAATGATACAAAGTTTAATCATGAATATGAATGAAGATATAAACAAAAATATAGATAAGAAATTGGATCAACAAAAAGAAGATAATGTGAAGATGAAGGAAGATATAAATAAGAAGTTGGATCAGCAAGATAAGAAATTGGATCAACACAAGGAAGATATAACTAAGATTTTTAGATGTGAAATTAATAGCATAAAAGAAGACAATTCAAAAATAAGAGAAGAAGTTAAAACTATGAAAAAGGAATTTGACAAGAAAATTGAACAGCAAAACAAGAAGTTAAGAACTGAAATACAGGATACTGGAGTAAAAATTAAGGGGGAAATTGAAAAAGGTATGGAAATTAAAATAAAAGAAGTAGAAAAAACAATTAAAGAAAATTTACCGGAGGAAATAGAACATGAAATCAATAAACATACTGATGTCATAAAAAAAGATATAGAACAAATACGATTACAAGAGCAAATTTATGAAGAGGTAGTGGACAATTTAAAAATTAACTTAGGAAAAGAATTTGAAAGACTAGAGGAAGATGTGAATAACAAACTAGAAGAAAATAATAAAGGATTAGATGAAGTAAAAGAAGATATGAATAATAAACAAGAGGAAAACAATAAAGAATTGGATGAGACTAATGAAAGATTGAATGAAATCACAGAAGATATAAAAGAAAATACAAATATGGAATTAGAAGGAAAAGTTCAAGAGAATAATGATAAAATGGTGCAGACTAATAAAAGATTGGAGAAAATAAAAAAAGATACTAAGACATATAGAAGACAAATAAACTATATAAAGAAAGATAATTTAAAGAGCATAGAGGAAGACACAAATAAAATAGATGAAGAAAGGAAGAAGACTATTAAGAAATTTGTAGATGGATATAAAGCAAAGCAAGTAGCATTCTGGGAAAAATTGTACATTTGGAAATATAAAGAAAGGGGGAAGAAAACTAAATTTATATTAGGTTATACGTATATAGGAAAATACCAAGAAAGGGGGAAGAAATTTAAAAATATAGTAGGTATTGGGTATATTTGGAATTATCAGGAAAGAGGCAAGATATTTAGGTGTATAGGAAAATTTAATGTATAGGTATTAATATTTCATAAAAAAAAAACAAGTTTATAAAGATAATAAATAAAGTATATTTGAATAAATGTTAGAAAGAAAGAATAAATGTGATATTAAAAAAAAAAATAGAAATAAAGAAATTTATAAAGAAAATGCATGGGTAGATGATATTTCAAGCAGTTTTGTAAATAGATATTAGTTTGTAAATAGTAGTTTTAGGTGTACATAGTTTTTTTTTTATTATTATGAAAAATACTGGGATGTTTATAGAATAAACATCAAAACAGTTCATGGAATGAAAAGATATTAAAATTGAAACTGATATGAATAATAAGTTTAAATGTTCTTGGTTAAAGGATATTTTTTTTTTGAAGTAAATATGAGATAAATTAAATGTTTATTGATTTATAGTTTTAGAATATAAATAATCATTTACAAGCAAGTACATCAAATGAACATTTTATAAAATGAAATGTAAGACAAAGAAATTCGTATTATTTTATTAAAAAAAAAAAGTTAAATTTTCTTTATAAAATAAACTAAAATATTAAAGATATAATGTATCAAGCAAAGTTACTTGACAGCAATGAAATTATTATTGTGGGAATATAAATTATAATTTTTTTAATCAAATATGGACATATGATTGATTAAGAAAAATTTTAATTGGGGGATTTGAGATGATATGAGTTACTATGCTATATTAAATAAGAATGTAGATTGAAAATCTTATGGAAAATAGAGAAAGGAAAATTTTCTTATTTCGGGTCAGAGCACAAATGCAGTAACAGTGGGATTAATTATCATCATCTTCTTCATAATTCCTAAAAAAAGAAAAAAAGAAAATAGAATGAGAAAGAAGAAAATACAAATTCATTTCAAAGATTTTATTTAAAGATTCAAAATGGATTAATCTACATTATATAAAGTTTCAATAATTATGAAATTGATAAATGGGAAAAGTAGATAATTAAAAGCTTATAAAAATTGCCAATACATTAGTAATTAAACATTAATTTTTAAATGAATTAAGGGTATAATTAAATAAGAAAATTAAATTATAAAAATATCACAAATAGTTAAAATAAAAAAACTTCTACTTACTTTTAAAATATACAAATTTATCAACCATATTCTAATTTATTAATAGTTCAAATGCCAAATGAAATATTCTGAAAAAGAGAAAATTATTAGTTTGTAGTGCTAGTAAAGTTTATAAGAATAAGAAGAATAATCATTGTTTTAAATTGTAATAATGAATCAAGAATTAGATTTTGTTAGTAATTTTATTTAAATAAGGAATTAGTAGGCGAGTAGGTGTTAAGGATGTATAAATTTAAGTTTGTTGAATTTGTCAGTTGTTTTTTTTGTTGATTTGATAGAAACTCTCTTGTTTTCTGGTTCTTGTGATGAAAGTTGTATTAAAAAATTGCTCCGTAGAAATTTTGAGTTTTTTTTGAAAATATTGATAAAAGAAAGTATTAAATCAGTTTAAAGTATAAATATTATCACAAGGTAACCAGAGAAAGCAATTGGTAAGAGAAACTTATATTATTTTATGAAGAAATAGATATTTCAATTGGGGGTTGAGCAGTATATGGTATAACTGCATTTTAATTAAGTTAATGAAGATTAAACTAATATTTAACAAGAAAGAAAGTCATAATTACACTTACCAGAGGAAATAGCAGCAGTTTATCTTTTGGTTTGAAGGGGAATTGATTGTTTGATCTCTACAAAGTTTCCTGAAATCTTTGCTGTTCCGGGGAAGAAAGTAGATTGTCCTGAGAACTGAATCCTGGTTTTCCAGAAGAGGAGCGAAGCTTCGTACAAATGGTAACCACTTTTCACTCGTTACAATAAAGAGTTTTTATGTGTTTGATTTTTGTAATTTTGATGAACATTTTTATTTAACTGTTTTATGTAATTAACTAAATTATTATTATTATTCACTTTTTGATAAGTTTAATTTGAATCGTTTATTAACTCAAATCAGAATACTTCATTTCATATATTTGATGCATATTTGGGTTTATCAACGGTATCTTGAAGTTTGACACATTTTGAATTAGTAAGGTTAGAAATTTATAAACAATTCATGCCTAGAAAACATCATTGGTCTAGGATAGTGTGGTTTTACAGTCATTTTATTGAAAATTTTTATATTAACTGATTTTGAATCTAATTTTGTTGAATATTTGGAACTCTGACCTTGATATAAGGGAATAGCCGGTAGGATATTTAAATAATAATATTGGAAAATAATTAAATTAAGTTAATTCTTACCTATTTAATATTAATATTTAAATTCAAAATTAATTCATGGTAAGGAATATTTTATAACATAGTAATTGATATAATCAAAAGAAATTATTATTCATACACTCTTATATGTTATAAATATATATATATATATATATATATATATATATATATATATATATATATATATATATATATATATTTTATAACATATATGAAAATGTAAATGTATATTATTAATTGTTTATAATTTTGTGTTGTTTATCTGATTATATGTTATATTTAAAATGATGTAAATTTAAAATAATTATATTTAACTTTAAAATTTGATGTGAATTGAATTATTGTTTATAAATTTTTTTTATCAACGACTCTATCTCAGGGCAGAATTCAATGTTTTATTTTATTAATTTGATATTGTCTTGAAATTATATGCATAATAACTATTATGTACCAAATGATACCTATGGATGTTTAAATTAAAAAGAAGAAGATCTGTAACCTATCTTCTCGTCAATGTGAGATTCTATGATTACTAATTATGTGAGTAAAATGATATGAAAAGATTAATAAATGGTGGTATTATACATATCAAAAAAATTCTTAAAACTAATAAAATATGTGAATAGAGTAAAAGTGAAAATGAGGAAATTAATTGTTCATCCAATTATATATAGAAAACACAAGAAAGTTCTTTATTAAGGTGAATAGTGCAATACTAATACCGTGACTCCAGGATCTATGAATTCTCTCAGCTAGTCTGCTACAGGATTATCAAAAGAAACCATAAACTCGTTCAAGAAAAAGGTCTTCTAACTGCTTAATGAACTCTGCAACGCTGGTATGTACTTATTCCTTCTTTCTATTTAACACGTACTTGGAAATTCAAGATTACATTCATAGCACCATTTGCTATCACGTTCTCATTTTCTGATTTCTTTTATTTATATAAAAATTAACTTTCTGCTTACCAATATACTTTAGTTTTCTTCTTACAGACATTTATAATAATATTCAATTACTCAAGACTGATTTATATTGAAATTTTTTAATAAAAATCGTAAAAAATTACAAGAGCAAATTTAACACGTCTTTCCTCTTTCTGAACAAAAAACAAGAGAGAGTCGTTTAAAATCAACAACTTACCAAAACAAAAATAACAAAAAACAACTATCCTAACAATTCTTATTAGTATCTATCTGATGCCTACTTGATAATAACTTAATTTATGACATCCGTGCACTTGATTAATTTCTATTTACAATTTATCTTATACCTAGGATTCTTATACAAATTTATGTTTTTTATTTATTACTATTAATATTAAAACTTTTCATTTCATTCTTTTAATAAATTTTTTCATTTAAAATTTAAACCATAATAATAGCTTTTAAATACTCATATGCATTAGTTAATACAGCATATAATTCTACATTTAATTTATATTTGAACTTATTCTTTGCATAAAAAAAAATATTATTTTTAGCATACTTTCTCAGACAAATTTCCCGCTTTATAGAAAGAAAATTACATGACTCCTTTTATTTATAATTATGAATATATCATGGTACTCCTTATATTTTATTTTTAAATTTATGTTTCCTTTTTTTGGAACGAAGAAAAATTAAAACAACACTAAAACTAAGGAACTTGAAGAAAATTAATACTATTTATATACAACCTAAACTTTGTATTCTGCCCAGGATCAAGAATATTCCTTTTTTTTTAATGAATTTATTAATAACTTAATTTGATCTGTTCTTTAATTTATAACATATAATAGGATAATATCACAATATATATATATATATATATATATATATATATATATATGAAAATACCTTGAAAATTTTTATTTTAATATAGATGTGGATAAGGTAAGATTCAACTTAATTTCTTTTATTTTAATGATTGTTACTTCAACATAAGTTCTTATCTATTCTCTTTCTAAGGGTCAGAGTTCAAAAAATTTCAACTAATAAATGGATTCAAATTTAACTGATATTGAAAATTTCAAAAAAAAATTAATAAAATTCAACAATGATATACCAAATTATAATTCCAATTTAACCTTAACCTCACTTTTTCTTATAGTTTTGTGCGCATAGACATATTACCTTCAAATTACAAACATCGTTACATCAAGGGTTATGAAAAATTCTGAATTTTGTAATCAATAAATCGAATTAAACTTATTAAAGAATGTAAAAACAACTTATTTAAACAGTGAAACAGTGTACAAGTGAAATCAAATGTTCATCAGCTACAGAAAAATCAAACACAGGAATGTTCTTTATTTAAAAAAAAATTGTAAATAGATACCGTGTTTTAAAGCTTTGGTATTCTCTCTGGACAAACGAAGGCACAGGCTATCATTTCCTATTGGAATCCAACCATTTCCCAGGAACATCAATGATATACGGACACTTTATAGATGTAGACGAATACATTTGCTTTTCATCCGGAAATAATTTGCTCTTGCATCAAACGGTGAGTAAACTAATACTCTCTTTCTTATTAGAAACCAGTTTTACTTTAGTTAAATTATTCAGAAAGCATTCATATAACTAAACTGCTCAGCACACCATTCCCAACATTTATTTCTCCATATATATGAACTTTAATTCTTACCAGTGGCTATCAGGAGTTGTCTTTTGGCTTTGCTAACACTTTTTACTACTTTTATACTTTCTTTTATAAGTATTTAAATAAAAAATCGAAATTTTAACGGAGCAGAATTTATTACATGCTATCCCTTCAAAAGCCCAAAAACAAGAAAAAGATTCAGAAAATCAACAATTTAACAACTGAATCCCCAAACAATCTTACACTATCATTATTATGTTCTATTCGCCTACTAAATTATTAATCAAATAAAATTACTAAAAATCTAATACCTAATTCCTTATTTACATTTTAATACAATAGACATTCTTTTAAAATTTGCTAAACTTTTGATGAGTTGTTAATTTTATAATATCTTTTGCCTACTAATTCTTTGTCAAATCAAATTACTAAAAATCTAATACTTAACTCATTATTTACATTTAATACAATAATCATTCTTTTAAAATCTGCTATACTTTAAATGAAATGTTAATTTTATAATATCTTATCTACAATATAATCTAATGTCTTTCTATTTTCAGAATTTTTCATTTGGAAATTAAACTAATAACAAATCACAATATGTCTTGAGAACAAACATTGTCTATTCTAAAAGTAAGTACAAACTTTTTTTATTTCCTTCTATGAGTTCTAATATTTTATACTGAAATTTATGTAAAACTTTACCTTGATGTCTTAACATTTTGTTTTCTTATTTCATTTTATCTTAATTTATTTAAAATCGGTTTTAATTACTAAGGTATCGTAAAATTTATAAACTTTTTTAATATTTACTCTCATTATCTATTTGATACATGATTATTAGAATTTTATATGTTATAGATAAATTATATTATTTTGATTCTTTGAATATCTCTTATATGTACTTGTGTATTTTAATTTCTCATTTTGTTTTATTTTTTTTTCTTTTTAGGTATTGAGAAGAAGACGACGATTATAAATTATCCCAAATTAACTATATTTGCACTCTGCCTTGGAGTGAGAATATATTTTCCTTTTCTCTATTTTTTTAATTTTCTTTATATTTACTTAATTGAAATAGCATAGTAACTTATATCATCTCAAATCCCCCAATTAAAATTTTTGAATCAATCATATTTTCATATTTGATTAAAAAATTATAATTTCTATTCCAAATTTACCAATTTTATAACTGTTAAATAACTTTGTTTTATACTTTTTTATCTTTCTATGTCCTATTATATTTTAATAAATTTTATACCAATTTCTTTATTCTATATTTCATATTATAATCTGATTATATTGATTATATATTATGTACTTGCTTGTAAATAATTATTCATGTACAATGAACACCAAAAAAAAATTAATTTCTCTAAGATCATCCCTTGGAAAAATCTTTTATGAAAAATATTCAAACTGTTTATTCATATCAATTTTAATTCTAATGATTTAACATTTAACTGGATTGCCTTAATGTTTATTCTATAAACATCACCCTATCAAAAACAAAAAACTATATACACCTAAAATTACTATTTACAACATAACATTTATTTACAAGATTGTTCTAAATATCATCTACCTTAACATCTTTTTAATAAATTTTTTATTTCTATTTTTTTTATATCACATTCATTCCCCTTTCTTTAACATTTATTCAAATATAATTCATTTTTCAACTTTTAAACTTGTTCCCCCTTATTTAATATATTTTCTTATACCTCTAACCTTCTAATAAATTTAAATACCTTACCCCTTTCCTGATAATTCCAAATATACCTAATACCTATTATAGATTTAAATTTCTTCCCCCTTTCTTGATATTTCCAAATATACCTATAACTTTCTTTAAATTTACATTTCTTCCCCCTTTCATGATATTTACAAATAGACAATTTTTCTCGAAATGCTTGTTTTATCTCCCCCAAGAAATCACTACAGAACTGCTTATGATCCACTGACAATTTTTTCTCTTCTCTGTTACATAACCATAGTAACGAATGTCCTGCTAACATATTTCTAATCATCTTCTTTACTAGTTGTAACTTTGCTTCTCTCATTTCACAATCTGACTTTTCTGTGGTTTCTTCATTTTGCTTTTTAATATCTTCTTTAATTGTTTGTATAATACTATGTCTTTCAGTTTTCTCTGTTCTTGAAAAAATTTCTAATCGAGATTCTATAATCTCTTCTCCTATATTCCTATTATCCATTTTTGTAATATTAATTTGTATATTACATGTCATAAGCGGCTCAGCTTGATTTATTCCTACTCTAGCTTCCCTAGAAGTATTTTCACTTTCTTTATTTTCCATTTTTTCATTATTCTCTTCCAATTTCTCTTCAAATTCCATATTTGTATTTTCTTTTATATCTTCTGTGATTTCATTCAATCTTTCATTAGTCTCATCCAATTCTTTATTGTTTTCCTCTGGTTTATTATTCATATCTTCTTTTACTTCATCTAATCCTTCATTATTTTCTTCTAGTTTGTTATTCACATCTTCCTTTTTTATATCTTCTTTCATATCTTCTTTTCTTTCATTCAATGTTTCATTATTTTCTTTAAAATTTTTACTATCTTCTTCCATCTCCTCCAATATTTTGTTAGTCTTATCCAATTTTTTATTATTCTCTTCCAGTTTCTCTTCATTAATTCGTTCTTGTAACCCTATTTGTCCTATTTCCTTTTTCAAAACTTCAGTTTGTTTATTGACTTCCTGTTCAATTTCTTCAGGTAAATTTTCTTTCCTTGATTTTTCTACTTCTGTTATTCCAATTTCCACAACTTTTTCAATTTCCCCTCTAATTTTCATTCCTGTGTCCTGTATTTTTGTTCTTAATTTCATGTTTTGTTGTTCACTCTTCTTGTCACATTCTTTTTTTATAATTTTAACTTCCTTTCTGATCATCAAATTGTCTTCTTTAATATTGTTAATTTCATTTCTACCATTATTGTCATGATTTCTATTCCACCTATCTTCTGTGCCTCTATATCTATCAAAATTATTATTGTTTATATTATCCCTATTTCTCCTATCAAAATTCCGATTCTCCCAATTTCTACTATTCCTATTGTCAAATTCCCTATTGTCATTCCTATAACCATTTCCTCTAATTTCTCTCCTATTAAAATTACTATATCCCCTATTAAATTCCCTATTCCTATCATTGAATCTGTCATTACCATAATTCCTATTTTCATCCCTATTTCTATCATTAAATCTATTAACCCCATTATTTCTATTTTCATATCTATTCCTTTCATTACCTCGTTCATTCCCACTATTTCTGTTCTCACTCATTAAACTTCTCTCTAATCTCTGTAGATAATTTGATAGATTTTCCATAGTTTTAATGTTATGTAAAGCTATTGTTTCTGCTACTTTGTGATTAAATTGTCTTGCAATGTACAAAACTATATCATCTTCCCTCATTTTTGGTTCTAAATATTGTGCATTATTATAAAGTTGCATAGCATATGCATTATAATTTCTTCCTTTATTGTAGTCAAACTTTCCAAAATACAATTTTTCCCTAAATGTCGACTGTTGTATTTCTCCCCAGAAATATTTACAAAATTGCTCTTCGAAATCTTTTATAGAAAAAATTTGGTTTTCTTTATTACAATACCATAGTAAAGGATGTCCTGTTAGCATATTATGGATCAACAATTTTTGTTCCGAGAAGTCACTTATATACTTTATTTCACTTTTTACAATATTTACAAATACTTTTGGATGTATGTGGTTTATCTTTCCATCAAATTTAATTCCAGCATTGTTATAGTGTGACATAATATTAGGAAGAAATCCCCATACATTTCCTCTTACGTTATTATCCATAATTATAATTTAAATTCCCAGATAAATACAAATAATGTGCAAATTTTTATATAAATACCTTTATACCAATAAATATTTTACAAGCAAATACCTGTTTATTTTTATTAGTTATAAATAACCCAAAATCACACAAACAAATAAAAATAAAAAATATTACCAAACCAAGTTTTCTAGAGTTTTGTTTTGATATGCGAAAATTTTTCAAATATTGATTATTTTAAAAGGCTCTAGTTTTGATTATTTAGAGCCAAATAATGAAAAAAATTTTTTAATAAAATTCTCAAGTTTTAATTCTTTGAATAGGCTCTAGTTTTGATTATTTAGAGCCCCACGTTGGGCGCCAAAATTTATAACATATGAAAGTGAAAATACCTATATATTATAACATATATGAAAATACCTTGAAAATTTTTATTTTAATATAGATGTGGATAAGGTAAGATTCAACTTAATTTCTTTTATTTTAATGATTGTTACTTCAACATAAGTTCTTATCTATTCTCTTTCTAAGGGTCAGAGTTTAAAAAATCTCAACTAATAAATGGATTCAAATTTAACTGATATTGAAAATTTCAAAAAAAAATTAATAAAATTCAACAATGATATACCAAATTATGTTTTTGTATTATAATTCCAATTTAACCTTAACCTCACTTTTTCTTATAGTTTTGTGCGCATAGACATATTACCTTCAAATTCCAAACATCGTTACATCAAGGGTTATGAAAAATTCTGAATTTTGTAATCAATAAATCGAATTAAACTTATTAAAGAATGTAAAAACAACTTATTTAAACAGTGAAACAGTGTACAAGTGAAATCAAATGTTCATCAACTACAAAAAAATCAAACACAGGAATGTTCTTTATTTTAAAAAAAATTGTAAATAGATACCGTGTTTTGAAGCTTTGGTATTCTCTCTGGACAAACGAAGGCACAGGCTATCATTTCCTATTGGAATCCAACCATTTCCCAGGAACATCAATGATATACGGACACTTTATAGATGTAGACGAATAAATTTGCTTTTCATCCGGAAATAATTTGCTCTTGCATCAAACGGTGAGTAAACTAATACTCTCTTTCTTATTAGAAACCAGTTTTACTTTAGTTAAATTACTCAGGAAGCATTCATATAACTAAACTGCTCAGCACACCATTCCCAACATTTATTTCTCCATATATATGAACTTTAATTCTTACCAGTGGCTATCAGGAGTTGTCTTGTGGCTTTGCTAACACTTTTTACTACTTTTATACTTTCTTTTATAAGTATTTAAATAAAAATCGAAATTTTAACGGAACAGAATTTATTACATGCTATCCCTTCAAAAGCCCAAAAACAAGAGAAAGATTCAGAAAATCAACAATTTAACAACTGAATCCCCAAACAATCTTACACTATCATTATTATGTTCTATTCGCCTACTAAATTATTAATCAAATAAAATTACTAAAAATCTAATACCTAATTCCTTATTTACATTTTAATACAATAGACATTCTTTTAAAATTTGCTAAACTTTTGATGAGTTGTTAATTTTATAATATCTTTTGCCTACTAATTCTTTGTCAAATCAAATGACTAAAATTCTAATACTTAACTCATTATTTACATTTAATACAATAATCATTCTTTTAAAATCTGCTATACTTTAAATGAAATGTTAATTTTATAATATCTTATCTACAATATAATCTAATGTCTTTCTATTTTCAGAATTTTTCATTTGGAAATTAAACTAATAACAAATCACAATATGTCTTGAGAACAAACATTGTCTATTCTAAAAGTAAGTACAAACTTTTTTTATTTCCTTCTATGAGTTCTAATATTTTATACTGAAATTTATGTAAAACTTTACCTTGATGTCTTAACATTTTGTTTTCTTATTTCATTTTATCTTAATTTATTTAAAATCGGTTTTAATTACTAAGGTATCGTAAAATTTATAAACTTTTTTAATATTTACTCTCATTATCTATTTGATACATGATTATTAGAATTTTATATGTTATAGATAAATTATATTATTTTGATTCTTTGAATATCTCTTATATGTACTTGTGTATTTTAATTTCTCATTTTGTTTTCTTTTTTTTCTTTTTAGGTATTAAGAAGAAGACGACGATTATAAATTATCCCAAATTAACTATATTTGCCTTGGAATGAGAATATATTTTCCTTTTCTCTATTTTTTTAATTTTCTTTATATTTACTTAATTGAAATAGCATAGTAACTTATATCATCTTAATATATATATATATATATATATATATATATATATATATATACACAGTAGTGGTGTTCCGGGTTTCAATCCGTTGGTTGTTTGTGTCTTCACGACGTTTCGCCAACATCTCAGCTGGCCGCAAAGGAAGCATCACTTGAAAATGCCAGCTGAGATGTTGGCGAAACGTCGTGAAGACACAAACAACCAACGGATTGAAACCCGGAACACCACTACTGTTCATTCTACCATCCGTGAAACACTACATCATAACATATATATATATATATATATATATATATATAGATATATATATATATATATAGAAGAATTTCAACAAAATTGAAAACAATCACAGGGAGTTCAGCCTATGGGGGGTTGTTTAAAGTAAACTCTGTTTTTACAAAACCAAGCTTTCGAATTTTAATTAATTCTTTTTCAAGGCTACAAAATGAAAAAGTGAGGTTAACATGTTTACATTGTATAAAATATTAGGTACTTACAGTAAAGTTGAGTGTTGTTAAAATAATGAAAATCAAAGAAAATGACTTTAAATATACACTAAATTATTGTGTATAAACAGTAGTTGTTAAATATTATTAATTAGACCAAAAAGACATTTGACATTGTCACTTTACAATTGTTGACTACATAGGTGTGTTGTTACTAATCCAAATACTAATATAAATTCAAATTTCTCAGATGGATTTAAAAACTTTTAAATTTGGTAGTATTAAATTAACAATTTAATTTAATTTAATTATGTATTGTTGTTTGAAAATTTAAGATCTTTATTTTTCAGATATTGAGGATGTCAGTACATTACAAGACAAACGGAGATGGAAAGGCTATGAGTAGTTGCCAGTTACTCATTTGTATTGCAATAGTGAATTACAAAAACAAGTATCTAACCTCTGCAGGTATCAACCTATCACATTAACTCCGCAGGGGATAGTTACTTGCTGCCTATTAGACAGGTGTAATTAAGACTTGTAATGTAATTGCAAGTTTCATTGTGTGTTTCTAATGAAATTCAAGATCTTACTTTTTGGGTATTAAGGATGTCAATGAATATTCCAAGTCTTAATTACACCTGTCTAATAGGCAGCAAGTAACTATCCCCTGCGGAGTTAATGTGATAGGTTGATACCTGCAGAGGTTAGATACTTGTTTTTGTAATTCACTATTGCAATACAAATAAGTAACTGGCAACTACTCATAGCCTTTCCATCTCCGTTTGTCTTGTAATGTACTGACATCCTCAATATCTGAAAAATAAAGATCTTAAATTTTCAAACAACAATACATAATTAAATTAAATTAAATTGTTAATTTAATACTACCAAATTTAAAAGTTTTTAAATCCATCTGAGAAATTTGAATTTATATTAGTATTTGGATTAGTAACAACACACCTATGTAGTCAACAATTGTAAAGTGACAATGTCAAATGTCTTTTTGGTCTAATTAATAATATTTAACAACTACTGTTTATACACAATAATTTAGTGTATATTTAAAGTCATGTTCTTTGATTTTCATTATTTTAACAACACTCAACTTTACTGTAAGTACCTAATATTTTATACAATGTAAACATGTTAACCTCACTTTTTCATTTTGTAGCCTTGAAAAAGAATTAATTAAAATTCGAAAGCTTGGTTTTGTAAAAACAGAGTTTACTTTAAACAACCCCCCATAGGCTGAACTCCCTGTGATTGTTTTCAATTTTGTTGAAATTCTTCTTTAACTAGTCAGCCGTGACTACTTTCCGCTTTACTATATATATATATATATATATATATATATATATATATATATATATATATATATATATATATATATATATAATAAACAAAGTGCCAAGAAAATGCGTATTAATATAAATAAAAGGGGAAAATTATTGGGCATGTACGCAAAAAGGATCATAGGATTACGAGTAAGAATGGTAACCGCAGACATGCATGTTTCTGGCTCATTAGCCAAGTGCAATGCCCTACTTGGTTATCCCGCACTGATGACGGCTAATGAGCCAGAAACATGCATGTCTGCGGTTACCATTCTTACTCGTAATCCTATGATCCTTTTTGCGTACATGCCCAATAATTTTCCCCTTATATATATATATATATATATATATATATATATATATATATATAACAATGGTACTAGTGTTTTTTTGACTCAGTTAGAAGGTAAGTGAACAAATATTATTTGGGTATACGAGTCTTTGTTTAATTTCTTTACTTCAGGTAGATTTTATAGGAAACAGAAGCGAAGATGGTTAAATGCAGTTTTATTTTAATCCAGATATTTCATTACAGGTTTGTAACATTTTCAATGGAAAAACTACAGTAGGTATAGCGTCGGTTTGGACCGACACAGCCAGCCAGCCAGACACCCGGGCTACCCCCTCCACTACACCCTTGCAGCAGGGTGCCAATTTCAGGTCGTAGGGATTTTAAGACGCAAACGTTTGTGACGTCATCGTATCAACTTCAGATCATTTTCAAAATAATACGTTTAATAATATTTAAAAAATTCATTGGATTGTAAAATTAAATTATCTTGAATTATAAAATTAAATTATAACCAAATCGTTATCGGTATGTTTTCAAAGTTTGTGCGTTATTTGTCTATGGTTATAGCACTAGACAATAGAGTCGAAAAACGTATTAACCGCACTCTGAGATAAAAATTTATAATGTATCAACCTGGTCTCGTATAGGCCGACCACATTGGGAAATAAATTTTTTCATTTCATAATTCATATTTCATTAAGAAATACCATTTTTATATTTTTATAATTGTTCTGTGTTCTGCCTAGTTAAAATGTTTTGCAAATAAATAAAAAACAGGTAAGTTTTAAATATTTAATAAAATCTTAGGGATTAACAATTTTGTATATGTAGATCTTAAAATTTTACATTATTTGCAATTAAGTTTATGAAATTAAAAAAGAAATATGTTCATACTTACGTAGCGTTTTAGGTTTTAATACTTATTATAGTATGGTCTGTTATTTTAGATATATTTTAAAAAAAAGAGGAAACTGGAAAAGAGGAAGCACTTTGTATGAAAGGGGTATATCAATTTGTGGATAAGGTGAGGAAAATTATTGTGAATGAAAAGTTAAAAAACTCACATCAACGTAAGAAGAAGACTGTACAGGTAAAAAAGTTTAACTTTTATTATTTTAGTTGTATATAGTAGTTCTAAGTAGGGTATTTAGAGTTTGTCGGTACATTTCCACACCACCTAAGAGGTAGTACCGTGGTGCGTTAGCTTTTTTTTAGTGGAAAGCTTCGCCAATAGCCATATAAAACCACTTTAAGGCTCCAATTATCATTGGCTACCTCAAAATCATTAGACATCAACCTTATAAGATATTTTTTGGTGACCCGTCAGGTATCTTTTGGTGACCTTTATTGGTATCTTTTATTGACCATATAGGGTATCTTTTATTGATCTTATAAGATATTTTTTGTGAACTTTTTAGTATTTTTGGTTGATCTTATAAGATATCTTTTGGTGACCCGTCAGGTATCTTTTGGTGACCTTTATCGGTATCTTTTATTGACCATATAGGGTATCTTTTATTGATCTTATAAGATATTTTTTGTTTTTATAGTAAATTAATAAAAGTAATAAGTATATACCTAGATAATTAGACAGTTCTTAACTTTTTATATCCAAAAGGTTCAGATGTATAATCTCCCAAAAATTTTCGTTTAGTGGAATTTGGTCTATAAATTTTCTTAACATTAACAGTGAGTACTTCATGGGCTTGTGTACGCCTTATCTGTTTACCAACAACGTATATGGGTTCAGATTTTTTAAGAACCATTTCTTTTATTTTATTAAAATTTAATATTTGGCTTGTAGCGTAATTAAGCGAAATACCCTTCACTTTACATACTATGTTTTCTTTATCATTAATAACAGAATTATAAGCGTAATTTTTAGGACCTCCAGAAACGAACTCTGTAATATACCCGCCATCAAATTCATCGGTTAACTCTCCTAAGAAATCACCTAAAGGGGGATCATATTCTCCTTCTTTAAGGGTGTAAATACAACTGTCTGTATCGAGATATTTAACCCTTTCTCCTAAGGGTTGCAAAAGGTCGTTGTATAATTTTAATCTTGCATGTGTCGTTGTAAATGCTGCTACAGGTACTGAGACAGTGGATAAGGGGTTATATTCCTCTTCTTTGAATTCCCAGTTAACTATCAACGTTTCATCGTTTACCGGGAGTATTGAGTTTACGATTATTGAGAAGTTGGTTAACATAGAGTATAATTCGTAAGGTTGGTTTACTATAGAAGTCCTGGGTTTGTTTTCTTTCATTCCAAAATATCCCCAAAAACTTGTGATAACGTTTTTTCCCAAAAGTCTTTTACCGGGGTTCTTTTCGATAGATAGAGGGTTTAGCGTGACACCTTCTCTTTCAAAGTAGTCGCTTATATATTGTTGTTTCTTCTGTTCCGTATCGCAACCGGGAGGCCAACCACTTGCCTCTTGTTTAATTCCTAAAAATTTACTGATATAACCATTAAACAGTCCCCCAGATTTCGTGACGGGGTTGTATTTAGTCTTCTTTTCATAATCCCAAATTTCATAAATTTCTAGAATTTCATACCCCATTTCCAAAGCTTTCTCGACTTCAAGACTTACCCAAGTCCCAACTAGAGCACGCTCATCAACCGAATGTGCGCAGTCTGTGGTGTTGCTTTCTTGGACACAGCTTCTGCAGAGCGTAAACATTAACTTGTTGTTTATACGAGCTGGTAGAACAGGGTGAAAGAGATTGGTAGGTGGTAGGATTTTACATTTCACAAATCCAAAAGCACCCTCGAATTTGCATTCGGACCCCACGTAGATTTTGGGATGTCCTTCAGGATACTCTGCATACTTATTTACGTATGGATACAGGGATGTAAAATCCACATATTTCATTTTTTCACCCTTTTTACACTTGTAATATTCTATTATATTTTCCGTTCGTCCACCCATAAACGCGTCTCTCGGGTTTAGCGGAATGTAATTAAGGAGCGGGTGGTTCTCTGTGTACTTTTGAATATCGTTATTAAGCTGTTTCCGAAAATCACATTCCCACATTTCCACCACCTCGTATCCTAAATTTCTCAGTCTTTTTATTTTGGATATGGTTCTTTCATACCTGTTTTCCAGACAGTCTGTTGGGTCATCGTGTAACGGTTGTGTACGATTATGTGTAAAACATCTAGTACAGCCGTGATAAAGACACCCTTGAAATTCAAATACTGTCTTCTCATAAAGACCGTCAACTTTACATCCTCTGACAATAGCTTCCGATCCTCTAGCGGCGTGTTGTATTGTTATATTTCTTTGATGTTCTTCCCACAACAGCCATTGTATGGCTATTTTAGACTGATTATCTCTCCATCTGTAACCGTTTTTAGGAATAATACCAATAGTATCGGGTTCAAGGAAGTTACGCCTGTAGATTTTGTTACATGCCGAAGGAAGAGTGCTTGCCTCTGTGAAAGGACAGACATTGCCTTCTTTCATCATTAGCTCTCTAAATTTCATGCACGATTGTGCGAGTATTTCAACGTCACTAACACAATATTTTATGATTTCTTTCTGGAAATCGAAAACATAATTTTCGGCTATTCTAGCCGCATGCCATTCTAGCAATTTTTCTCTGTCGTCTTCTTTAAAGTTATCAGGATCATAGTTTTCTAGTGATGGAAGAGGACCAACATAATTGTAGTTTTCTGTATGGTTAAATAGGTGAGGAAAATAACCTTTCTTTAACTCGTTTAGGCCAAAAGCTTTTGGTAGTTTACTTAGTGCCATCGGGAAATAGTTTAGAGAATCTAAAAATTTTACATTTTCCACACTCATTAAAACTAATCTGGTGCCACGCATGATTAATTCAGGTTTTAAATCCGTCTTCATCAGAATATGATTTAAAACAAATTGGTGGTCAAAACCCCCTCCGTTGTGAGCAATGACAATCACTTTTTTAAATATTTTTCGTTGATTCAAAATGAACTCCACGAAACGGGTGATGGGCTGTGTTTGTAAAACGTGCAGACGTACCCCGCACTTCTTACATATTTTTACATCTGTATTTAAGCATACGCTGCAACATTGTTTAAATACACACAAACTCGGTTCTTGTTGTAAGGAACCATCGGTTAGAACCTTTTCCTGTCGAGTCTCCAAATCATAGAAAACAAAGAGAATATTAGAAGTTATTGGAGAACCCACGTCTGGCTGCATATAACACAAATGATTTGAAGGACAGTGTTTATTGCATATTTTACAGAATATTTCTCCACAGTAATGCTCTCTTTCCCGCTTTACTGTTTTAAAACACTCTTCACACCTTTTCACCAAAGTGCAAACTTTCGACAAGTGTGCTTGATAGCAATCCTCACCATAAAAGTAGCGGTTACAATCGTCACATAGTTTCTTCATACTCTCTTTAGGGCAAGCCGGTGAACGCTGACACCCAGGGCAGGTTCCTCCACATCTATGCTCGTTTTTGTGATCATAAGGTATGTGACACTCTTCGCAATAATAAACACAACAGAATGCCGCAGTTAGCGAAGTAATCACATTATAATGACCATTGTGGTAGAGTAAGTTTAGAGAGGGGGCATCGTTTTCACCAGTAAAAACAACGTCTCTACCTTTGCAACCATACTTATACACCACGATCTTATAATCTTTAAGGTGTTCCTGTAATTTCTTTAATTCAGGGATACCTGCTCCCTCAGAAGGAATGACAACACCAGAATCTTTTAGCAACTCTGTAGCTCTTTGCCCCTGGATTTTTCCAATATCTCGTCTTATTTTGCGGTAGTCGCAGTCTTTCTGTTTGTGGGCTAAGGCTACCACGAGTGCGCGAGGAAGACAGAGATTGTCCTTATCCTTAATAGTAACTATCCCTTTTCTCTGTCCACACTCCTCCTCGAAATTGTTGTAGTTGCGACCTCTAGGTGTGCCTCTACCTACAGGCATCTTGACCGTAGTAACACTCAGACAAAACGTCTCTGTGTTTAAACCAGTACTATTGCTTTGGTAAATCGATGAGATTTTAGACCAAACATCGTCATAGGTCACTTCAGTTGCGGGTTTAAATGCTATCCAACCCTCACCTCTAGCAAAATCTTTGGAACAAAATGTAAACCCCACTTGGTCAGAGGGGTCTACATCTTCTACCCCTTTTGCTATAATATCCTCGATAGCGTCCTTGACCCAACCTACAGGCTCTTCCTTTGGTGGTACGGGCTTAATTTTAAACTCTAGAGTTCGCCCCTGAAGGTTAAATTTACGAATTTTCTTAAAGGCATCCTTTACGATAATGTATTTCTCCATTATCAAAATATATTTAAAACTCAAAAAATTTCGAAAAAATCAAAAAATTTTTTAAAAAATTCAAAAACTCAAACAAAAATTTGTAGACTTACGGTAAAGTTGATAAAGCAGTAAAAACTAAAAAATTTTGAAAAAGTCAAAAAACAAATTTTTAAAACTCAAAAAAACGAAATTTTCAAAAAATTAAAACAAGAGTATTTTGACTTGAAATATTTATTTCACTTTTATCATTTTCACTGCTTAACATTTCACTTTTAATAGTGACGGAATTTATTGAAGAAGTATCCATTGTTACGAATTGTTGGGGGTTTTCGTAATCGAATTTCGGTTCTTTCTTAAACTTACTGATTTTGAATGACTCTTCTTGAACTGAAATAAAAAATAAACTAAAATAATGGTTTAATGAACGACTAAATTCATAGGTTTTTTTACACGACTCTTGGCCATGATATTTTTTAACCACTTTAATAATACTACTTCATTCGCATCAGTTGGCTTTTCATGTCAGACTAGAATGAAGATTATATTACATGACAAATACATAGTTGCGCAAATTTGTGTCGCCGCACCAATTTTAGTTACTTAAGCTTCTTAAGAGAGTTATAAGAATTGTAAATATCTAGAAAACTAGGCGTTTTATTAAAAGTTAAAATTAGTCATGTAAAATTTAATATTATCAAAGGTAATACCACGAGTCCTTCAAATTTTATCGATAAATTTTTCAGTTTCCACGAAAACTATTTTATTCGGCAAAAATACGAAAACAAACTGAAATGTGATAAAATCACGAGTCCGTAGGACGAGTGATTTTATCATATTCAGTTTGTTTGAGTAGTTCTGCCTAAAATAAAAAAGTTTGAGTCTGGAAAATAAAAAATTTATCTAGTAAAATATTACAGGACGAGTGGTATTTGAAAAGATTATTTTTTGAACCGTTCTGTACAAAAACTACTTTATTTAAAAAACTTCCTAAGACAACTTATATTTCATAATTAACACAAACGAAATGCTGTTACCCCACCTATTAACTTATCCTGCACCTTACATAGTATTGACAGTTGTCGTGAGCGTCGTGAAAACAGGGTTATAATTTGAATAAATATTTATTTTTATACCTATTTATACAATTATATTATTAAAGAGAAAATTACCAAAATAAAAATTATTAGGTATATCTATATAAAATTTACCTACAAGACCACATTCGCCTGTAGGCATATAAAAGTTTTAAATGCATGCAGAACCAGGAAGCAGGTTAGTTGTAAAGTATCTACATATTTGATTTTTCATTATCGTTTAGATGAATTGAATTATGATAATAATAATAACAAAATATATTTCAGAATATTTAGATAATATAAATGAATGTTGATTTATAGTAAGGTACTTATAAACAAGAAAATTGGTTGTTCAATATTGTTATTGAATTTTTGACAGTTCTATAATTTTATCAATACTAGTAAAACCACTAGTGGTTTTATCAATATAAACCGGAGTGATTGGCTAGATTTAGCATAAAACATTGAAGATTAAGCGTTTTCATTGGACGAAATCACAAAATTGTGATATTTTGACAGGTGAAAAAAATAATCAATATAAAATCAAACCAAAAGAAATAATTCGTAACAAAAACATCCTTAATATTTTAAAATTGTAGAGAAATAAAAAAGATTTGGAGGAATAAATATATAATAGAATAACATAGTAGCTTACTTATTTCAATCTGATCGAAACACTGCAATTCAAGTTTTGGTTCGTCAACAGTTTCTTTGTGTTTTATAACAGAAATATCCATATTTACTTTGTGATTGTTTTCGCCTGAAATTAATTTTGAAGTTAATTCGGTTATTCCTGAACGAACTTTATAACTTTTTTTAATCACACTTTTTTACTATTAAGTTTAATGATTTACAAGGACATTCAGAAAGAATTGAAGGCCACAAATTATTGTATTGAAGGCTAAAAATGCGATACAACATTAAGGATTTCACCCTGATCAAGAACAAAGGAAAATACTTGATGTTGAAACTAACGGTACGGTAGCTTCATACTATTTTAGCATATATGTAAATGTATTTACGTAGGTAAAGTTAGCAGTGGAAGTATAGCAGTTTTAAAAGTTGACTAGATTGTAGCGTGTTTGAAAAACTCTAAGTATAAAATTTAATTTCTTATTTTTTTATAATTCTTCCTTACTCATTACTGCCCTGTATTCTCGACTTATTAGACGTTGTTACATCTCTAACGGTTTTAGTTGCTAAGCAGAATATCGATCGGTGTATTAACCAATAGGGTTCCGATTTTAACATCACATGATGGAACGCGAAAGGCAGCATCCCTGAGTACCGCCATTTTCTAATCATTCTAGCTTGGGTTTTTGTGCGATCAAGACCATATGTACAACCCCTAGTTTCAAGTCCCGGCAAATTTTCTTAAGATTTTTAAAAAATTACTTGCTATTTAGTGTTTCTAACTAAGTTAAAGTCAGTGAATGAGTGATGGAACCGTTCTTATGAAAAAGCTGTCGATTATTACTGAAGAATAACTAAATTTTACCGTATTGTATAAATTGGGTGTGGCCCCATTTAATTATACTATCTAGGAATCAAACTGTAAGTTTTTTATATCATTACTATTGCTTAACTACCAGAAAAAGAAGGGATGCCATTTATTTCTTTGGAATAAAAACTTAATTGTAATCCGCATAATTAATATCCAAGTATGGGTTATTAACGTAAGAAGTGATCATAAACTCCATAGTGCAACCTGTTTTATAACAAAAAAACCGGTACTTTTCTACAGACCCCAGAATGTGAAAATTTGGACAAGTTTACCGAATACATGTTTCATTTACCAGTGAAAGAGGTGCGCAGGGTCTGACTTAGTTTTTTTGTAACACATTTTATGGTTAATTTTTGATTTCTTAATGTTTCTTATAACTTAATTGTTTTAATTTAAACTATTATGTGGTACCCCATTCTTTTACTCGAGTAAAAAATCTTTTAAGCTAAAAGTGATTTATTATTTTTTAACATAACATTTTGATACTTTTAAATTTCTTTCACTTCACCTTCTGCTTAAATGGGTACACAAAAAAAATAACAATATAATATTACTTAGCTGTTATTGGATGTGTAGTATTATTTCTCTATGTGATTAAACACTAGTGTGTTTCACTGTATTTTACCTTATTTAATTTGTTGATATTTTTTATGTCTATTGTTTCGTTCGTACGCCTGACTTATTACTACTTTCAGTAATAAATATTGTTTATTGTTTATTTATATGTTTTATTTCTGACCTGGTGTAAGTTATTCTGATCTAGTTTCATCAACAATAAGAATGAGACGTATTTAAATCATAAATCTTAATTTTTGAATTCATTTTTATCTCATTAATATAAATGGAGCTGTTGTGATAAGTAAAGAAAAAAGTAAGTACAACTTTATCTTTCTAGCTTTGCCAATAAAAGTGTTTAATTTAAAGTTTTAACAAGAACATCTACCGGGTTACCTAATTTTACCTTATCTTATCTTATATTTTCTATATCTTTCTAATTTTAACTTGATCTACAACAACTTATTAATTATCCTATTCTATTAACATAGTCAAATCTTTTTTTCATCTGGGTTTCTTATATTTCCCCATCCTTATGATAAAAAAATAAGTGGCGCCCATTTACCTTTCCCTTTTTCATCATTTCTCTCATTTTCTTTTTAGTCCCTTTTAAATTCTCTTATCTTTTCTTTTTTTTAGTAAATATATCCCCGTATATCTTTCCAATACGATATCATCGAGCTCGTTCGAATCCACGCTCGCTCTCCTCCTACCCCCTGAGTGCCGTTCGCATTTGTTAACCTCGATAAAACGAGCCTTTTAACATCTTGAGAAAAAAAGAGGTTACACTTAAATTTGGCGCCCAACGTGTAGGGCCTGACAATACACATAAATTTGACGCCCACAACGTGGGGCCTGATGAAAAATCTTTATTTTTCCGACAATAAAATTACACACTTTTAATATCAAAAATTTTCGTTACTTTTTCTTATCACAATGGCCAATTTTGAAGTAAATTTTCTAACAGCAGACGAAATTAATTACGAGTTAAAGATCAGAGCAACAGCCACCAACAGGAAAATAGAGGATAAAAGAAAAGTCCTCAAACGTTTGTTAGCTAAAGAAACAAATGGTACAGTAACTTCAGTAAATATTTTTTTCGTCTATCTTTTTCGTATCGTTAACAAACTTAAATTAAAAGACTCGCTTTAATATGGAACTAACTATGTCGGCATATCTTTTCTTTCGACCATTTTCTTCTTCGTTCCTTTATCTATAGTTTCGTATTTTTTCTAAAAGAAAATATTTTTTATTTTTCTTTCTTCCTCGTATTTTTATCTAAAGGAAAATATTCTTCATTTTCCTATTCTCTACCGTATTTTATCCAAATGAAAATAATTTTTTTTTTCTACTTTTTACCGTATCTTATCGAAAGAAAAATATTTCTTATTTTTCTACTTTCTACCGTATTTTATCTAAAGAGAATATATTTCATTTCTCTAGTTTTTTTTCTGCATCCTATCTTAAGGGAAATACGTTTCATCAAACTTTTGCTTACCATTTATCGATCTTTATCCATCTACTTAACCAATGTTTCTCTGTACGGTTATAAAAGTGGAATCCACATGACAAATATCTCTGTATTGTCCCAGCGTGGAAAATTTTACTGTCGTATCGTTGTATTTTCTGTAAGTGAAAATACATGTCACTTAATTATCGTTTATTTACCGCTCAAGTGAATTATCACTTGATATTATCTTACCGTAAGTGAAAATACATTTCACTTAATTATCGTTTATCTACCGTTCAAGTGAATTAACACTTAAAATTATCTTATCGTAAGTGAAAACATATTTCACTTAACTACCGTTTACCAGCTCAAGTGTATTAACACTTGAAATTATCGTTTTGTAAGTGAGAACACACTTCACGTAACTACCGTACCGTTCAGTAAAAACTATTATTGTTTATATGTCTCGTTATCTTCCCTAGTTTCTTCATTAAGCTTGAAATTGACACACCAAAGACCTTAAGCCTTATGTCTCTGATTCCGACGATTCTTCTGAAGATGAACTCTCCGAATAGGAACTAATGTTTCTTTGTTTTCTCAGAATTATCCGTATAAGCATTTCTTTTCCATCTTCTCTTTCTCGACCTCTCCGTTTCTCAACATCTCGCCCTGACTCAACACTAAATATTTTTCTCTATGTCTTACTTTTATATTTTTCGTTTAAGTGTATTAAGACTTATACTTATCGTTTTGAAGGAGAAAGTTTATTTCCCCTTACTTATCGTTTATCTATCGTTTAAGTGTATTACCACTTGAACATGTCATCTCGAAAGGGAAAATACTTTTCTCTTACCTACCGTTTACCTACCTAATAAGTACCTTAACACTTATCTCTATCGTCCCGAAAGTGAAAATTTACTTTCCCACATTTACCGTTTAATTATCAAGTAAGTGGATTAACACTTGTTGATATCGTCCCGAAGGAGAAAATATGTTTCTCTTAACTACCGCTTACCTACCGTATGAGTGCATTGACACTTGTATTTATTTTCTTGAAGGTAAAAATATTTTTTCCTTTATCTACCGTTAACTTACCGTATAGGTGCTTCAGCACTTGTGAATTTATTATCGTATCGTTCAGTAATATCTATTACTGTTTTATGTTTTGAAAACATTTTTTAGTTACCTTATTTCTCGTTCATCATCCATAAACTACTTTTTATCTTTGATATGGATATAAGACGGTTATCGTACATTAGTGGAAGACACATGAAAATTTTTTTTGAAAAATTTTTTTGAAAATTTTTTGAAAGTTTTTTTTTAATTTTTTTTAATTTTTTTCGTTCTTTCATACAATTTTATACCTTTACATATCGTTGGTTTAAAGAACTTTGGTCCGCCACATGACTACTATTGGAATCACTTTATTTTTTTGACTAACAAAATTCAATTTCAACTACTTCTTCTGGAATTTTATTTTGACCTTGCAATTCGTCACGAGAGATAAGCCTAGGAAAGCCGTAGGGAATTCTTTCCGGTAGTGGGTCTGTTGAGATTGTAAGGAAGACAGATAAAATTTCTTTCTCCTCTCTTTCTTTTCCTCTATTACTTTCTCTATTTTTTTTTCTAGCTAGGATTGAAGACTGTTAGGATAATTTGGTTTTAAGATTTGTTAGATTCCTGTTAATGTCTTAGTGTGATCTATTACCTTAAGATTTTTTATTTATGTTCTCAATGAGAACTATATTTTAAGTAATTACTGTTTTCTTCTCTTCCTTACTGTATATTCGTTGATATCTTTAACATCAACCAAGCAGGACGGAACTTTTCCAAACATCTTTTTAGATGTTAACGTATCACGTACTTACCTTGACTGTCGGATCTAATGGGGCCGGTAGGCTTATTAGATTCCTAATTATAACTATCGTCCGTGTTTCCTTCTTCCTTTTCAAAATTATTATTAACAGTTTGGTTTAAATTCAGCTTTTTTCTTTATAGGAGTTCCCAAAAAGGGAAATACGCGTTGTGCCTCCTATGGGAAATTTTATTTATGGGAACATAGCATTCTTTACTTTCTTCCATGTGTGTGTGAATGTAGCGTGTGTCCTGACATCTTATGTCAAGGGCAATATAAATACATTTTTTGATTTGCTTTAAAGATACCACTTAGTGCTGCCCGTCTAGGCCAAGCTGCACACTTTTTTGTTTCCGTGCAGAAACTTCGGAGTAGATCGTTCCCGATCACTTTGTGATTTTCCGGTTGGCCGGTACCGTTTATAAAAATCTGGTCACGTAATATCAATGATCCGTTGATCCGATATTTTGTACCTACCTTGTGGTTCTTCAAACCCTCGTGTAGCATTACTTATATATTAACGCGCTAATGAATAGTGCGAATATTATATCGCTGCCAGTAACCAACACTAATACCCCAGTTTTACCTAGATAGATATCGCTCCCGTAAGATCGCTTTTCTGCATCCCGATGTTCTCTACCTTTATCGGTTTCGTTTTTTTAAAACACACTACTGTTGTTCCAACCATAGCTTATTTTTTTTAAAAAACTGTTTTCCACCCAGTTTTTTCTCTTCGGAAGGGGCTGTGTAGCGTGTTTGAAAAACTCTAAGTATAAAATTTAATTTCTTATTTTTTTATAATTCTTCCTTACTCATTACCGCCCTGTATTCTCGACTTATTAGACGTTGTTACATCTCTAACGGTTTTAGTTGCTAAGCAGAATATCGATCGGTGTATTAACCAATAGGGTTCCGATTTTAACATCACATGATGGGACGCGAAAGGCAGCATCTCTGAGTAGCGCCATTTTCTAATCATTCTAGCTTGGGTTTTTGTGCGATCAAGACCATATGTACAACCCCTAGTTTCAAGTCCCGGCAAATTTTCTTAAGATTTTTAAAAAATTACTTGCTATTTAGTGTTTTTAACTAAGTTAAAGTCAGTGAATGAGTGATGGAACCGTTCTGATGAAAAAGCTGTCGATTATTACTGAAGAATAACTAAATTTTACCGTATTGTATAAATTGGGTGTGGCCCCATTTAATTATACTATCTAGGAATCAAACTGTAAGTTTTTTATATCATTACTATTGCTTAACTACCAGAAAAAGAAGGGATGCCATTTATTTCTTTGGAATAAAAACTTAATTGTAATCCGCATAATTAATATCCAAGTATGGGTTATTAACGTAAGAAGTGATCATAAACTCCATAGTGCAACCTGTTTTATAACAAAAAAACCGGTACTTTTCTACAGACCCCAGAATGTGAAAATTCGGACAAGTTTACCGAATACATGTTTCATTTACCAGTGAAAGAGGTGCGCAGGGTCTGACTTAGTTTTTTTGAAACACATTTTATGGTTAATTTTTGATTTCTTAATGTTTCTTATAACTTAATTGTTTTAATTTAAACTATTATATGGTACCCCATTCTTTTACTCGAGTAAAAAATCTTTTAAACTAAAAGTGATTTATTATTTTTTAACATAACATTTTGATACTTTTAAATTTCTTTCACTTCACCTTCTGCTTAAATGGGTACACAAAAAAAAATAACAATATAATATTACTTAGCTGTTATTGGATGTGTAGTATTATTTCTCTATGTGATTAAACACTAGTGTGTTTCACTGTATTTTACCTTATTTAATTTGTTGATATTTTATATGTCTATTGTTTCGTTCGTACGCCTGACTTATTACTACTTTCAGTAATAAATATTGTTTATTGTTTATTTATATGTTTTATTTCTGACCTGGTGTAAGTTATTCTGATCTAGTTTCATCAACAATAAGAATGAGACGTATTTAAATCATAAATCTTAATTTTTGAATTCATTTTTATCTCATTAATATAAATGGAGCTGTTGTGATAAGTAAAGAAAAAAGTAAGTATAACTTTATCTTTCTAGCTTTGCCAATAAAAGTGTTTAATTTAAAGTTTTAACAAGAACATCTACCGGGTTACCTAATTTTACCTTATCTTATCTTATATTTCCTATATCTTTCTAATTTTAACTTGATCTACAACAACTTATTAATTATCCTATCCTATTAACATAGTCAAATCTTTTTTCCATCTGGGTTTCTTATATTTCCCCATCCTTATGATAAAAAAATAAGTGGCGCCCATTTACCTTTCCCTTTTTCATCATTTCTCTCATTTTCTTTTTAGTCCCTTTTAAATTCTCTTATCTTTTCTTTTTTCTAGTAAATATATCCCCGTATATCTTTCCAATACGATATCATCGAGCTCGTTCGAATCCACGCTCGCTCTCCTCCTACCCCCTGAGTGCCGTTCGCATTTGTTAACCTCGATAAAACGAGCCTTTTAACATCTTGAGAAAAAAAGAGGTTACAAGATAATTTCAAAAGGCTCATTAAAGGCTAATTTGGTACCCCATTACGAAATTAAGTGCTCCAATGGTTTTCGAAAAAATAAGGAAACTGCTAACTTTTCGTAAAGTTAGCAGTGGATTCTAGAAACTGCTATAAAAATATATTTTCAGAATTCAAAAATGGATAGATAATTAAAGGCTAATTAAAGGCTCTAATAAAACGCAAAAATATTTATAACTTTTTGTGTATAAATAGTATTTTTAGCAAAAAATGAAAAACTGCTGACTTAACCCTATATGACCATTGCCAAACTGCATTAAAGCTTATCTTTTCTAATTACACATGTAGTAAATAATTAAAGGCTAATTAAAGGCTCTACGAAAATGAAAAAATATTTATAATTTGCTAATTATTACTATAATTATTTAACAAAAACTATTCTAGCACCAACTTCAGACTGCTGCTGTATTTATTCAAATAAAATAAAAAATGATATATTTTGTAAAATAACTGTCAAATAATTAAAGCCTAATTAAAGGCTCTATGAAAATGTAAATATATTTATAGTTTTCTAATTACTAATATAATAATTTAACAAAAACTATTTTAGCGCCAACTTCAGACCGCTGTTGTAGTTATTCTAATAAAAGAAAAAATTATATTTGTTATAAAATAACTGTCAAATAATTAAAGGCTCTATGAAAATGTAAAAGCATTTATAATTATCTAATTATTAATATAATAATTCAACAAAAACTATTTTAGCGCCAATTTCAAACCGCTGCTGTATTTAATTAAATAAAATAAAAAAAGATATTGAAACACTTATGGGGACTTTTACACAATTTATTAACAAAATTGTTAAGATACAAAGACTCTGCTGGATAACATTTAAACTGATTAAAACTATTTTAGCGCCAAATTCAAACCGCTGCTGTATTTATTTTATTTGAATAACTACAACAGCGGTCTGAAGTTGACGCTAAAATAGTTTTTGTTAAATAATTATATTAATAATTAGCAAATTATAAATATTTTTACATTTTCGTAGAGCCTTTAAGTAGCCTTTAATTATTTGACAGTTATTTTACAAAAAACATTATTTTTTATTTTATTTGAATAAATACAGTAGCGGTCTGAAGTTGGTGCTAGAATAGTTTTTGTTAAATAATTATATCAATAATTAGCAAATTATAAATATTTTGACATTTTCGTAGAGCCTTTAACTAGCCTTTAATTATTTACTACATGTGTAATTAGAAAAGATGAGCTTTAATGGATTTTGGCAATTGTCATATAGGGTTAAGTCAGCAGTTTTTCATTTTTTGCTAAAAATACTATTTATACACAAAAAGTTATAAATATTTTTGCATTTTCTTAGAGCCTTTAATTAGCCTTTAATTATCTATTCATTTTTAAATTCTGAAAATCTATTTTTATAGCAGTTTCTAGAATCCACTGCTAACTTTACGTAAAGTTAGCAGTTTCCTTATTTTTTCGAAAACCATTGGAGCACTTAATTTCGCAATGGGGTACCAAATTAGCCTTTAATGAGCCTTTTAAAATTATCTAGTTAAATTTTAAAACTGCTATACTTCCACTGCTAACTTTACCTACGTAATGTATTTTAGTAATAAAATGACATTGACAATATTGACGTTGACATATGCAGTGCAATTCTTCTTCTGTAATATAAAACTTTGTAACATTGTAACATTTGACATAACTATTATATAAAAAAAAGACTATAAATTTTTATCTATAAGACGTGTAAAGACCAAAACAAACTCTACGAGTGGCAAGTAATTTAATTAGTTTATAAACTTATCTACTAGATTGGCGAGTTAATGTTAATATTTTAACAAAACAACAAAGGAATGAACTACAATCTGACTACAATTTTATTTATGAAATATTATTTTTTCTTAAATCTGCCTTTGACAATACTAACAATTTAGTCCAGTATATATTCTGTTTTTTTTATTTATCGTGAATGAGTTCTTGATAGAACATTATTGTGAATACAGGGGTGTAAACCTTAAGAAATAACAACAAAAAAAGGACTGTTATTTGAAGGTTTCTTAAATTGGCGGAGACAAATGAATTTTTTCAACTTTTTTTGCTAATTCGCTTGTTTGTAATTATTATTTGATCGAATTTATTGCTTGTTTTTGGTCACAATATCTTTCAAAATTGAAGTTAAACCTGAATCTTGATACCTGCGTTTTGTTTGTCTTTTAAATTTCAAATCTTAATTAGTTAATGCTTGTTCGATCGTATTTTCTTTTTTTATAGAATATTACAAAACACAAAACGAGTGCGGAAGGTGACTTTCCGCACAAGTAATGTACACTATTTTTCGTACGACCACGAGGTAATTTTATTAAATATTGTACTGTTATTGAGATGAATCAAAATCTTTAGTGTCGTCTACCTACTTTAACTTATGAAATAGCTTTATTTTGTTTTTATATTTAGTTGTTATAATGTTATCTGTCTGTCAAATACAGTACAATTTTATGTTAAATAAAACCTAAGTTTAGTAGGTTTTCTCATTATCATTTCAATTTATTTAACATAGAATGGATAAGTATCTAAGACCTGAAAGGTTTGATGGTGAGCCTACTTCAAAGTTCATAGCAAAGGAATGGGAGCACTGGAAGAAGACATTTGTTAGTTTCTTAGCCGTTAGCTCTTTACCTCCATCACAAATCAGTTCAGAAATCAAACTCCAATTGTTAGTAAACCATATCTCACCCAAAGTGTACGCCTACATATCAGTGAATGTTCAGATTACGATACCGCTTTATCTGTGCTAGATAAAGTTTATATCAAGCCGACCAATGTAATTTATGCAAGGCATATATTGACTAGTAGAAGACAACAACCCAACGAATCAGTAGATACTTATTTGCTATCTTTAAAACAGCTTGCCAAAGATTGTGATTTTAAAGATGTAGACGCCGAAACAAACAAAAATGATACCATTAGAGGAGCTTTCATTGCTGGGATATCATCTTCTAAAATACGTTCAAGACTTCTAGAAAGCTTAACTTTATCTTTAGAAGAAGCTTTCAACATAGCTTGCTCCATGGAGTCAGCAGAATTTAATGCAGAACATTTTATCAATCCAATAATGGTTAACGCCTTACTGGAACCGTCGGATAGTATCCCAACAAATGTGGAAAACACTACTGCTGCCACAAGCTCCGGTTCTACCACTAACTCTTTAGGGCGAAAATGCTTTTTCTGTGGTGGCCCAATACATTCCAGGAAAAATTGTCCAGCTCGAGAAGCAATCTGTAAATGTTGTGACAAAAAAGGACATTTTGCCAAGGTATGCCGCTCAAAAAATAAAAGAACCAGTGCATCTATAAATCTCTCTCAAGAATGTGATAATTGCTCAGCTTGCATCATATAGCAGCTACTCCATCTTCACTTCGCAAAGCAATAGTTCCTGCGTACATTAAGGGTGTCAGAGCTGATGCTCTAGTAGACACTGGGAGCTCTGTTAGCTTTATAAATGAAAAATTTGCAAATCTGTGCAATCTGAAACGAACGCCTTGTTTCCAGACCATCTCAATGGCTTCACTATCGCATACTTCAGCTGTGAGTGGCCAAACTTGTCAAAACATCAAGATAGACCAAAATTTGTATGAAAACGTCACTTTGCTTATTGTAAAGAATTTTTGCACCGATTTAATTATAGGCCATGACATCTTGGCTAACCACTCAAGCCTAGAATTTAAATTTGGAGGACCAAAAGAATCATTCAAGGTATGCAATCTAACCGAAGCTTCCGTCCCTGCTACTCCTTTATTTTTAAACGTAACTCCTGAATGTAGGCCAATCGCTATTAAATCTCGTAGATACAGTTCTAACGATCAAACTTTTATTAAAAATGAAATTAAAAGTTTATTAGAAGAAGGTGTCATAGAAGAAAGCCAATCTCAATGGAGGGCACAAGTTTTGATAACCAAAAGTAAGACACATAAGAAACGTCTAGTTATTGATTACTCACAGACTATCAACAGATAAACTCAACTTGACGCTTACCCTTTACCCAATATCGAAGAAACCGTATCCAAAATATCTAAATTTAATGTATTCAGCACAATAGATTTACAAAACGCTTATCACAAGTTCCTATCCTTCCAGATGAAAAGAAATATACCGCATTCGAGGCAGCTGGAAATCTGTACCAGTTTCGGCGAATCCCTTTCGGTGTTACAAATGGTGTAGCTAGCTTTCAAAGAACCATTGATTGGATAATTCGAAAAGAAAATTTGAAGGGAACCTACGCTTATATCGATGATATCACGATATGCGGAAAGACTCAGGAAGAGCATGACGAGAATTTAGAGAAGTTCTTAAAAGCTGTTGATAAGTATAAACTAACGCTTAACCAGTCTAAAAGTAAATTCAACTTAAAGGTAATAAATTTGCTTGGATATACTATAGGTCCCTGCAATATTGTAAAACCTGATAGCGAACGACTACAGCCCTTGCTCAAGATGGCACCACCGAACGATCTTCCCTCTCTGAGGCGCGTATTAGGCATGTTTGCTCACTATTCGAAATGGATACCAAATTTTTCTCTAAGAATTCATTCGCTAGCTCACACCAACACGTTTCCGATAAGCGAAAAATCCATATCCTGTTTTGAAAGTTTGAAATCCAGTATTGCCTCCTCCTCGGTGCATGCTATTGACGAGAATATAAGCCATTTACGGTTGAGACTGACGCGTCTGAACATTCAATCGCAGCTACTTTATGTCAAGACTCTAGGCCTGTAGCTTTCTTTTCACGATCTCTAAATTCTAGTGAAATTAAGCACTCCGCTGTAGAGAAAGAAGCGTATGCGATAGTGGAATCTCTTAAAAAGTGGCGACATTATTTAATCGGCAAACCTTTCACGGTTATCACTGATCAAAAGTCCGTTTCGTTTATGTTTGATAATAAGCACGCAAGTAAAATTAAAAACGAGAAAATTCAAAGATGGCGTTTAGAATTGGCCCCGTATAAATATGACATTATTTATAGACCCGGTAAAAACAATCAAGCAGCAGACGGCCTATCGCGTATATGCAGTTGCGCCACGACAAGCATGTCTAAACTACAATCGCTCCATGATGCCTTATGTCATCCGGGCATCACAAGGATGTATCATTGGTTGAACACCAAAAATCTACCTTACTCCCTTGAAGATGTGAGGAAGATGACCAAGAGCTGTCAAATATGCGCGAAGATCAAACCTAGATATTTCAGGAATCGTGAACCTGTACCCAAGCTAATAAAAGCAACATCGCCTTTCGAAAGGTTAAGTATTGATTTTAAGGGTCCGATTCCGTCTAATACTGCTAATCATTACATTCTTACAGTAATTGATGAATTTTCGAGATTCCCGTTCGCTATCCCATGCAGTGATATTAGCGCTAAAACTGTCATTAAGCATTTAAATAGTTTGTTTGTTATTTTTGGTCTGCCTTCGTACATTCATTCGGACAGAGGCGCCCAGTTCCTATCAAGAGAATTGACTCAGTTTCTTCATTCCAAAGGTGTTGCTACTAGTAGGACCATTGCTTATAACCCACAAGGAAACGGACAAGTAGAGAAATTAAACTCTACTATTTGGAAGACTATACAGCTAGCATGTGGTTCGCATAATGCACCCATAGAATCGTGGGAACAATACTTACCCGTGGCAATACATTCCATCCGATCTCTGCTTTGTACTGCAACAAACTGTACTCCTCATATACGCATGTTTATGCATACGCGACGATCTTCCAATGGAAATACAATACCTACATGGTTATCAGATAGAGGTCAGGTTTTAATGAAAAGATTTGATCAGAAGAATAAATATTAACCAATCGTCGAAGAAGTTGAGTTATTGGAAGCAAATCCTGATTACTCATTCGTCAGACTTCATGACGGAAGAGAGACGACTGTGTCTAATCGTTATCTCGCTCCAATTGAAGGCCAAGGTGATCGGGAACCAACAGATCGTAATCTCACTTCAATGGAAGGTCAAGGTGAACGGGAACCTATAGATCTAAATTATGAAAGGATACCAGCTTCAGAGGAGGCTTCTGATTCAAGTCATAACGAATCACTTCTAAAAAGTTTGACCCCTCCCCAACTAACAATTTTATATTTTATAAAAATTGTAAGAACGTTTACAAAACATGTTTTATAAAACATCTTTTATTGTAAGAACATTGTAAAAACGTTTATACAACCCTTATAAAGCCCAAAAAGGCGCAGGTTTATAAAATATTTCTGCTGCTTAACAAGTTTTATAATGTTTGCGGTAGCTGCAATACAATAGTTATATAAACGTTTATACAGCTTTTAAAAAAATACTATAAAATCACTATAAAACCGTTTCATATATGCTTTCATGCTTTTATTTTATAAAACAAGTTTAGTGCTACAGAAATGTCCATACGAACCAAAATATTTTTTCACTGTTTCGAAAAGAACTATTTTATTTTGTAAACAGAGAAAACTTGGACAAGGCCATAACTAATTTTATTCACCTACATTTCAAAACAATAAACAGTTTAAACTTTGAAGTATTATTTAGTGGACACTTGGTACCAATTTTTGATACGCAGAGAACTTTACTGTAAAATATATAGTACATTTACATTGAAATTTACACGCGACGCTATATTTTGCATTATTTCGTTAAATGATTGCAAACACAAAAAATATATTTTTTTCTTTTTTTCTTATTTTCGTAATATTTTGGTGAAATTTTATTAAGAATGATAATCAACATTGTTTTAAATCCAATTTTCCTTTATTATAAGTGATTAGAAAACAAAAAGTGAGTATGTCTAGGTTTTATCTAACTAAATCCAAAATGGAAGACTTTGAAATGTCAATTAAATGGCTCCGTAGCTATAAAATCATTTTGTTCTTGAAGCAACATTTATAAAATAATAAAGCTATCAGCAAGGACTGTATTTAAATAGAGGCGCATCTAAATAAAATCGGGTTATCATTTAATTTTTTTCTTTCTAGTTTATTTATACAATTAATATATAATTATTACTCAGAGAGCGAAATAATTCTTTTTTTTATTTTCTCAATCGTATATGTTAATAATTTACACAACTTTTACCTTATCCCAAAATAACAAGTCTTTAAAATTTGTTAAATCATTATAATTAACATTTTCATCTACACATTCATTGGAATCAACGGTAGTTCTAACACTATTTAGAAAATTAGAACTTAAAATGTTAAAGTTGGTTTTTACTTTTCAGCAAAAATAACCACTTCGTTTTACTTTCTTCCAGGCACTAATTTTTGAAGCAGACTTTTTTTGTATACAGACGAACGTACAAATAGAAATAAACATAGAAACTGACAAATAAAATATCGCGTTCTGAGTGTTAAAGTTATTTTTATGCTTTTATAAATGTACTTTATGAAATCTATTTACTTTTATTAAAACTATCTTATCCCACAACGACTTTATAAAAGATTCATACACGATATGTTTAAAGCTCTTATAAAATAGTTTTTTTAAAGTTTTTGTAAAAACAATTTGATTTTATTAAAGATGTATTTTCTATAAAACTGTAATAAAACTGTTCTATTAATATTTTTAAAAGCTTCTATAAAGCTGCTTTATAATTGTCCCTAAAGAAATAAATATGTTTCAAAAGGTTAACAAATACAACCGTTATAAATCAATTTAGTTGTATAGGATAAAATGCTTTGAAGGATTGTTTTATACACGTTTATAAAACAATTTTATCGCGATGTTGTAAGATATTTTATATAATTTTGTTTTAAGAACGTTCTTACTGTTAAATTGTAAAACTAAATAGTCCCGACGACCAAATAGTTGTTAAGACGGCATTTAAAAAACAATTTTGAATTTCTGCAGCAGCTAAAAAACTATAATAAAACAGAATCGCTCTATTGACTAAAGGTTATAAAACCAAATTGTTAGTTGGGATCCAAACACACCACTTCGTCCAGTTACTTTTTAGATTCCACCACTTCTCAATGATACTCCAGTTGCGGATACACCGACGTCAGTTCAGGCTGGTCCTTCTCGTGGCTCGTCACCAATTACTAAAACACCTGTTGTACAGGAACCTAGAAGGTCAGTTCGAACCAAACGTCGTCCCCGTTATCTAGAAGACTATAGTGTGGGAGAATGAGATGAATCAAAATCTTTAGTGTCGTCTACCTACTTTAACTTATGACATAGCTTTATTTTGTTTTTATATTTAGTTGTTATAATGTTATCTGTCTGTCAAATACAGTACAATTTTATGTTAAATAAAACCTAAGTTTAGTAGGTTTTCTCATTATCATTTCAGTTATGTGATTGTTTTATTTGTGTCAGATTCTACTATTCTAGTTCTATGTATTTACCATAGACATATTATGTCTGTAGTTTGCCACGTACTTTTAGTAAAAATAAAATAAAAATCAAATTTTGAAAAATTAAACTTATGGTTTAAATTGAAATCTCCAACTCCAGTTAAGATGGGTAAGTGGTTTCTCTACTGGCAAATTTGTGCCCAGCTCAGCCGTAGAGGGAATGTACAAAAGTGTGAGTCGCGCCACCGATTTTAACGGTTCAAATCGGAAACCCCTGATGTTCCAGGCACTGACCTATCTTACTGAAGATAAATAATGAATTTAAGAATCTTAATTAAAAAGAAAATTGATTGAGTAACAAATATGGTGAGTGGGTGATGATCTGAGTAAGACACAAAGTTTGATCTATCAATTATATTAACGAAAATAAACCCAACAGTATAATTTACAAGATATATAAATATATAATCAAACAAGAAAGTTAATAATAATAAATATCAGCAAATAATGCCAAGAACTTGGCAGTTTTAATATTGAGTGATCACCCAGCGCAATAATAAAGATTCAAAATAATAATCCTATGAAATAAACAAAATTTAAAAAAAAGGTTAGGCCAACTCTTTACAATGCCTTAACTTAAAATTAGATTTGTGGCTTATATCTTTATCCGCAGATCTGTAGTGAGGCTTTCGTTAATAGCCTGCTGCTCTGTGAATGGTGAGGCTCGGTGTTGACTCCTCAGTAGTGAGCTAATCTCACAATTTATCTGCCAGGACCAAATATAATTTCAGCCAGGACCAAAAATAATTTCAGCCAGAACCAAAAACAATTTTACTCGCCAGGTCCAAAAATATTTCAGCCAGGACCAAAAACAAATGTTCGCCAGGTCCAAAAACCCCTTTTATATTAAGATTTGGGGTTAAGCAGTTAATCGGCGATGTTATTTCGCTAACAACCTATAGCAAATTTCGATTCTTAATCGGATGTCCACGCTTCTTCGTAACGAACTCCTTAGCAATCACACGAAGAAAGCACCATTTAATTATATCCCAAAAATATGGAGTTATCTATACGCCTACTCAAAAATACCACAAAGGAATAACCAAAAATGAGGCTTAGATAAAATATATTGAAGTGAAGTTCAAAAACCCATACGGATGGCTTGAGTATTGCCAAAAGAACTTTTAACTTCACAAAATGGCGTCACTTAATTCGATAGTAATACCGATGTGTTCGTACAATTGTTGAAATGCAAAAGGTGGGCTAAAATCACGATATCTCCCGCATACCTTACCGCGATGACACTTGTGAG